>JAZKJV010005025.1:0-320335 GCA_037367405.1 Ottelia alismoides
TGCTTCCCAGAGAAGAAGCGGGATCTGAAACTTGTCTCGAAATCGTTCTATGTGGGCTCACATCCCATCTCGAAAACTGTAGTCTCCCACCATCTCTCAGCGAACTCTGTCAATGAATACATCGTAAAAGGTAACCACGTGTCTCGTGGTGTACGAATCATCCGGAGTACCGTCACCACTTTCTTCAATAACAGACCGACCTCATCTAGTGTCCTTGTGCCCTCGAACTCGAGCATATTGGCTCATTGGTATGAAGTGAAAATCGACTGATGCTTGTGAATGGCAAAGTGATCGGTCGCAGTCTCGTCAGTAAGAAGTTCAGTGTCCAGCTCCATATCATGATATCCATCATCTGCTCCATGTATTGACATCTCCTCATGTGGATCATCAAACTGAGGTTGTTCATGTCGTGTTCCATCCTGAGATGGATGGTAGGTGAAATAATATAGCTCTTCAAACCTTATCTCAATATTGGTATGTCTATCTATGATCTCTGTCTACTAGGTTAATAATCTAGTCTTGCTGACCTCTAATAGTAGTCTGCTACTGCTGGTGGTTAGTGAGGGTAGTCAGGATGTGCTCCAAGCGACCTGACATCCCTTGGCCAGCTCTAGATGCCCTTGTTTTGCATACGAAACCAATATCATTAGTCATAATAGTTGATGTTTGCAACATCCTTAACCGTGTTTTTCTCTTATTGGGACATAATGAAAATTAATTGCAAAAAGGTGACACATGCGGTTGTTGAATTTGAATGTTATTCTTTCCCCTTTTTCATACTCGCGACAAGTCAAATGATTGTCGCTATCTGAGAACATAATGCGATCAGAATTTTAATACTGCAAATATGTGTAGACACATAATGGGGTACCGTTGCCCTAATACCATGAGTGTTAGTCATGAGACCTAGATTACCTATTTAGACAACATTTACAGTACCACATTTGCTATCGACCGCATTAGGTTATGGAAAAATGAGGAGAACATTCACGTTTAAATGACGTTCACAATTTAATAATCAGCAACAAAACAACAAGTGCCACCAAGATATATTTGCATTAATTTTCATCAAATATTACATGCGTAAAAAATGATGTTATGTACGTGTATTTCAAAATATAACAAAATATATAAATGAGCATTTACAATACCATGTACAAAAGCTATAATATGTGTACTAACAAAAGTAAAATGTATGAACCGTGAAAGCTCAGGGTCCAGTTGTCAGACTACTGTGACATAAGTTCTTAACAACCAATCATGTTAGGAACAAGAAGAATGCAACAAAGTTGAGTACAATCAAATTTATTAAAAATAACAAGTATTTAGGAAGTTTTAAAAATAAAGCAAGTGGATAGGTGTTGACGTTTAAAATTAACAAGCCACTTGCATGAAAGTTGATTTTCAAGTTGTTCTGTATATGAATCCCATTATTCCCTCGCCACCTCAACTACTCGTACTTAACACTTTCATTTATTTATCATACTCATATTTACGCTATCATCATTTTATTATCTATAAACCATGTTGATGGATCTGAGTAAGCGTAGATGATGTGTCTTCTGTTCTGATCTTTGTCCATGTCTTATTCCCTCAAGCTCAGTGGATAGTCTGTGGTCTTGGTCCAGATGAGTCCTCACACTGTGACTTTGAGAAAGGAAGAATGCCTTAGGGGTTGGGGTTCTTCAGTATGCATGCGATGGATTACAATGCATCCTAACTAAGTTTCCAACACGTCACTAACTTCACCTAACAACCGTAGTAGTATATTTTTTGATATAAATGATTTTACGCCCACTTACATTGTTGTGAGATGCCGGATATGATGAAGGATCTTATTAAATTTTGATGACTGATGATTGATATTGATTATCTACGATTTTCATGATCTAATCTCTTTCATCACCAGCACATGCTGACGGAACAATAACAAAAACTTAAGAGGTGAGGAAGCCTCCTAAGAGATTCTTCCATCTCGCTCTCTCAGTGGAAGTGTGGTCCACGAGAGGATATGCACACTCCAAAACTATGCCACTGAGATGAGTGGGAGAGATTCTCCGGATTGAGTCACTCCAAAACAGACCCGATGGGTGCATGCAAAACAAGTTTGAAAAGAAAAAAAAGGGTCCTCATGCCTAGGTACCTTGCTGAAACAGGTACATCGGAACTGGTCGAACTTCTGGATCCCAACAAAGCGTAAAACACTGTGAGCTAGCGAAAAACTGTACAAGGACTGGGATCTTAGATCCATGCACCAGGTAGCCTCATCCCTAATTGGGCTTCTTATCTCCCACCCAACTAAGGGTCGCCACACACTAGCACGATTAGGTGTAAGGATCACCATGACCAACACAAGTAATTATCAATACTGATTTACCATCATACTAACGTACTTGATTACAAAATCCTTTCATAATGCTTTGTGTGATTATCTTTACATATCCATGTTTCGTCACATATTATCAATAGTGATCCGTTATTAGTAGATGATTATTTCAAAAGATTATCAGTCATAGTGATAACATATTATCATAGATTGATTCAATCACTTTTGAGTTTTTTATTTAAGAATAGGCAATCCTCCTAGATATTGACACCTAAATCTTTTATTAATATTGTTCTTGGAAATGGTTTCATATGGATCAACTATTTGTTGGCATCTAAGAAAATGATATAAATATCCTAATTTAATTTTAAATATTTTCTTAAACAAACTGAAAAAATAGGAGAATCCTTCAACTTATGACTTATGAAATTCAACTTCCTTACTAAATTAGCTCAAAGTGCATAAAAATACTCACTTCCCATGGGTTTGTTATTTGGCAGGGATCTGGTCTACACCACAATAGAAGACTCAGGAGTTTCATCAATTTATTAATCCAAGAGCAAAAATAAAGAGTTCATAAAGGCATTCATCCAACGGTGCTAACATGTAAAAGTGTCCAACTGCTACAGACCCCATCAACCACTATAGCTCAAAGATCAGTACTTAGGTCCAAAACTATGGGAATTGAATATTGGGGAAAACCTTTCATAATGACTTTACAACACATTAAGTCTTCCTAGCCTCCTCCCATGCTCCCAGAATGTTCATCTATAATCTAATTCAACAGTGGTAAAAAATTGATGATAAATTTTCAAATAAAGTAAAATCTTGATTTAATAGTAGAAAAACTTAATGAAAGTTTTTCTTAAATTCTTAGATACAAATTGATTCAACATTGGTAGAAATTGAATGCAAACTTTTCTCCAATTTCTCGTCTATATAATCATTAAATCTATAACTAATTAGTGGTCTAAAATTATAATTAGTTTCCAGGGATGTTCATCCTAAATTTCTCATCTTTCCAACATGTAATATGTAGTTAACTAATGTTATGAAATTAAACTTCAATCACATGCAAATCACTCCCAAATCTTTCATATTTTTAACATGAAATCAAAGTATAGCATTGGTTTGAGTTTAGTGCTAAATACACGTAAATCATCCTCAAATCCTTATCTTTCAAGCATGAAAACTGGAATAATTACAGGTCTAATCTTAGATATAATTGCATGATAATTACCTAATTTTTATCCTAAAAAAAATTAGGAAATTAGGAACATATTTAATGGATCTAAAATTAGGATAAATTCCTTGTAAAACTTCTCATTTTCGTCTAATTTCAGAAGCAAAATAATGGATTTTGAATCATGTAGGGAAGGCAGCAATATGGGGGATGATTGTATATTTGGAATCTCTAGAAATTGGAGATCCAAGCATGCATGTAGCAGCATCCAGCAGCTTTGGCTGCTGCAATTTGTAGCGACAACTATAGATCAGGTGCAACAGGGAGTTAGCACCTTGCGGCTGCTCCAAGGGCTTTCCAGCATGCAACAACTTCAAACTGGAGGGAGAAACAACTCTAATTGAAGCATCATATGCAACACATTATGGAGGGGTTTCGGCATGCATCAACTGTTGATGAATCTGCGATTCATCACTCTAAAAGTTGAAAATAGAGCTTTGTTCCCGAGTAATTAGATGCATATTTCTACTTATATTGCATAATTAGCATTCATGCATACATTGATAATATCTGCATTTTAGCATTCATATTTGCATTAAATGAGAAGCCCATTTCACTTGTAACTATTCACCTGTATATTCACCATATTTCACCTATTTGTATATATTTATACTAACTCCGAATCCAATAAAACCAACTCTATAGTGTATATATTACTAACACTAATTAAAGAAAAATATCAAAAAAATACTAACTTATAAAATTGACTAATAAAACCCCAATCCAAGTTTGAAACTAGGAGCCTTAAAATGCACATATCTCTCCCATACAGTGTCCGATTTAATCTACTCACTTTTAAAGTAATATACATTCAGAGATCTTCGAAACAAGATCAATTTCATTAAAACCGGAGCTCGTATGCAAAACTTGGGTTTTGGGCTCCTTTTGTATATTGTACATATTGACCGTTTTACCCTTCATTTCATCCTTTTATTTTCTTAATTATTAAAAATCCAAAAAAATTAGATTAAGTTGTAAATATTCTTTTCATATTTTTTCTAATTTTATTTTGAATTTTCTCTCTTTAAAAATGATAAAAAAAATTACAAAAGATAAAATGCGGTATTTTATATCTGTAACGTACCACCCAAAAATACGTTTTGTACAGATGATTTCATTTGATTTTTGACCCTTCACGAAAATTGTAGATCTCGTCGAGACGAGCAACTTTTGTGTTGACCACTTTTTGATTTAATCCTTTTGTTATTTCTTTTTAACTTTTCTTTACATTTAATTTTTGAATTTTCTAGGAGCGACATGTGGCATCCAATTTTTATTTTCGGGATTTATTTTTTTTATTATTTTCTGACTTTATATTATTTATTATATTTTAATTATTTTTATTTTTAGTAGCTTACTTTATTTTACTTATATTATATTATTATTTTTCCCCTTTTACTCCTTTTCTTATTCCCCACTCCAAGTCACCACTTCCTCCATCCCTCCATCTTCTCCACCTCTTTTCTAACTCCCTCCTCCCTCTTTTATATTCACATCATCCTCCACCAATTTTCTTCATACGCTGTTTTCGAGAGAAGTGAGGTCGAGCCCCTTTAATCTTCAGGTGTCAGCTGTAGGAGACGAGTTGAGCAACGACAACCTCAAGGCGAGATCCTGTGGTCCGCACCACCGTCACGAGTTTCACGATGCTCATTGAGATTTGGAGGCTGCCATCTCTTGAAGCGACGACGGAAGTTGTACGTCGCGACTCCACTTTCAGCAATCACAGGTAATTTCTCTATCTTCCGCTTTGTCATTTTTTTATCTAACATTGTTCGGTTATCTTGTTTATCAAACAAAAACCACATAGTCATTTTATTCATCTATCACCACCATTCTCATCATTATCATAAAACACATACACCCCATTGCAATTTTATTTCTTCACATTTTCCCTGCTTACAAAGAAAATCACAAAAAATACAAAAAAAATAAAAAAAGGGGAGGACAGGAGGAAGCAACCGTAGCTGCCCCCTGCCTCCACGCCGGTGCCGCCCTCCTCCACTCCACGCCACCCGCTGGTCCAGCTGCTCCCTCCCACCGCACGCGGCTGGGCACGCTCTCCCAAGCCATTGCATCGCCGCGTGCGGCGCCGCTGCCCGCGCGCCCTCCCACCACACGCACAACGAGGAGCGACGCCCATAGCCACCCCCTGCCTCCAGCGCCCCGTCGCGTTCCTCCTGCCGTAGCGCCCCCTTGCCGCCACGTCATCAGGTCAACGGCGCTCCGCCCGGGTGCCGCCTCTTCCCCTCTAGCTCCAAGATCGCGCCCACCAGCCCGACCTCCGCCCCACCCCTTCGCGCCGAGCGTTGCCGCTGCACTGCCCTCGTACGCGCTGCTCCTCGCCACCGTGCCACTGCGCGACCAGCTCCGCGCAGCAACGTCCTAGCCGCCCGCTGTACTCGTGAGGCGCCGCCAGGCCACCGCTCGTCCACCGCGACCTCGAGCCCTAGTGCCCCATGTTCGTGCGCCTGCTTGCAGGCGAAGAAAAAAGAAAAGGTCATGTTGTTTTTATTTTTTATTTTGCAACAATTGAAATTCCTCCTTTTAAGTTTGTTTAATTGCAAAAGAGTCCCTGTCCACATTTCAACTCATTCAACATTCATTTTGCATTGCGAAGACACCCCTGCATTGTCAATTTAATTTGAACCTCAAAATAGCATCATTTTATTCAATCAAAAATAGCATGTTGTAGAGCAGCAAAATCTTTATCTCCTGGCTATTTAATTACATTGTTGTGAGCATTGAATATTTTATTAAAAAATTAGAGATTACAAATCAGTGATATTTTACCCATTTTTGCTCTGAAATTCGCGTGTCCATATTTCTTGCCCTCTAAAAATTGTGAAAAAGTTGTAGATGATGCATTTAATTGTGCCCTATTTACAGTCCAAATTTTGTCCAATTAGGAGTTGTCTTGTGCATAAAATAAATTGTAGAGTGATTTCTGTAATTGATTTTTAATTAATTTCACGAATAAGATTTTTGAGAAATTTCAAAGCTCCTGAATTCCTTAGTAAAATATCTATATGAGATACACTGTCTAGATAATTTGATTTTGTGGATTAATTAGGAATTAAACACTCACAGTTACTCTGTTTTCAGTAAAAAATTCAAAAAATTCACAAAGTGTCAGAAAATTCTAAAAAATTTAGTGTAGCTTTATTTCATCATATTTAACTTCCAATAAAATTTTCATAATTTTTGCATATCATTTGCACGAAATATTACGTAAAAATCCCAAAAAAGTTTGCATTTTTCATGTGTGCATTTTAAAATCCAAAAATTCCAAAAAAATCTATTTTGCATTAATCATTGAATTAGGCTTATAGAAAAAAAATACAATTTTGTCAATTTGGATTAATTTCACATTGAAATTAAATTTGGCTAAGTTATTGATTTTTTAATAACCTAGTTCGTTCACATCATTGCATTTGACATTTTATTGCATAAAAAAATCCCACTTAAAAAACCGCAATCTAATCCCTCTAGCTTGATCCCGAGTTGTTTCTTTACCTCCTTGAATCGACCCTGGGGCTTGCCCATGCTAAATAAATATAAAACTGCACGTTAATTCATTCGACGATTCATCGATTTGTGCGGTTAATTCTTGATCGATCCAGATTTATCTGACTGCAATAAAAACGTCAGTAAGACATCATTAAAAAGGGTAGATCCGCAGTTCATCAAATGGCACCGTTGCCGGGGAGGCAAATGGCTTAGGATCACTTTAAAAAAATAGATTTACGTTTTCCAATCACTCGGGTAGTCTGACCCACGAGCCATCTTGTAATTATGCTATTTTTTATTTAATAATTTTTCTGACCATTTCTGTATATATCTCTTTCTGACATAATTTCTATCTTTTTGTGCGAGGGTCCGATGGACTTGGAGCGGCTTTCTTGAAGTCGACACATCTCGAAGTGCATCAGAGGCCGACGATTCGTGGATCAAGTCGGCTGTTGAGACGCCAAAAAGATTTTTGTTAACTTGTAAAAAAAAGTGTCTGCATTTACAGCGGTTCCCGTTTGGGATCTCGCGCGTGTAAGTCATAATAAAATGTGTCCCCGTGTGTTGTGTGGTTGCTTTACGTAGAATAGGACCTGCACTTGCGGCTCTTAGTGCTTCCTAGGACTGTTTGTGCTCGTAAAATTTAGGACCACACTTCACATATAAAAGACGCACTTAGACCGCAGGACTTAGCCAAACATAATCTGTTCTTCCACTCGCTAATAGAACTGCCTGTCTAGGAGCGGCTTTTCATCGCTTGCATCCATTTAGTGTAAAATTTAATTCAGTCTTGCATCCGCATTGTAAAGAGCTGGAGGCATTGTAAGTATTCTTACTTGAGCATTCATCATCGTTTTCTCGATTGCGTCAGCTTTTTCCGATTCTCTCTCTCTCTCTCTCTCAGTTTTCTAACCTATGATAAAGGAATTGGGACTGGACGGTAGACGTGATTGCTTGCGTGGATTAATATTGGTGATAACTAATCTCTAAAATTGGGACTGCTAATTGAATTTGACCAAAAAATTGACTAAAATTAACACTTGTTTGCGGGAGAGTAACCCCGACCTTGTTTTCAGGCTGAGTGAGGGTACTTGAGTGTATGTGAACACCTTAAGGCAGAGCCCAAATCCCCGCCTTCCATATCACGTACCAACTGATCCTAACAAATATCACGAGTTGAATATTTTTAGATTCATTAACTAGTACCAAGTAGCCTCCGCCTGTTCACAGGTAGTCAGGTGAACCAGGGGTACTTCGCAACAAGTGGATAGTAACCCTTCCGGGGCGAAGTTCCAGCCTTGTCAGCCTCCGCCTGCTTGCAGGTAGATAGGGGCATGGTCTTTGAATCCATCAACTTGGGATATGAGCGAAGAAAGGAAGGGCGTTGGTATCTAAGGCGACAGATTAAACAGGGGAGACACATCCGGCTTTTTAGCCGACTCCCCTATTGGCAGCAGCAGGGAGCTGTTGGGAGCAGCTATAGGGGGAGAGGAGGAGCTCTGGCAGTTGGTAGGCAACATGCAGCAAGTAGCAGCAGATGTGGTTGTTGCAATTGGCAGCAGCAACAACTCATAGAGTTGCTGGACAATAGCTCCAGACTGGAGGATAGGACTGCTTCGGCGGAGAATTTGCGAGAATTAAGAAGAAAGGAAGGAGCTTGGGAGTTCTAAGTAAGAGGGAGGAGTAGCTCTTGTGTTGCCAAGTGGAGAGAGAGAGAGGGGTGTCAATTTGAGAGAAAAGGTCAAGTATAAATACTTGGAATTCTGACACACACACAAAATCCATTATCTCTCTCATATCAAGAATATCAAAGTCATCTGTATTTGTACCTTGATTCTCTGATCTAGATGAATAATAGCTCGTTCAACCATCTCTAGATGATGATCAAATGGGTATACTATTCATATACTTTTGATCTGAGATGAATTCAAAAATTATCGAGATACGATCTTGGTTTGTGATTAAATTTTACAATTTTAAATAGTCAAACGACATTCGATCGAGGAACAATTACTTCTATTGGTTTTATTTTGTTGAATCAAATTTTATGATGGTATCAATTTGTTTTACAGTTCAGATCGCGTCACGACCTTTTCCCAATGATATGAATTGTGATGCAATCGATTTTTGATCGATTGCGTTCGAACGGGATTCGAGCAGTGTTGTGTTTATCAATACGAGTTTATTTAATATTAATCGAATATTAATTGATCATGTTGACCCTTATTTGAGTCAAATTCGATTTAGGATTCAGGTGATTTGGATCCGACTGTCACAAGAACTCACGAGTCTCACAAGCTACATTAAATGTGTCATGCAAAACACCATTTACTGCTCGAAGGTCAATGTAGTTCATCTCTCATGGTACTCTACATTCGCAAGTAATATAATTCACCACACGCCACTTTTGCGCTTGGGGTCAGCCTATACCTCGCGTCCGAGGATTCCACTCCTTACTCCGTGATCCTAAACATAAAATTCATGAAATTCAACATAAATTAATATTCTTGCTTAAGGATATCTTCTATTTGAACCCATCTTGTCAACATTGTTAGCTCACTATAAGGATTTTCTATTACGGCGTGCAAGTTATTTTGTCATGGAAGAATAGATGTTGGTGATTGGGCAAATGTAAATAATACATGCACAACAAAATTTCTGCTATGTAATCTGAAGTAAAAAAATTGAGTGATTCCATCCACATCTTCATTTTATTTCATGAAGAGAAAATGGTAGCTTATTGAAATTTTTATGCATGTATTGAAATAAATATTTAATGACCTGAACTTGATTGCATATTTCAACATTAATGTGAGAATCATACTTCGTAACTAAGTCACCATTATATGGCACAGTCCACATGTTGTCTATGGATGTCCCTATAACATCAGTTGCTATTTCGTCATTTCATCTTTTGTAAATGACATAACCATCATCATAAAAAACATTTGCTTCAGTAAATCTCATCGGATAGAACTTCGAGCATTTCTTATCAAGCATGCATGATGACTTCAGATTAAACGAACCACATGAGTCATAGGTTAAGCATTATGTAACAGTTTCATAAGCATACATATCATTGGTTGGATTGAAAATTTTCTGCAGATGCTATCCTATTAATATTAACAGGGAGTTCAAATTTTATCTTCTTCGTATAGGTTATAAGCATGTGCATGTAAAGAAGGCCACATTTTTTGAATTCTATCACTGACAAGTCTATGAATAAAATGAAGTTAGCTACTAATGGGAATTTTCAGACAATAACTATAATGATTTTTACATGCATGATTAAACAAACCTGATTTCACCTTTATGAAGAAGTATTTTTTAATAATGTCATCTCGTAGTTCCATCAACTTTAAACGAGTACTCGCGCAACTATGTCAGGACGATCTGTAGGTGAGATGCAGCTACTAGGTTCCAACATGTATCTAATTTCCTTCTAATTGGGATTACATGCAAATGTTCAAATATATCAGGTGTTCCAACAAAAACACATACTGCAATGGAATCATAATAAGGTTGTGACATATATATGGGACCTCTAGAGGATGGTAAAATAATATTTTTCCAACATTCTTGCGTGTCTGTATTCTGCTGGAAATTGCATCATATATATCTGTGAAATTCTAAATCTATACTTTATCATGGTTATGGCAAAACCAATTCAATCGGCTTTATTCTATGGCTGCAAATGCATCCACAATAAATTGTGACAGTAATCAAACCCCTCTTATTAAGGAAGCTCCAGCTTCAAGTTCACGATATTGAAGTCGATATGAATAGAAGTTTATCATCGAAAATAGGAGTATCGACTGATCTCTGAATTGTCAAACTCGTTCTCACCATCTTCACCATAAGGAAATAATAACAGATATTGTAAAGGCATATATGCAAGATGTAATTCATTTATTCTTTGAAAAACATTAGTCTTTTTTTACATATAATAATATCACAATTATTTATTTTGTCTTCTTCCTAATACAATTATTTATTTTGTCCTTCTTCCTAATCAACCATGAGCATATCAATTTCATCAACTGGAAGTGGTTTGTTTTGTTTTGTTTCTTAAGTGAAGGATTTTTAGCATAAATGGCATCTTCATCTCTTTCAATCCAATAACTCGCTTCTTTGAAAATCCTTAAATAAGTTACACGCATGTAACATTAGTTGCAAGTCTGCAATTAAATTTTTCATTCACTGCCGCGTGATCGATAGTTGACCAAAATTTACAACATTGATTTTCAGTATCGTGTCAGGGTCAAATATGTATAGTTGCCCAAAACATGGAGATGTTGTTTCTACAGGCAATAATGATCCAACTTTATGCTACATTTGTCTTGTGAATTCTATAACAAAAAGATGAACAGCCATCATTTATATTGGAATCAACAGAAGTTCGATAAAGGTGAAGCAAAAGCATGTGTTGTAGCTCCGATAAAAGGTGAAGTAGGGAGCATGTATTGTACCGTCATATGCATTTTCCGAAAATGTGAGGATGTGCAATGAGTACCAACTAGTAAAGAATCTAACATAGGGGTATTTGTTGCAATGGAAGTAATTTTATTGCTCCATTCGAGCAATATAAGCGAAATGTTGGTTCTCTTCTTGCAGATCTTTTTCTTTTTTTCCACGAACCACATGATAGCACCATAGTGAGGGCAAGAACTCATTGTATTTTCCCTAAATATATTCTCAACGATGTATGTATTAATTCATATACTTAAGGAAATCTACGAAATAAAGGAACCTACTTTTCTTGTAGAGGGATGAAGCATTATCTGCCACGCAATCAAGAGAAGTGCTACTAGCCAATAAATATAATCAAATAAATGAAGTTTGAGATGGTGGTGTGGATATACTGAGAAGCTAATGAAATGTAAATGTAGTTAAGATTGGAAATAATAGTGCGGAGAAATTTACTAAATAAGAGAATGACGATGATGTAAAATTGTGAAGATAAAAAATAGTTTAAACTCAAGTATGGTTACAAAGTCTCCCTATTTCTACATGTTAAAGAAATGTAATGTAACAATAATGTTGTAGATTTTGTGTGGAACAAATCTAAGCAATTTACAAAATAAAGAGCTTCTATATACGTGTGTGTGTGTGGGCGCGCGCGTGCGCGTGCGCGTGTGCGTGCGTGTGCGTGTGCGTGTGCTGTGCGTGCGTGTGTGCGTGTGCGTGTGTGCGTGCGTGTGCGTGTGCGTGTGCGTGTGCGGGTGCGTGTGCGTGTGCGTGTGCGTGTGCGTGTGCGGTGTGCGTGTGCGTGTGCGTGTGCGTGTGCGTGGGGGCGTGGGGCGTGTGTGCGTGTGTGCGTGTGTGCGTGTGTGCGTGTGTGCGTGTGTGTGTGTGTGTGATGAATAGCGAGGCATGAATCGACAACATACAATGTTGTATAAAGTAAAATATACACTTACAATTACCTAATATACCCATTACATTTTTCTCTGTTGTCTGCCTTGTTGGGAAGAGAGGTAAAATGTTGTCAATGCAATAAAGGACGGGAAAAAGAAGGGAAGTGTATATCTGGAAAACATTACCAGTTTTTAAGCATGCTCGCATTCTTTACGGTGGACGTTGATCTGAATGGAAGGTTTAAAATGTATGTTGAAGTGCAAGTTAAGATAAAGAAATATTGCAAATTGTGTAAAATTTTTAAAAATAAAATGAATATAACAACAATATGAAATACGCATTTGGATTCGAATGTTTGCATACATAATATTATATGGGTCATAGAATAATCTACTATTTTTAGTAACTAACTATCGAGCTAAAGTAGTTGTGCACTAATGGAAATGTAGGTATTCCCTTGACCTTACATGGGCAATATATTGTGTGAAACTCCATATTTTCATCCTAAATTCTGGAGTATTTTTGACATTCCAAAAATTCAATTGACTACACCTTTTGTAGAGCTCCTCGTGACCTTTCCAACGAGCTTAAGAACATCAATTTCTGAGCTTCTTAGCCCAAGATATTGATGATGTAAGTTAATGATCGAAACCCAAGTATGGACTCGATCCGGATCCGATTTTGTATGGAATTCACCTCTTCTTCTATAATAGGAGAAGGTAGGCTGCACCTCCTCAAATACCTAGTCACCATCATCTTTTCCCCTCATTTGAATACCACCAGCATTACTGGATTAGTCGTTAGAGGGTTGCCGCCAGTATCGTCAGAGGTGCCCAATCAAAGATCCATTACTGCCATCGTGGATGGGAGCTCAAAATCACCGTTGTGCTTACGTTCAACCTACGATCGAGTGACAAAACATTATTCTGCACGAGAGGAAATCCCAAGGGAACTTCATCTGAGGCAACAATAAAAATCTCCCTCTTGTTGTTAGTTTCACGTGAATTTTATTGGACGTGTGCATGAGCGCCTTTAGAGCCTTAGGTGTCTTTAGTACATGATTCTTATGTAGTTGTTGATATCATGTTGTGCAAAACCACACCCCAAAAGTATAACCATTTTTATCATTAGAATGGAATTGGTCGTGGATCTAATATTATTGTTAAGACTGCAATTGGGTTTCTCTGATTTTTATTAGGCTCTCTAATCCTCCTTATATAACAAGAGGATTAAGGTTAGGGTTTTCAGAAGGAGGACACCAATTAGGACAAATACCTGAAATGCCCTTTACACATAACCTTTTTCTCGATACTCCCCTTGGAGCTGGAGCATATAAATCACACATGCTCAACTTGTTACAACATTTCTCGAACTAGACCTATACGAGCGACTTTGTAAATATATCTGCAGCTTGCTCTATAGATAGAATGCCTTGTGTGCGTAATAGCCCTTTTTGTATGAGATTTCTTGTGTAATGACAATCAATTTCTGCATGTTTTATTCGTTCATGAATCTGGGATTGTTTACAACGTACATTGCTGCTTGATTGTCACATCTTAGTTCCATAATGTCCTTAGACCTGACATGGAGGTCAGCTAGTACAGACTTGACCCGCATGAGTTCAACGGCTACTTGTGCCACGGATCTATATTCGCTTTCAGCACTTGACCGTGACACCACTACTTGCTTCTTGCTTTTCCATGGGATTAGGTCTCCTCCCAGATATGAGCAAAACCCTGTGGTAGATTTTGTATCTCGTAAGCATCGTCCGTAGTTTGCATCAGAATAGGCTACAAGGTTGAGGTTGTTGTCCTTGCGAAATAATAGTCCTTTCCTAAGGGATTGCTTGATGTATCGAAGGATCATCATGCCGGCCTCAAAGTGAGTTATAGTGGAAGAGTCCAAAGTTGACTTAGTCTTCCTACTAACAGAGAAATATCTGGACGAGTCATAGTGAAATAAAGCAGTTTGCCAACTAGACATTTGTATCTGCCAGCATCCTCTATTTCTCCTTCCTCGAAGATTCATCCTTTAGTATCCATATGAATATGCGTTGGTATACAGCCAAGCATCCATGTTTCTGTCAGCATATCAATGGCATATTTTCGTTGAGACATAACCAACCCACGCCTTGATCTAGCTATCTCAATCCCCAAGAAATATTGCAATGGTCCCAAATCCTTAATCACAAACTAATCTGTAAGGTGCTTCTTTACTCTGGGAATCTCTTCATAATCATCTCCTATAAGGATGATGTCATTAACGTACATCAACATTGCTACTGTGCCCTTCGAGCTCCTTTTTTTGAATAAGGAGTGATCAAATGATATTCTTATGAGGGAGACCGCCAGAGAGTACAACTACTGTCCGATTGGCAAGATCGGTTGACCCACAGTGAGCCACGTCGCCACCATCATGGGTTACAACTGTTATTCGATCGTTTTGATCGGATGGCCCACAGAGGTCTACATCATCCGATCCGAGCCTTCGTACGAGCCTACTGGTCCGGAGCTTCCTAGCTTTAATCGAGCTTTTCCAGTAGGCACGTGGTCCGAGCCACGTGCCCGGGCCTCCTCCGAGCCTTCACCGACCGCCGAACCTAGCTTACTTGCTCCGTCACGTGCGGGACCAAAACTTTTGCAAGGAGGTCCTTCAACCTTCTTCAAATTGCATATAGGTCCTGCCATGTGTCGCGCGCTTGGGATAAATTGCACTTGACCCCCTGTAGGTTTCAATAATTACAATTTTACCCATGTACGTGTGGGAAATTTACAGGGAAGTCCTTGTGCTTTATTTTATTTATATTTAGGTTCTCTAGGGACCTATTTGTAGTATTTGCTCTACTTATTTTCATGTTTTCTTGCATTTATGCCCCTGATCTCTTTTGTGAATATCTTGAGCATCCGAGCTCTATTTGAGTTGATTTCAGTTGCGTTTCAAAGCTTGTTTTATTATCTTTCTAATGGCATGGCTTGTTCTATTTTGATACTCTCGAGTTTGAAAATTAATTTCATTAATGTAGTGTATTTATGTAATGTTTTCTCAAGCCTTGTATTCATGTATCAATGAAATTTGCTTTGATATTTGAAACTGAAGTTGATTACCATTTCTTGCTCAATAAATGTAGTAGGAAGGGCATTATTGTACTTGTTCACACTCGCATTTCATTGCATGTTAAAAAGAAAAAAAATATCTGCTACATGTTTCCTTTTGCATTATTTGTGTCTTTGCGTGTAAGAGTTATGAGTTTCTTATTTAACACTTAATCTAAATAATAAGAATCTAGATTCATGCTTAAGAGGCTCGTGTCACTGCGTTCAACCTTGGCTTGCCCAAGTAAAATAAAAATCAACCACTATGTTTTAATTGATGCATTAATCGAGCTGTTTTTGATAAAATCCAGTTTTCGCTCGACTACAACAAACACATTTATCGTTAATTTGGTTAAATTAAGAGGGTGAATTAGGGATCGTCAGAGCCGACTATTTGACTATTTGCCGGAGAGTCCACCAGTATCCAAGTATTTCTCGACTCCAGAGCTGACATCTCCTCCTGAGTTGCTTGATACCAGTGGGGATCTGTTTCTCAGTGTGGTTCTTCGAGATGACAATGTTCGAGATTGCCTGTGTAAAATCCTTGCAAGCAGGAGTAAGCCTGGAGAGGGACATTGTCGCAGAGATTGGGTGCTTTGTATGATAGATATATGGACACTGTCGATCTAGGCGGCGTTGAGCTATCGGGAGATCTGTCGGGTTATCTGTAATGACATTAGATTCCAGCATCCGAGGAAGGGAACATACCTAAGGAAGTGGCACTAGCTTAGAAGGGGAAGTGGGGGGTCGTTGAGGAGTTGGAACTGGTAAGGGGAAGGTGGGGCCCTTATGGAGATATTTAATGGGGGAATATTGGTGGTAGATGTTGAGAAATAGGGGATTGACTCAAAGAAGGTGACATCTGCGTTACAAAGTGTTTACGTAATCGTGCGTTCAAACATCGATAGCCTTTTTGATTCATAGCATACCCTAAAAGACACATTTGATGGCTCTCCAGCAAGCTTATCTCTACCGGGTGCAGGTCGATGAACAAATGCAGTACACCCAAAAACCCTTGGTTGCGTATGATAGATAGGTTAGGGATTTGTTCATGTAGAGTTGTAGATGGCATTCTATTGATAAGGAATGTAGCTGTTAGGACCGCATCACCCCAATAGAGTGACGGGAAATGATAATCAAGAAGTAATGTACGGGTGCTATCTAGAATATGGCGATGTTTACGATCGACGACACCGTTTTGTTGAGAAGTGTGGGGACATGTGGTTTGGTGCATAATACCTTGATTAGAGAGAAAGCTTTGTAAGTCATGAGATGAGAACTCATGTCCATTATCAGATCGTAAGGTTTTGATTGTAGGCTCGAACTGAGTTTTTATTTTGGCGATGTATCGAGTAATGAAACTAATAGCATCCGATTTATTTTTCAAAAGAAATGTCCATGTTACTCTAGAAAAATCGTCAATAAAGACAAGATAATAACGATGATCCAGGCGATCAGGATACTGACTAGGACCCCAAATATCCATGTGAACTAGATCAAAAATATCAGTAGAATGCTGGTTACCAGAGGGAGGAAATGTCGCGGTGATGCTTCCACCCCTAACATGCTACGCAGGTGATAATACTCAAGGGGGGCAGTTGTGGGATAAGACGACGAAGCTTGTGGCAGAAGGATGACCTAATTGTTGATGCCAAAGAGTGGTGGATAAGTGGCCTATAAAAGTCCCGAAATAGGCGACCACGATAGAGGAGTGTTCAAGGTGGTAGATGCCCCCTTTTTCACGGCCCATACCAATCGTCCTCCCGGACAGTATGTCCTGAAAAATAGAGGTAGCAACATCAAAAATTTCTCGGCAGTGAAGTTCCTTACACATTTGGCTGACCAGGAGAAGACTAAGCAGGAAATTCGGAACTAATATAACATTATTCATCTAAATTGTAGGGGGTAAGGTGCACATCCCCAGTACTTTAACTGGTGACGATCTACCATCAACGACTTGATCAGTCTTTCCTGGCTGGGTTGGACAAAGTTTTCGGAGAAGGCGTGGATCTCCACACAAATGGGTGGAGTCCCCCATATTAATAAGCCATTCTGAATGATTATGATGGACAACTGAAGCAAGAACCGTACCTGATCAGGCGATAGCGATGATATCTCCTGAACTTGTGGCCTCATCGGGGTTCATCTGCGATAGCTGTTGCATGAGATCATCAAAGTCTTTTCAAGGGATTTCAATCGAACCTCCTTTGATGTCTGTAGTAGCAACTCGAGCCGATGGTCTTGGACGACCATGTTTACTGTAGCACACAGCTTCAGTATGCCCTAATTTGTGACAAAAGGAGCATTGCATTGGTGATCATCCTCGTCCTGACGAGTAGCGACTGCATCCTCTACCCCTATTCATAGAACATGATTGGTTCTGTGAGCAGTTCATATCTTGAAGTTTCAACCAAGGGTGTCTGGGTGGGTGAGGAGAATGGTGGTTTGGGAGAAACTACCTCAAAGAGAGGATTCTTCTAAAAAGAAGGTGGATACTAGGATATGGAATTTGTCATGTGAGTGTGACCCATGAAGTCTGAGTATGAATGCCAATATTTCATCATCTTTGAATGGAATGGAAAATATTGATTTGTGAAACCACATTCTGTGTGTGCAAGTGCACAGTCACACAATTCAATACACAAATTCAAACCCCGATTTCACCAAGTCAACACTGTAAATGCCGTGAAGGTTCGGCCAAATTATCTTGTCTGTTTTAGTTGGCGATAAATACAAAATTGCAAAGAGTTAACGAGTTGTTGGGTGCTCGTACTTCCCTAAAGAATAGCCCGATTCTTACGACTTGTTGGACCTACTTTCAGCCAGTATAGGAGTAAGTACGGACTGTATAATAGGACTACCCGTTCCTTGAGGACTAAGGCGTCCTCTAAACCTCCTACTCTACTAAGAAAATCTGAATCGTTTACCGGTTACCCATAGGTCCTTACTGAAAAGTAGCTAATCGCTTAAAAAGAAGAACTGGTAGTTTGTAAGAAATTCTGACTTGACTCTATCCTAGTGTTGTATCTCTCTCTCTCTCTCTCTTACTTGCAGTAAAATCAAATAATGGCAGGGTTGCTCTCTCGAAAACAATGATTTTCAATTTTATCTGATTTTAATTAATCAATAATGCTAGCAATCCCCTATTTTAATTTGATTATCACTTGAATTTGAGTGGGTAACAATGCACGTCTTCCAATTTCCTTAATTCCTATGTGAATGAAAACCAAGGGAGAATCAAAAAAGTTGTGCAGCGGGAAACACGATGATGAATGCTGAGTTAGATATACTTACGGTGCTTCCTCGCAATCTTCATGCAATATGCTAGACAGAATTGATTTTTTCCTAGAAAAAAATTAAATCTATGCATGCACGGGAAATCGCACCTAGAACAAGAATTTCTATTAGCGAGTGACAAAACAAACTAATTAGTTCAAATGAGAGATAATCTAGTGTGTATAATTTAGTGAAAGTGTGGTCCTAAATTACGAAGGGCACAAACAAGTTTGAAATTACACTACCGTGTTCCTATCCTAATTTTTCCACTCAAGTCAGATCGTAAGGTTTTGATTGTAGGCTCGAATTGAGTTTTTATTTTGGCAATGTATCGAGTAATGAAACTAATAGCATCCGATTTATTTTTCAAAAGAAATGTCCATGTTACTCTAGAAAAATTGTCAATAAAGACAAGATAATAACGATGATCCAAGCGATCAGGATACTGACTAGGACCCCTAATATCCATGTGAACTAGATAAAAAATATCAGTAGAATGCTGGTTACCAGAGGGAGGAAATGTCGCGGTTATGCTTCCAACCCTGACATGCTACGCATGTGATAATACTCAAGGGGGACTGTTGTGGGATAAGACGAGAAGCTTGTGGCAGAAGGATGACCTAATTGTTAATGCCAAAGAGTGATGGACAAGTGGCCTATAAAAGTCCCGAAATAGGCGACCACGATAGAGGGGTGTTCAAGGTGGTAGATGCCCCCTTCTTCACGGCCCATACCAATCGTCCTCCCAGACAGTATGTCCTGAAAACTACAGGTAGCAACATCAAAAATTTCTCAGCAGTGAAGTTCCTTACACATTTGGCTGACCATGAGCAGACTAAGCAGGAAATCCGGAACTAATATAACATTATTCATTTCAATTGTAGGGGTAAGGTGCACATCCCCAGTACCTTTAACTGGTGACGATCTACCATCAATGACTTGAACAGTCTTTCCTGACTGGGTTGGACGAAGTTTTCGGAGAAGGCGTGGATCTCCACACAAATGGGTGGAGGCCCCCATATTAATAACTCGAATTGAACAGTAAAAAAAAGCTGACACACCACAGAAATAGGCTGACACACCACAAAAAATGTCTAGTTCTTTTCACATACACCAGAACCCAATCGAGAACTGCTAGAAATTTGCAATTAATTAAAAATTAGATAAAACACACACACTCTCTCTCTCTAAAAAGAAAATTCCCCATTAATCCAGTTGCTCCAGGTTATATCAGTTTCCAAGAAAGCCGTTCCAAGTTCACCGGGTACCTCGCACGAAAAAATAAAAGATCGAATATTAGATAGAGGTTCACAAAAAATATATAAAAATAAAAGAAATAAAAATCCTAAAAAAGAAGGGAAAATGGCGAAATAATTACAAGAAAAATGGGGGTAAGACTACCCTAGGATGGAAAACCTAAAAACTTGATTTTCTAAAAACCTAAGCCATGCCTCCCCGACAACGGTGCCATTTGAAGAACAGAGAAATCACCCTCTTAGTAATGTCGAATTAATGTTTGAAATATGTTTGAATTTCGTTGTAGGCGGGAAATTCAGGATTGATCAAAAACCACAAATTTAATTAATGTCAAATTAAAGCGAGTAGTCAATTTATTTTTTTACTTGGGTATTTCAAGATTGAACTCAGGAAGGCAAATATCTCCTTAGATTTATTTAAAGTCAATCAATAAATTATTTTCTCAGAGAAGCATTTTTTTAATTTTTAAATGCAATAAATGATGAAAATGCAATTTTGGCAAAATTCAGGGACTAAAACGCAAGTTTCAATCAAATTACGTCCAAAAATCCTCAAACATGTCCAGAATGATAAATATGCTGAAATTAGACTATTTTTTTGGAATTTTTGTGTACAAGATGAATATTTTATGAATTTATGAATGCAAATAAAGTATTTTCCAATAATTAATTAAAAAAGATTTAAACTACTTATTTTAAGGAAAAAAATTAGTAATATATAATAATAAATGCAATATCCTAGAAAAATCTTAAACCCTAAAAATGATGAGTTTAATACCTATTAAAAACCAATTACTGAAATGCACAAAATAATTTTTATTGAGCAAACTAGGCAAGCAAATGCAATTCTTTTTTGATACAATGTTAAATATAATTAATTCTACAATCCACGAATTTTTGGCAATTTTTGGAGCTATGGTAAATTAGCTATGAATTTCTAAGCACATGTTGGGAAAAATATGTAATTTTTCGCAAGAATGACATTAATTAATTAATCACAGATAAGAAAAATACCACTAACATGCCATAATGTAGAGAATTAGTTGTAAAATAAAATACAACTTTTTAATTAATAAAATGATGTTGAAGTGATGTTTAAATTCAAGGAAGAAGACATGGTTCTAAATGCAATTACAGAACAAAAATAGCGCAATGAAGGCACTTCTTTAATTACCTCATCTCTCATGGGTTTGTCTGCAGTTTCTCCAAGAAATCGCGTGCGCTACACGCGACGTTGGTTGGCGGGTACTTGGACGTGTAATTCTGAAGCTTTGGGGGAGCTTCCTGCAAATGACTGCTTCACACGTGCAACTCATGTGCTTCTGGAGGCAAGGGCGTGAATACCATTCATCAGAACGACATGGGTTCAGTTGTAATCTTCACCCCTCCCCTCATGTAGAGTGTGTGACGGGGGAGGTTGCTTGGACGTTCGGCTAAAGGAGAATAGGAGGAAGCATGCAGCGACTCCTCTCCTCATCTAGAGGAGATGGCGATCGACGGAGGCGGCTGACGCAATAGGGAGTTAGTGTGAGTCCAGGCAGTCGTGCGTGGGCATGGCGACAGAGGGGCGTCCAACTGGTGTTGGAGATAAGCATCCACAGGTGTCCTGCAGCTTCGAGGAAGCGGAGTCGCCGGTGGCCGACACACGACAAGGGGAGGTTAGGTGGAGGTTAGGCGGAGGTTAGGGGAGGTTAGGCGAAGGTTATCGGGTACATTGTCTTGCGACAGTTTTAACGATTCACATCATTCAGAGGCTTTTGATTGAACGTGTTTCTGGGATATATATGATGTTTAGAACGCCTAGACTCATACCCTCAGAACATTTTCTATTATTAAATCTTTACCAATTTGGGTCTTATGCCATTTTTGAACATGTAGGGTCTAGTGCACCTATTGTTGTTAACTGGGTAAGTTTGTTTCACTCTTTCAATTTATATACATGTGAGACATTCATGGTATCTATCATTGAATGCACGTGTGTAAAATGAGAAATCCTCGGATTTGGTAGAATTGAATTTTACTTGTTTCACATGTATTATGGGACATGTTTTAAACAATCTTGACTTCTGGAACTTGAGTTGAGATTAACTTGGAACGAAAAACTCAAAGTTGTGGGCCTAAGCCCGACCCAAGGCTCGAATTTTTTAAATGAGCTCGGACCTGACTCTTCAAGGCCTAGCCCAGCCTGACCCATGCTCATCCATGCTCGTTATAAGATAATTGTAAGGCCTATTCCAAATGCTGATGGGGAGGGGACTACCTTCATTAAACTGCTCTACACTAATAAGAAAGATCATAACCTCGTGTTGCAGAGAATAAAGGAAAGGAACAAAGCCACATGATGTCGAGGAGGTATACCCACATGTCAAATATGCGGTAAGAAGTCGGGAAAATCCAGTATTAGTAAGTATATAGATGATTAAATATGCCTTCATGCTTGTCATAAGCTATGTTACACTTAAATAAAGGTTAATTGATCATAAATGCATGCTATTATCTTAGATGTATAATATGAAGAGGAATGTTGATTAAATGCTCACGCACATGTATTATCATCCTATAAGATGCTCAAAAAGAATATTAATCCTATTATTTTGCGAATTTTACAAGCATGATGCATTATTTACTAGACAAAAGTGATAATGAAAAATTAAGGGATTTTTCCCACAAACTCTATAAATTTGTAAATTACCTTCTCGACCTTTGAAACAATATAATTCCCCCTCGACCTCGCAAACTTGCTAACTCTTACCCATGAACTCTGCGATTAATCTATTTGAAGCTCCTAGGAGGTTCTTAGGGTAATTTATGGTGTCGATGAGGTAATTACGTTGTGCAAAAGCTCATATAAGTAATTTAACAATTTTCTGGAGTTCAATGGGTAAAAATCTCAAATATTAAATATAAGTAGATTCAGTTTTCATTTTGTAATTTTATTAGTTACACTTGTGGACTACATGGTCAAATACTTAAATACTTACACTTTGTTTATAATTGGATAGTCTACACACTTCATGAGTTAATAAATTACATGTTCATACATCATGAGTTAGTTAATTACATATATTTGTATTATGTTGATTATGCATTGATATCTGCAAATGAAATCAGATTAGAAGCATGACAACCTAGCATATAATTAGAGCACTGACTAGTTAAAAGTTTAATGTAATGGCATTCGTTGAGTTTATCTTGATTCAACTTATATAGGTTAAGCTCACTCTTTACTTTGTGACCCAACTTAGAAAAAGGCTTTATGGGATAAGTAGAGGGTGAAGGTATATACTGCTTCCTTTTTTGGGTAGTTTAGCTTACAGGGTAAAAAAGGAAAAATCTGCTTAAACGTCTCTTATGAAAATAAATATATTACATTACCCTAATTCTAAGATAATAGTGTACAGGGTAAATGGAAAAGTCTGCTTAAACGTCTATTATGAAAATATATGAACTCTAATTATTAACAAAAAAAATCGAATGTCAAGAATGGGATTTAAACCCATGCCCTTTCGGACCAGTACCTGAAACTGGCGCCTTAGACCAACTCGGCCATCTTGACTTCGTGTTTGGTTAATAAAAATTTAAAAATTAAACAAAACTATTCAGTTTAACTACTTAAAACAACAATGGAAGGAAAATTGACCCAATCAATCGGTTTATACTAAAAAGAAAGAAACCAGTCAAAATTATGAGCATTGAATTGAATGCCTTCTGGTTCATTAAAATCCATATTCAATTTATTTTAAAATTTCAAATTCAAACTTGAATCGAGTTTTAAGAGAATTTGCTCAATTAAATTCAAATTCAATTTGTTTTGAGTTTAAATTATTCAAATAGGATCAATTTTATTTCGAAATTGAAATATTAATTGATGTTTTCAAGCTCATATCAACAATTTATATGAATAATATCAATAATTTTAAATATTTTAATGTATAATTCCGATTTGGAATTTAGGTACTAAGATAAGTTGAAAAAACTATATAATCAAATAAAATATCAAACATATAATATACAATGGATAAAAACATCTAATTACAGTTATTGTATGTTTTTACAATTTAAATATACTCCTTTTTTGTGATGAAAGAATTATATGAATACAATACACACACATATATATGAGGTATATTAAAGAGATAGAATATCATTGAAAACAAAGTTGAACATATTATGATTAACATTACTTGTTAATAAAAGACAATATCAAGCTTATATAAAAACTAGTACAAACTAAAATTATTATTTGAAATAATAAGAATAGCAACGAGTAACTTGGCAAGATAAAATCATTCATTTATCCCGAGGTAATCTGATATTCAAAAACTAAAGTTGTGAAACACATGAAATTCTTGATATATAAAGGAACATGTTGTATTACGATGAGAAGCTTGTAAATTACTCATGTGATAATAAATATCACTTAATCATGGTTCAAGAAAGCAATATGCATATGCGTTAGAGACATCACCGAATAATAAATAAGCGATATGCATATGCGATTCCGTGGGAGTTTCTAATTTTAATTTAAAAATTAATAAATATTTATAAATAATATTACCGTTGAATTTATGAATCAAAATGGAGTTAAAGAACTAAGAAAAGATGGTTCATTTTTTATGGTTGAGTAGACGCCATTAATTTCTTAACATTTATCACAACAAACTAGCCATAAAAACTTTACATATTAGATTATTCATAATAACATAACTTCGATACTCACACATGCGATTTGCAATACCCAAGCAAACCCTTAATCGGTATATATATTAAAATATTATATGTCAAATTGCATATACTCATGAATATAATACTTGAGCATAACATAAAATATTACATACACATAATAACATAATGCAATAAAATTGTATACAAATGAATTGCATATTCTTACAGTTGAATGGAGGAAGAAGCGTAGCTATGGAGTTAACACTCAAATGAGAGTACCTGAGACTTGAAGCTATTGTAGGCTAAGTGACAAAGCTGTTGAAGCAGTATGCGGGGCATACACGAGATATTTAGGGTACATGCGAGCCATACATGCACTTGGGGTGTATAATGCACCGTCACAAAATCAGTTCAATCAGCATATCGCACGGATATATGTCAAAGCAAATGTAGTATGTGTTGTTGCTTTCCTGAACACTGGTCTTAACCATGATTATCATCATTATGGATTATCATCCACGGAAATTCAAAATAACAAAAAGGTGGAAGAGGGATGTCTGAATAGACTATGAACTGACATATGATAAGCATGAACTCGAAGTAACGACCATTGTTTTCACATACAAGGAGAAGGAACACCACGATTTACCTTGAGTTTGTGGGATCTTTAGTCAATAATGAAACGAGGAAGGGAAGAAGTAAGGTAAGACATATGAGAACATGGAAATAAATATGAGATGTGGAATTGGATAACAATTTTACGCATTTGTTCTTTCCTACTAGATTTATGTCTAACATTTTTTGTTCTAATTTTATATTGAATATTTACTCTTAACTAAAGGCAATCTATAAATGTACATATATATTAAATTGAGAATGAATGAGAGTGCGTTGTGAACCTTTTAATACCTCGATATTTCTAAATAGCATGCTAAGATTGATCAGTGTACTTATACTTAGTAATCATACCCAAGTTAATGTCACCATGCTCACATAAGAGATAGAGATGAGAATTTAAATGTTTGGTATAATTAATGCATGGAGGACCCCCATCCCCAATTCACGACTTGTTCAAAATCAAGACTCTTGAACTTAGTTTAACATGTGTGGTAATCTTCTACCATAATAATTGATAGAAATTAAGAAGTATCACAAAGTGATAATTAAATTGGGTCTGATATTAAGTGACAGGTTGTGAACTAATATGAAGATAAGAATCCAAGGAAGTCATGAACATGAGGACCTTTGGTTTGACTGAGTATATGCCCAGATAGACATTCCCAATCACATCGCATTCTCATTCCAACCCTCTTAACCATTCAAACAACCCAACCCAATTATCAAATGGATCGTTATGTGTTGCTAATGACCATGTATTAATAACATTAGCGATTTCTTTTCTTATGTTGTTCCATCTTCATGACATTTAATAATAGGGACAATGCTAAAAAGAGGGTCTCCTTGTGCCTCCAAATTTTTATCAAAGATGCATGTACTATTTGAGTTGGATTTTAGTTAATAATACATCGAAGTATGATAATCGTTTGCAACCAGTGCTATATGATGCATATTAAAAACTCAAATCTCGAATTTCATTTTAGAGGGAGGGCTTACTCACGAATTAGCATATTTCAGCCATTTTGGTACACTCCAAGTTTGTCGATATTTCTTCACATTTTTGCCAGTATTTCAATAACATTTTGCTCATATTCCATGAAGGAAAATCACGTGGAATATCAATTTAGTTCATGTTAGCCTTATAAGGATCCATTTGTTAAACATTTAGTTTGATTGAGCATTTTGTAATCAAACAATTCAAACCATCTTTTTTTTAATGTCTCAATGGTTGAGTCGTGCATATTGTCAACATTTTGTACACAAGTACATTCAAGCAGCGATAATTTTGAGTTAAGGATTTTTACTTTTGTGTACGTCTAAGTTTATCCAAATACACTTAAACCCTTAACTTTTTTTGTTATTATACTCATAAGAATATAAAGGTGCAAGAGTAATAAAGTTAGGACATAAGTGTTAGTTCATGCATGAGCATACATATTTTCATGATAATAAAACTTGTGCAGATAGACAAAACTTATGAAGTTAACTCGAAACCAGGTCAAGAGCAGGAAAGTTACTGGACCAAAAATAAGCTCAAGCTAGAGTACCTCAAGCTTAAGTGAAGAACAAGCTAAGGAGCTAAAGAAGTTCAAAGCTCAAGAAAGAATCTCAAGTTTAAGAAGAAGATAAATTCTTTTCTTTTATTAAATTGTGCATTATGTATTTGTCTTAGATTGTAAAAGACCTCAAGAATCATGCATCTTGTATCTCGAACTTTGACATTAATTTTGACTTTTTGATCAAAATGTTAAAATGCTCAATCATTCAGTTTCACTAATCCATCAGAATTCTGATTGATCATCCAATTTCATTGATCAATCATATTTTTTATTCCCGAACCATTATCAAGTTTTACTGATTAATCATTTTTTTAGTATGACATCTCATGGAAATTTTCCTTGACATTTTTGCCTCCAACGGTTATGGGAATGCAAGACCTATAAGTACGAGTCGACCTCATACCTCACTTGTTCAATAAACAACAAAGAGCAACAAGCTCTCTTTTGTATGTTCTTCACTTCATACTCTGAGAGAAAGTTGTAAGAGCTTATTTCCTAATACATGCTTCATGCCTACAACTTCGATGTTCTACGATTAATCTTATAAGTCCGCTCTTCGCTCTGTAAGATCATTTTAGTTTTACCTCATAATGTTCATTGCATATTTATTTTTGATATTGAAGTTATTATGATTGTTTTATTATAATACAATGAAGTTAACTATGTAATCAACTTAGATTTCAATACGGTTGAGTTGTCCACGTAAACAACTCACGTTAGCTGAAGACTCATATAATTCAGATTAAAAGCTCAAGTTGGGAAACT
Source organism: Ottelia alismoides (assembly GCA_037367405.1). Lineage (NCBI taxonomy): Eukaryota > Viridiplantae > Streptophyta > Magnoliopsida > Alismatales > Hydrocharitaceae > Ottelia > Ottelia alismoides. Next base: position 27,669 of record JAZKJV010005025.1, read on the forward strand.
CTGATCATGATTTTTACCCAAGAAACTTTTCACATTAAATAACTTGCACTTGTGGATTAATTGTTTGTCTTATAATTGAAAGTGCTACATAACGTGATTGTTTAATTAATTATGATTGATCCAAGTCATGCAATCGATCCACCAACACCCATCGCCAGGTGTCCGGAAACCAACGATAAATGTCATTAGGAAAACTTTGAAGGGCACAAGTGTAAAAACCTTTTAAGAGTACGAGCCCATCCCATATCACAACCATAAAGGCATGCACATACACGTCAACAACAGTGAAATATAGATGCAACCAACATCCACATTCCAGCTTTTTTTTACAAGGATTGATTACTTTGAATCCGGTACACTTCTCCCAGGAGTCTAGCAGTTTACGATCGCTGAATCAGAAGACCGGCATCAAATAATAGATGAATACACGGTTACCCATGGCGCAACCCATGTCTTGAGTTGGGGTTATCCTCATCTCTCTTGTATGAGAAGTAATGAGATGGGTCTCACATTTACCTTACTGCAATATTTCCAACCACCTTCAGATCAACATACAGAAACATATTTCAAACAATATAATCAATATAACATATAAACGATATCATGTTATATGGCATTTACCATTCCAACCATCCAAACTGTGAAGGTAGAAGAAAGTGTGGTCCACAACAGGACTACTCATCTTACAACCCATCGAAAGCATCTCTCTCGAACCCAACTTAACCCTGCATCCCAACAAATGCCTCTGTACATTAGAAGACCAGCTGCTCGATCACTGGAAAGTGCAAGTGGAATCTGCACATTTCATCCATTTCAAGTGCTAATCACAGAGCTTTGACCTCGAGTCGGTATCGAGTAAATGGGAGACCAAAGCACAAAATTCTCGCTAAAAGTCTCTCTGCCTGACCACTGTTATTTGACTTGAATCTACTACACCCAAATTTAACAGGGATTTCTGCCACCTAAACATGTACAGGCACTAACCAACCAAACAGATTTACCACAAGCACATTAAGGCAAAATATGTGCAAACAAATATTTTCCTTAAACCACAGTCAACAATGGAGAAGCATGACAAGTAAATGGAGATTGGGTTTTGCACAACAGCATGCCTCTATATTCAACATGCAATATCACTTAAACTGCCATTCTAATGCTGAATTCTCCTTGTAGATTCTACATGCCGAGGCTGAATTCTACCAAATGCTTCAGGCGGTGGATCACTCAGTTCAAAATTTACCTCCTCTCGTCAACTCCGGATCCCTGCATTTTGCACGCATTGGAATTTTTGTTACATCCCCCACAAGAGCATCAACACAAATTCTTAAATGAAGTGTCCTCATCCTCACCTTCGGATGTGATCTAAAATAACGAGTCTTGGACCAGGAGGAATGCGGACTTCCTTCAGAGCACTGCAGTGGATAACAAAAGTTAGGATCAAACTCGTTACCAAAATGTCTGGATGAAGCTTTTGTTTTGTTACGATTTTTTTTCGCAAATTGTGGTTTCGTTTTGACTCGTGGATGTGTGCGAATCATTTTTTATTAAACATATAAATTTGCTAAGTAAAATCAATTTCATTGATCTGGTGGTAGTGCAGTGTGCCTACCACCCAAACGACCAAGGTTCAACTCCCTCCTTGTGGGGGTTGCGTTAGGTAGTCGACAACCAATGCAAAAAAAAATTAGCTCTTTCAACATGGATTTGAGAATTAATCCATGTAGCCGACCCTACTTACAGTGAGAGAAGGCTTCGCCATATAAATTTGGCTAAGTACTAAGATAAGTAGAATTAGTAGTTATCAAAATTTTGTAAAAAGAAAGTTTAATCTCTCATGACACATGAAGAAGTCAATCATCCAAATCTAATAAAAAAGATCCTCTTCTTTTATTGGACGCGATAAATCAATAAACGTAGTATTCATCATGTATCATATAAAAACCCAAGTTCTACACATACGTGCACCAGGATGTGCCCATGAATACCCGTTATGTAGCATGTGGTAGCGATGTCTATGCATCCATGAGGGTTTACGTCACAATGTTCGTGTTCATAACCCTTTTCAAAGTCAGATAAAGAAGTGTATATAATATATAGGAAAAATGAGGTAGTGTATCCTTGAAAAGAAATGGATGTCTGTTAGACGAATATGGATAATCAACAGATGATAAACACATCATAAGATGTTTAAATATTTAGGTAATATATATATATATATAATTGTAGGGAAATGGATAAAATATGATATTTGGGTTGGGCACTAGAGTTTAGGGTAATAATAGTTTTATTCTATTATTTAACTTAGTTATATCATCATAATGTTAACATTTGCACACAATGCTTATGAATGTATAATACAAAAATACACCACTTATATATACATTACAAAATATGTATGTGCATAGACAGATATTCATATGGTAAAATGGGGCTGCCCCCAAGGGGGAGCGGAGCTAACTTGGCTCCCCCGTTCCATTTTCCTCATTTTTTTGATTTTTTTGAAAAATACATCCGTGTTTCATTACTACATCCCCATATTATGTCATTCAAATTCTGTGAGAAACAGAGACTCCTACGACCTCCATCCAGACGGGTCGATTTCAACATTTCTGCGATCCTAAAAAATGACTATCAAGATGGAGGCCGTAGGAGTCTCTGTTTCCTACGAAACTTGAAAGAGATAATATAGGGATACAGTGATGAATTTCCAAGGAAACATTTTTCAAAAAAAAAAAGAAAATGGAGTGGGAGCCAAGTTAGCTCCCCTCAAAAGCAGCCCCATTTTCCCATATTCAAATGGACGTCTACCAAAATTTTCAATATCCATATCCAACAAAAATTTCAAATGAATATATATATATATATATATTGTATCCACCGAGATATGAAAATACATATTCAAATTCTTGAAAAAGATGCATTTGGATAATATCTATATATGTTGGCATCCCTACCATGGACAAGTAGAAGTTAATGACTTTGTGCTAGCATGTGCACACTAGTAAGAACAAGATGAAGTCCAAATTATCAGCAATTTATTTTCCGGTTTTTTAGCACAAACAAAAATGTAAACTTCTTATAAATGTAAACACCAACTAGAACGTTTCTCTGTTTACATATATGCCTCTTCGTTAGTAACACCATAAATCTACTTTTGTTGCAAGCTTGCAAAAATCCAACTAATCAGAAGGGGGAGGGGGATCCAACTAATCAGAAGAGGGGGGTGGGGGGATAAGAGGCTTAATCAGCCGATAGTCACTAAAATTAGTTAGTCTGATTCACTGGCGAAGTCAACCTACATGAATCTTATGATTGCCTACTCATCTGATTAGACTAATATGTTTGTCAGTTACGTGATAGTAACACTATCGTATATCAAACACCTCCTGATACTATTTGTCTCCCATATATCATATGATTCATATCTTTGCGATTATATCTATTGGAGTATTTGGTTGTGCGCCTCTTATGTTGTAGATGGGTAAATGGATCTCTCCAGGACCTATCCAGTTGTTTAGTCCCACATCTACCATTTTGGAGATGTGGAGACTCAGTGGGGTCTATATACCCCCACTGAGTCTCCACATCTCCAAACTGGTAGATGTGGACTAAACAACTGGATGGGTAAATGGATCCTGGAGAGAACCATTTACCCATCTACAACATAAGAGGTGCACAACCAAATACTTCAACACTTCCCCTCAAGCTGGAGCATGCAATGCTCAGCTTGGACAAACAGAAAGAAACCCAACTCACAATACATGACACTACAGACAATATCAACTCAACATGCACAACTGTCGGTTGTTGTCGAGGGCGTTGCTTCTCATGTTGTGCAGGTGAGGAGGACGAACGTGCTGGAGTGTAAGTCAAACTGAGGACTCGGAATCTGAAGTCGAGCCTCAAACTGCGCATCAAACTATGGACTCGGATTCTGAACATCAAGTATGATCATCAAAACTGTAGAGTCTGGAAACTGAAAGGCCTTTGGAATCTCTGAATCTGGAAAATCTGACAATATAGTCTGTGACTCTGCACAATACTCCCCCTTTCTCCCATACTTGTCGGAAAAATAATGATATTGACCAAGTTAGAATAAGATATGGATATGGGGAATGAATCACTTGAACTTACACGGCTATATATATATTAATCAAGTCAACCCATTTTTTTGTTTTTTAGCCGTTTTTTTACTATTTTATGAGACAACGTAAGGCTTTTCTCAAAAAAAAATACACACCTTTTTCCTTTCATTCTTCTTTTTATTTTTTTGTTTTTTTAACAAAGAAATTGTGGTCCAATTGGGCCAAAATACAAATTGGCTCAATTGGGCTTGCAAAATAGAACAACACTATATCTGTTTTTTTTTGGTAAAACCGCCCAACTCTGGGCCCAAACTCTAGGCACCCTTTTTTTCTCTTCCTTTTTCAACTCACTTTGGGCTCATTCTCTCTCACCTCTTTTTTTCTTTTGGCCCAACTTGGCCTCTCTATTTTCTATGTATGTCAATTCTCGGCCCAAAACTTTGGGCTCCCTTTTTTTCTTGGCCAAAGCTTCCCCCCTTCATTTTTTTTCTCACGGTGGGCCTACCCCTCATGTCTCCTCCATTCATATATATTTTTTATTTTACATCGGTCCACTTGAGCCTTTACATCACTAAGCCCACTTGGCTATACTTAGGGTTCCCAACAGGGAAACCTTCAATCATGAGCACGCCTCGATGGGGAGGGGCCTCTGATGTCCGTGTCGCCGACAGGGGTGCCACCCGGATATTTCAAGCTCCGCTTGGAGCTATGCTGGAGAGCGCCATCGCTTCCGCTATGCTAAGAGGGAGAATACCGGAGCGTTGCCTGCACGCTGTCGGGGAGGGGGAGAATACTGCGATTATGCGCCTACGCATTGCGAGGATGCGGCCTTTGCCTGGAGGGTTTCAAAGGAAGATGCCGCCTTGGGATGCTGGAACCGAGGGAGAGATCTATGCGGAGCATCGCCTCATCTTTCGCCTGGAGGGTTTCGCTAGGAGCCGCATGAGAGATCGATGCGCGTGCGATGGAGCTCAAAGGGCTGGAGGGCTCTGCGCCGTCATGTACACGAGTTGCTTCAGTTGTGCGCATTAGCCGCTAGGGCCTGCGTCGAGCTTCTCCTGTACGCGCAAAAGGGTTCTACTACATTGATTGCCTGGACTCGGATGCACATGATCTGCATTTGTGCCTGGAACATTGCAAAGGGCATGGAGATGGAAGCGCACCGCCAAAAGATTCGGGTTCCAAAAAACTAGAACTCGAACAGACTCCAGAAAAAAAATGCCGAAGATCTTCAAGAATAAACTGAAACCCGAACTTGGAATAATTTCGAACAATATAAAAAATCTTCAAGAACAAACTTCGAAATCAACCAAGAACGACTCGCTATGATACCATGTTAGAAAATAGGAATGTCGAAGCTTATCCGAAAAATAAAAATAAAAATTTGGAAGAACACACGGGATTTAACGTAGAACCCTATTTCCTAAGAGTGGGATGAAACCACGGGAGAACGCCTCAAAGGGCTGATAGTCTATTGCTTTTCTCTCATCTGAATACAATGGATGTAGGGGTCTATATATAGCCCGCACTGAGTCTCCACATCTCCAAACTGGTAGATGTGAGACTAAACAACTGGATTGGGTAAATGGATCCTGGAGAGATCCATTTACCCATCTACAACATAAGAGGCGCACAACCAAATACTCCAACAATATCCCATCATAGCATATTAATAAATATTTTCTAAAATATATTTGACAAAATTACTAAGGTTGCAATATTGTTTCTCTCCAACAAGACAACATCAAACTCATGAATTATTAGGGTATATAGAGGAACTCTGCAAAAAGTCCAAGATCATAAGTTTCTAAGAAAATTTGAATTAATACTATTGCTTGCCTTTTTTTGAAATCAGAGTGTCTGCTATGCGACAATTATTAGGTGACTTATTATATAGCTATAAATCGGATTTGATATGATAGAGCTATTTTATAGCTTTTAAACACGAGGTTTTTTCAGTGACAAACATTTATTTCTTAATTTTTCTCCTTGATTCTCTATACTCTATTTAGTAGTTAAGTATATCATTTGTTTTGAATGAACCTTATGTATATAAATATATATAGAGGATAGGGAGTATGCACCCGGGTGCATGTAATTTTACATGCACCCGGCCCTATAACTTCCACTTTTTTTTTATTTTTTCGAAAAATACTGCCATGTATATTCATCTATATATCCCTCCCATATGTCATTCCAATTTCGTCAGAAATAGAGACTCTTACGCCCTCCATCCAGAAGTGGTCGATTACAGCAATTCTAAGACCGTTAAAATTACATGTTCTAGATGGAGGGCATAGGAGTCTCCGTTTCCGATGAAATTGGAATGACATATAGGAGGGATACATAGATGAATATACATGGCGGTATTTTTTAAAAAAAATAATAAAAGTGGAAGTTATAAGGCCGGATGCATGTAAAATTATATGCACCCGGGTGCATACTCCCTATCCTCATATATATATAAAAGTATTCATTAAAATTTAAATATTAAAATATTTTTTTAAAAAATACAAAATGACTAATCTGATTAGTCGCCTAATAGTTGATTGATCCTTAGTAATCTGACTGCCTAAATATCAACTATCAACTTTTGCAAAGTTGCTTTTCTTAAATAAAAAATATTTTGTATTACAACCATATCCCTCTTTTCGCTCTCTTTCTCATGTGTCTCCCCACCAAACTCACAAGATCTCTCCCTCTTTTTCACTATGATCTCTCTCTCTCCTTCCCCATGGAACCCACAATAACGTAGGTAGAATTCTTGTAGATCCTCTCACAAAACCCTCCACCATTATCGCAAGCTCATCGAAGCCCCTCCCTATAATGGAGCTATTACCACTTCCTTTGTCATCATGAAGCATGTGAATAGAGGAGGGGGCTTCATGCCACCATCTTTGAGGATTGCACATGCCTTGACAATCGTTTGCTCACCCCGAAGATGTAGTGACCTCATCCATTTCAATGACAACAAACCAAGGTTTTTGAAACCGAACCGGACATCGAACCGGAAACCTTGTTGAAATGGTCGAATCGGGTCGAACCATGTAATCAAATCGGTTCAACCGGATGATGACGTCATCATTATTTAAAACCGGATTAAACCAGACCGGTGAAAAAAAAGTAGTTGAACCGGCTAATCAAACCGAAATGAAATAATATACATATATAATATACTTAATATACTTGAGATATATATAAAATACATAGATAATGTATATATTTCACAGTATACATAAAGTATTTTTCTTATACACCATCAAATATCATACATATCATATATATATTATTTGGACTAGATGCTCTATAACATGATAACAGTTTAATTATTTTTAAAACCCAACACATGCAAAAAGTTGTGCTACTGCAGTTGGTTGGAAGTGTGAAAAAGGTAACCAAAGGTCACGGGTTCAACTCCTACTATCAACAATATTTTTAAATAATTTAAAAATTAAATGCGGTTCAACTTCGGTTGAACCCGGTTAAACCGAGTCAAAAAAATAGGTTGAACCGGGCGGGTTAATTAAAATTTGAACAATTAAACCGAACCGGCATAACCGGTTAACCGGACCGGTCCAGGCCCGGTTCACCGGTCGGACCGGTCGAACCGGCCGGTCCGGTCCGGTTTCAAAAACACTGCAACAAACTCACATGCATCAATGGTAACCCATTAAGTGCATGTGCTATTTATATATCCTATGTAGACAATCCGATAATAGTCTACTATACCTCCTTGACATGCATGTAGGTGACACAATCATTAATGTGCATGTCAAGATCTTGTTCAACCAACTTTATGAGAAGGTTTATAGGCTACAAAAGGTCACGATTGATGAGTTGCGTGCTCTCGATTGTCTTGTTGGGACCATAGTTGAGGAATTTAGAGCATTACACATGATCACAGAGGCCGTCGAGGAAGCACCTCCTGAATATGGAGTATGTGAATGAGACCACATTGTTTAATTTGTCAATGGTGGATGGAAGGGGATTTGGATAGCGAGTTCATGATGTGGGGAGGCAGACTAATGGAGAATGGGCATCCGACAAGTTTGGTGTGGAGGGGAGGAAAACTTTAAAACACGGAATCTTTGAGTACAAGGAATGTGAGTTTGGTAGGGGTGTATATGTGAGAGAATATCAAAAAGACGAGTATGGCTGCAATAAAAAAATCAACAACACACCCTTTTTCCACAATCAAACAAGGTCGGCTACATGGATTTTTTGTCTCCGTTCAGATCTATTTTGGGTAATTTTCAGGCTTAAATTCAAATAAAGATTCTAATTGAAAAAAATAGATTTAAGGATATACGTAATCAACTATCTGAGGACTATTTACGTAAAACAAAGAACTCTACAAGAGTATGTTGGATAATGTAAAGTTTACAGGGTATTGAGTAAATTTCCAAATTTACAAGGGTATTTATCTAAAGTCCTTAATATTTTAGGAGAAATGTTTTTTTTATAATTTATTTTCAAGAATTCTACGTCGTGTTTTTAAACTAAGTAGTTCTCTTGAATGATTTGGCTATCTATATAAAAAGTTTTCTCAAGATTCACCGAGCTTTCTCAAGATTCGCTGCCCCTCTACCCATGCTTTGAGTATTATCTGACTCTCCACACAACGATACATCATCTTCTCATTGATTCTTCCCTTCTCTCTATGCAATTATCTTCTCTGGAAAATGTTGACCATCTCCAAATGTATGGACCATGTCTAGTATCAAAATACGACCACCAATTATTGTGCATTACAACTTAGTAATCCAATAAAGTATTCAAAGAAGACGGTTGGAAGAGTAAGTGCGTGCAAAATTATCTGGTTATTGTTTTTTTAAGCCAAAAGAGGGGGTAACACGCTATGGTGTCCGCCCCTTTATATTAAAATGAAAGAAAGGAAAGAAAGACCTATAGAACCCACAAGTCAACACATGCCCTGGAATGTACAATGATGTTTCAAAATAAAAATGTTGCGAGGAAAAAACATTGCCCAATCATGAGCCAAGGGTTGTAGCACGTCCCTCGGCTTATCATCCGCCTCCACAGGAGAGCTCCAAAATGCCTCTAAGTTATGTGAATTGACCCACCTCGGACCAAAATCGGTCCAAAAATGTGAAGTTACCGTGCATTGAAAAAAGAGATGGTCAATGGTCTCGATCTAATTACTGCAAAGCACACACAAGTTTGACATTACCGCAAAAAGCCTTGCACCTCGGTCCTTTGTCATGATTCTTTTCCTTCTCAGCAGCCACAAAAAGAAACCAACATTCTTGGACATCTTTAGCTTCCATATAAGATTGCAATCTCTGATGACAGTGTTCGTCCTCGAAGCCGGCGGTCTGCAAATTGCCCCATACGTCCTTTTAACCGAAAATGATTTGTCCCTCCACACCCAATGGTCATGCCCTACTGAAGGCCCATCAATCTTCCTCAGCGTCTCCAGGAGCAGCAAGTACTCCTCCAACCGTTTGTTCGAGAAATTAATAAGGAAGGAAGACATCTAGTTACCATGAACCCAGCAATCAGCAACACGGGCACCGCGATTAGCAGCCAAAGCAAAGAGGCGAGGGAATATGTTGGCTAGCATCCCACTTACCGCCCAATTATCAGTCCAGAAAGCGAAAGAATTGCCATCAACAAGAACGGACCTGAAAAGTTCTTGAAAGTAAGGCGTGACCGATTGGATGCCCCTCCAGAGGGACGAAGCGTGCGAGTCAGGTGGATGAGTCAAAAGATCCGGTTGCTTGATGTCATAAATGTTACGTAAGATTTTGCAACAGATATCCTCGTCTCTCCCACATAATCTTCCTACCCATTTAAGCAACAATGCCTTGTTCATGGTTTCCAGGCATCTCACTCTGAAGCCGTCTTCATACTTTGGCAACATCACCGTCTCCCACTTCACCAAATGGATACCCGCACCCTCCTGTCCCAACTTACTCCAAAGGAAGCGATGCATCGACATTTCCATCCGCTTCCGAATACCGTCAGGCAAAAGATGAGACGACACGAAGAAAACAGGAATAGCTGCTAGAACCGTCTTCACCAACACCAATCGCCCACCACGAGAAAGCATTGCCGGTTTCCAACCATTAAGCTTTTTCTCCATCTTTTCCACAACGGCTAACCACTCCGACAGTCTGATTCTGCCCAATGCCAGAGGGAGACCCAGGTACCGTAGGGGGAGAGAACCACAATCCGTGCATAAAACCTCACTATATGCACCTGCATCCTCGTCCGACGAACTAAACAACACTAGGATAGGCTTGCTATGATTAAGGAACATCCCAGACATTTCACCAAATACTTCAAACGCAATCGCCATACCCAGAGCTTCTTTCCTACCCCCCTCAATAAAGAAAATTGTGTCATCAATGTACTACAAGAGAGGGACAGAAATGCCATCGGTAGAGTATCCCATTGTGAGCTCGCCACTCTGAACCCTATCAACCATGCAGGTGAGAACATCCGTTGTGAGGACAAAAAGTAAAGGCGCAAGAGGGCAGCCTTGCCTAACATCTCTGGAAGTAACCACCCTTCGGGAGGCCATTAATCAAGAGAGAATATGAAGCAGTAGTAACACAATGCTTCATCCAGGATACTCAAGTATCCGGGAAACGACGTTTGCTTAATGCCGCCCACAAGAACCACTAGTCCACCGAATCATAGGCCTTTGAGAAGTCAATCTTCTAAAGAAGCCCCTTCTTCTTCTTCTTTCTCTTCCAATCACCAATAATTTCTGTAGCCATAGCTAGACAGTTCGAGATCTATCTCCTTGGGATAAAAGCCGATTGAAAAGGAAAGATAATGCAATCCAACACACTGCTAAGCCTAATCGTAAAAACCTTTAACACAATCACGTATATAACATTAGAGAGGGCAATAGGCCTAAAATTCTCCACCTCCACACAGACATCATGCTTGGGGAGCAGGAAAATGAGTGCCATGTTAAGCTTCTCAAAACCACCATTGCATCTGCATCACTCTTCCACCACCTCCAGAACCTCAGCCCCAACCACAACCAAAACTCCTTGTAAAAATGGACCGGGAACCCATCAGGCCCCAAGGCCCCATCCACATTCAAACTCCATACAACATTCTTCATTTTCGTCCACAGTGACCCTTTGAACCAGGTGGCTAGCATGCTCGCCAGAAATCCGAGCAGCCCCCAGACCACTCCACCTCCACGTTCTACCATCAGCCCTGCTGGAGAACTCGCGAATGTGAGTCGCGATCACATTCCCCAATTCTCTATCCCCCTCTACCCTGACCCCATCAATCACCAACGATTGTATGCAGCTATGTCGACGTCTCCCGCTTGCTATTCTGTGAAAGAAGGCGGTATTTGCATCTCCCTCCTTGAGCCATGTAACTCTAGATCTCTACTTTCACTCCGTGACCCGCTTTTTGTTCTCACTAAGAATGATTCTCTAAGTTGTTGCCCGCATTTCCCGCTCCGAAGCCTTCAACTCCCTTTCATCTCCTAATTCATCAAACAGAGACACCTCTACCTCTGCCAAGGTCTTAAACGTCGGATTTCGATTTCGTTTCGGTAAGTCTGGAAAGAGAATTTCGGTGGAATTTTGGTAAAATGGCCGGAAATTGGGGAAGTTACTTGAAAACTATTTTTTTAAAAATAAAGATCTCTAATACTCTTTCACTCAATAATTGAGATATAAATACCATTTTTTTGCTAAGAGTGGGATATTAACATGATATGTTACATTAAATATCCATCCCATCATCCAAACAATAAAAAATAGTATGTTGCTCAGAATCTGAACCAGATTTGGAACCGTAATTAGAAGCCATTGCTTTCTCCTCTTGAACATGAAGAGAATGGTGACACGTACAATAATAACAGAGAAGAACATAGGCTAAGAAAGAGCACCTCTTCAGTAAGAATGAGATGACACCTATAATAACTACTAATAAGAACATATATATCAAAATAAAGAAAAACAAAAAAAACATAAATCTTCAGTTAAAACTTGAATTTAACTCATAAGTATTGTGTTTGACTGATTTGTTGGTTTCAAATCTAAAATTTAGAAACTAACTAAATAAACTTCTTTAAACAACGTAAAAGAATCTAACAACTCAACACATTAGTGAATAAATAAGTTGAAATTCATTAATATATGCAAATTTCGATGAAAGTGAAGGGTAGATTCCCTCATTTTTGTTGTTTCATCGAAATGGCATGTAATTTCGATGAAATTTCATTAACATTTCATTGATATTTCGTTGAAAGCCTGGAAAAAGAAACAAGGCAGGCGTTTCAATTTCAGTGAGGTAAAAAAATGGAAATTTCAGAGAATTTTGATGGAATTTCGTTGAAATTTGAGGCCATGGCCTCCGCACTCGCTCGAAAAGCCAAGCTCGCCTCCCTAGTATCTCTCTTGAAAATACAAAGCTGCTTGCGAAGTAAAACAAGCTTCTGAGCCAGACGAGACACAACGGACCCGGACACCACATAGAAGACTAGAAGCTAGACCAAACCTCTGAAAGATTCCACCTGTAACCCAGCCCGCTCGAACCTAAAGAAGCCCCGCCTCAAGCGATATATCGCGATATGGCCGTCCATGAGTTCATCAGCCGCATCAAGCACCTCCAGCTCAAGCTCATCAATCAGATATGCAAACTCCTTGGAGCCAGACTCCTAACCCCACTTAAGCTAAGGGCTATCCGATGAAAGCATCATGACATTAAAATCCCCGCCCACCAGCCACACACACCCCAGATGGGCACTCCTCGTTGCTCTAAGCTCCATCCACAACTCAGCCCTGCGAGCCTGCACACAAGGACCATATACATTTAACAAGGCAAACATTGACCATGTTATGGTATTCTCCAGAATCACGGTGAGGACATAGTTCTCCCTCAACTCAGAGCAAAACGAGAACAAGGAGCCTCTCCATGCAATCAACAATCCTCCAATCGTGTCTACTGCGTCGACGGTCCTGAAGCTGGAAATCTGACCGGCACCAAAAGAATTCCAAAGCAAACCTGAGCAAGAGCATAACATTACTTCCTGGATGAGAACCACAGCACAGCCCCATTCAGTGAACCTAGAACCCGACGCTCTTCTCTTTTGAGGTTCACCCAACCCCCTCACATTCCACGTTAGGACCTTATTGATGAACTCTCGAAGGACCCCATGTGCGGATAGCACCCACAACCCGCGCAATCTCCGCCTTTTGGTCCGAAACCATAGTGTTCATGGCCTTTACGAGCCGCCTCCTCCAGTACCTTTTCGTTATTCTCTTCCTTTCACCCACCAACGAGACCGAGTTAACCGAAGCCATGGACTCTCCGGTTACCCCGCCTTCCACCATTTAAGCACTCGCCATGGAGACTCGTTGATCGCAATAAAGGTTGAAACCTTACGACTCTTCCCACCCCACGTCCGGAGAAGAGAGCGAAGAAAGATCCACGCATTCCCGACCGAGCAAGTCAAGAGCATCCAACCCAACATTGAGAAATCCCCCATCAATAGGGCTCATCCAGGACTTGCTTCCCAAAGCAGAACAAAATTCTAGCAGAGATGACCCACATGTGAGCTCGTGCCATGATCTGACACCCAGAGGCTGGTCCAAAAAGCGGCCCGAGTGCTTGAGCATCAGGCACTTATTCAAAATTCCATTCCAAGATGCCACGGTGAGCATAGACCCGGTCCGCCAACTCGGATCCGAAAACCTTGAGTGGAGCGCCACACACGGAGCCCCGAACTTCCAGACAGTAGCCGAAGAACCATACCACCAATCGGTACCCGAAGATCCAACTCGCCAAAGAGGATCCATTAACCCGACCTGGCGTTAAAGAATCTGAATATAGCCGGACCGAAAGCATAGGTCTGCAAGCCCGCTCCATTCGACATTTCCAAAACTACCCTGGACCACACGAGGGACATTCTCGAATAGATGTGTCGCTGCCCAAACGTTTTCACATACCCTCGCCGAGGGCGCCTTTTCGAAGAAGCAAACATTTGTAGTCCCGCTAATCTCGCCTCCTCATAATCCTTCATAGATTTCTCGCCTTCCCATGAAGCCCCTCTGACTGCCGACCACGTCACCTCCGCACGTGATACCTTCGATTGCGCGGACGTCGAGCATCTCCCTCCGAGTAAGATAGCGGTTGCGGCGGCGAAAAACTACACTAGAAGTTCGAAAACTCCAACGGAGTGGTTCTTGGGCACTCCATCTGAACCAAAATGGCAAGTGGATCCAAAACTAGCGAACGACCATTTGAAAGGACCTTAGTCACCTTGCCCAAAGGCCTCAGTGCCTCTCCAAGCACCTCCACTGAGCGAGAGAAAAGGTGCACCTATCACCCGAGCAACCCTACCCACCTTCTCGCAACCTCCACCATCCACAAACCTTGGGTGTCTCCACGCGACCCCGTCCCACCATGTAGCCGACAGCATGCACCCAACCTTAGTTGGGGTCAGACCCCTCGCGATATATTGCTTCTCCCCAATGCCAACAACATCACCTAAGAAAGCTTCTCCCAACAAAGCCGCAACTTCGCTTCTAATCGATGCGAACGAGACCTTCGTCTTCGTCCAGGATCCAATAAGAATACTCAGGCCTGCAGCAGTTCCAAAACTTCCAAAGACCACCTCCACAAAAGAGCAGCCATCTAGCGACCTCATCTCCTACAGTCCCTTCCCGGCTTGCATTTGCACACCTCCATGGGATGTCGTTGCATCATCGATGACGTCTCACAGGAGAACCGGTGATGACCAAACTGCCCGCAAGAGAAACACCTCGGAGGGAGCCTGCAACTCGACGCCTGATGCCCGACGCACCCGCACTGAAGCAACGACGCCCCCGCTTCCTGTGCGAAACAAACGTCCACTCATCTCGGCCCACCTTTTCAGCCACCGCGGTGGCCCCTTCATCCCTGCGACCTCACTCTCATCCACCCCCTCGATTCCCACTCTCGTACCCTGCTTTTCGTCAGCCAACGCCATCTCTCCTTTTTCTCTCCCTGCTCTCCCTCTCCCTGCCCCTTCATCCAATTTTGATTTTTCTGTCCCTTTGGTTATTGTGCATTGAGGAATTTTTATTGTTCTTGTTTAAATACTTAAGCATTTTAAGCATTATACAAGATGAATTAGAGCCTTTAGAAGGAAAGTGTGCAATCCAATGCATCAACACAATACTCCCAAGAACTACCTTTTAGAGCTCCATCACCAACTTGCAATATTGTCCTTCCTCTTCCATATCTCAGTTTCCCTTTCCTATATCCCTACACTTCCATAAACCCACTACATGTCTCTCTTCCACCTACAACACTTGCCCCATTACCACCCACCATCACTTACCACCCACCATTGTTCCTCCACAAATTGACAAGATCAACACCTCACTTCCTTCTCGATCACATTGTTCTCGTCAACTTTGCTCCAACACGCTTTCGCGGCCATGTCCTCAACTTTGCTCCAACCATGCTTTCATGGCCATGTCCTTAACCACATCTCGTCCCCTCCAACTTTCCACCTCCAACATCTTTTATTAAAACAATAATGTTGTTTAATCACCTCGATGGTTACCCTGATCTTGCTTTTTTAAAATAAATATTGTTGGGAAAAAGATCAACTCTATGTTTCCAAGAACCCTAGGGCTCTCTTATATAGAGGAGAAGTCCATGGGTAAATTACATAAGATGGAAGAAATAAATATAAACCGTAAAAAATAGTACATAGATATAACAATATCTCTACATTCCTCCTTAAGATGAAGCATAGATGTCAATCATGCTCAGCTTGGATGTACACTTTTGAAAGGGTCCTCTAAGTAAGGCCTTGGTGAAAATGTTTACAATTTGCTCTCTTGAGCTTACATTAGAAATAAAGCCTTTCTGAATCATATCTTGTGAATAGTGGCAATCTACATCAATATGTTTAGTTCTCACATGAAAAGCATCAAGGTTGCAAAAGTCAGTAATCGGTACTCGGTCGATCGGGTCACTGACTAAGGATTACTCAATAGTCGGGCGACTAATCGGATTTGGTCGGACTTTAATCGGTTTTGAATTTTATGATTATTTTAAATAGATAACTCATTTTTATACATATATTTACATAAATTTTGTACATTTTTATACTATCATAATATAATAAAAGAAGCAATTGAATTTAAATAAAATATTAAGCATATTATAATAAGTTTTCTTATAAAAAGAAAAACATAAAAAATACGGTATCTCCAAGCAAAAATTGGTCAACTAATGTGCCTAATCGGAATTAGTCGATACCCAGTCGGCCACCCCACTGAATAAACTAGTCGGACCTCTAGTCGGGCTAGTCGGGCCACTTTTACAACACTGAAAAGCAGGATTATTTGCAATAAATAGGGTTGCCTGATTACACACTGATTATCACACTGTAATTGCATAAGAAGTGGCATATCAATATATAAATCATTTAAAACAGCTCGGACCCACATCATCTCTGTGCTCCCTTGTGTCGTAGCTATATATTCTAATCAACAATAGACTTGACAACCACTGTCTATCTCTTGCTCTTCTAGGACATGAAAGAGATGCCAACAAATATAGCAAAGTTTGAGGTAAACTTCCTATCCTTAGGACATCCTACATAATCTGCATATGCACAAGCTGTGATAGTGAGAAATATCCCTTTTCTGAACAACAATCTTGCACATGGGGATGACTTCAAATACCTCAAGATCATATGGATTGCATCCATATGCACCTGTCTGGGATGCTCCATAAACCGACTGATCCGACTAACAACAAAAGAGCTTTCTGGCCTAGTGATGGTAACATGATATAGCTTTCCCACCAATTCCTTATATCTTCTCCTGTCCACCTCATATGTATCGTCATTGTTTAACCTCATGCTCAGATCCATAGGAGTAGTGACAGGTCGGCATCCAATAATAACTGTCTCAACTAGCATGTTTGTAACATATTTTCTTTAGGTCATCACAAGACTGCTGATTTCTAACAAACTCTAACACCAGAAAGTATCATAAGATAACAAGATCCTTAATGACAAACTGTTCATCGAGAAATTCCTTTGCCTTCTTGATCCCCTACACATCATCTCCTGTAACAAAGATGTCATCAACATAGACCATAACAGTGATCGTACCTCTGTGGGTCCTCTGGACAAACAATGAGTAGTCTGCATTTGATCTCTTGAATCCATACTTCTCAATCAGATCTGAGAGATTCTAAAACCAGGCCCTTGGACTCTGCTTAAGGCCATAAACTGCCCTGTGAAGTCTGCAAACCTGCTGACACTCCCCCTCAGCAGTAAAGCCCGGAGGTTGCTGCATGTATACTTCTTCCTGAAGATCTCCACATAGAAAAACATTTTTCACATCTAGTTGAAATAGAGCCCAATCACGTGCCACATCTACAGCAAGGAGAACTCGGTGTGTGGAGTGGCGAGCAACTGGTGAGAATGTGTCCAGATAATCCACCCCATAAGACTGAGTGAACCCACGTGCAACTAATCTGGTCTTGTAGTTATCAAGACTACCATCTGCGTGGTGTTTGACAATAAACACCCACTTGGCAATAGATGCCCCAACAGAAGCAGAGACCAAGCTACATATGTTATGCGATTGTAGTGTGACCATCTCCTCTTCCATGGAAAGCCGCAATCGACTATCTCTCAAGGCCTCCTAGTAAGTCTGTGGAATCTCCATGGCAGATAGACCAACTGCAAACATCCTGAACCCCTACAATGCGATCAAAGGAAATATGGGAAGTGAGAGGATATGGTGCACACATATTCTTCCGCTTCCGAAGTGCAATAACGACATCCAGGTCACCGAGGATCTCCTCAATTTGTATGCCATCATCCTGCAAAGGATCCAGCTAAGACATATCTCCAGATCCATTAGTAGAAATAATGCATTCAGAACAAACTTGAGGCATGCTAGATGACGGACTAGGACCATGAGCAGAAGTCGGTTGATGAGTATAATAGCATGGCGAAGGTGGAACAAGGGTTGTGGGTGGTGGTGATACAAGAGGAGGTGGTGGAAGTGTCGGAGGTGTATCAACATGAGCATCTAGAGGTGGTGATGGACTCGTAGGAGGAGGTGATATGTAGACTTCATCATCAGAATCAGATGAAGTCATTATATCTCATGTAGAGGAAAAAATATCGACTCAAACGATGAGACATCAACACTAACATAGTATTTCATGCGCAATGGATCATAGCATCTATATCCCTTCAGTGTCCTAGAGTACCCAATAAAAACACATTTGACATTTATAGAATAAAGCTTGTCAAGAACATGAAACAACTGATGTACAAAGGCAACCGAATCAAAAACACGAGTAGGTGAGAACAAATCCTTCTCGGGAAAGGCAAGTGAAAAAGAAATTTTCTCACCCGGTACAGACGAGGGCATGTGATTCATGAGATAACATGCAGTAAGAATCGCATCACCCAGAACGGATGTGGAGTACAACTTTGAATATGAAGGGTTCAAGTAGCATCAAGTAAGTGACGATGCTTATGTTCTGCAACACCATTTTGTTGAGACGTATAGGCACGCAACGTTTGATGAACAATACTATGCGATGAGATCTGTGAGAGAGCATGAGCACAAAATTCCAATGATTGCCAGTACAAGTAAATTTTACATTAGAAGAAAAAATATTCTTTACTTCATTGATAAACGATTTTATCACATTTCTAGCCTCAGATTTATTCTTTAATAAGAAAACACAGAACAAACGAGAGAAATCATCTACAACCACAACAACAACAACAAAGCCTTTTCCCACAATTAAGTAGGGTCGGCTACATGGATTCTTCGCCTCCATTCAGATCTATCTTGGGCCAATCCGAGAACGGATGTGGAGTACAACTTTGAATAAGTCCCCCTGTGATCGGGTACATGACTCGGACCCCAAATGGCTACATGAACCAATTCAAGAAAAGAGCTACCTACAACTCCGACTCTGACGACAAGGGAAAGCATCACCATGCTTTCCTAACTGACATGCCTCGCACTAAAAGGATGAGCGAGACGAGATCTGAGGAAGAAGGTAACATATCTTCTGAATAGGGAGGTGATCAAAGTGCAGGTGCTACATATATGGAGAGATTGATCCTGTAAAATGAGAAGATAGACCATCATATTGAGTACGACCGATAATTGCCGCCCTGCTCACGACCACAACCAATCACCTTGCTCGTAGGAATGTCCTGAAATACAAGGGAAGATGGATCAAAAATAGCTCGAAATTGTAAATCCTTCATAATATGACTAGCTTACAATAAATTCATGGAAAATCCATAGCATGAAACACATTTTGTAGATGTGTTGAAGGCATTAAATTGATCTCCCCTTGTCTTGCAACTGGAGAATGTGTCCCATCATGTATGATCAATTCAGAAATGCGGTCCATGCGGCCGCATATGCGCATGCGGAGGGGCAACCACACCGCATATGACATATGCAGCAGTATGCGGCTCTGACGTACATGCGGGACGTATAAACCGCCTAGGCGGCCGAATATGCGGTCCAATATGCGGTCTGACCCAATTCCTAAGATCCGATTAAGGGATCTTAACCCGACAAACCAAAATCCCAAATCATTCCCCTCTCGATAAGAACCTGTGCGCCCGATCGAAACCTCACCCCACCTCGACAACCCTAACCCTAACCAGCTGAAGCGCCTCCAACGCCTCCTCCTCTATCAAAGAAGCTTGGCCAACCTCTCAACCTTCAGTCTCCGTCGTGCCTCAGCTTTTGCGCCTCCGCATTCCGCCTCCAACAGCTCGTGTGTCACACCGCCTTCTGCATCTTGCAGCTCCTGCAGCACCACATTCCGCCCCCAATAGTTCCTGCGGCACAGCCTTCTGCCCTCGAGCTGTTCTTGCGCCACCGCCTTTGTCGTACGGTAACCTTAATTCAACTTGATTTGTTCCTACTACTTGATGAAATGTTACTGTTGCTTCTTTGGAGTTTGGTTTGTTCAGCAAGTTTCAACTTCGATTTATTAGACAATGGTGACATGTTTTAATGATTTTATTAGCTTCTTTTCTACTGTTAGTACATGTTTGTTGGGTTCTCATTTTGTGTTCAATGAATCTATCAAACTGTTGTTGAATATTATGTTCGAGGGATTTAGATTTATCGAATTGTAAGTTTGGGTTTCGTTTCTACTAACTACTCTTGCTGAAATGTTAGAAAGTCAATAATTTTGCAAATAATTTAAAGGATTATTGTAGATTGTGGTGCCTTTTTATTTTTAAAAGTATGCTTTTATAGGAATTTAAAGAAACCATGTAGTTTTTCCTCTGTCATGACAAGTAAATATATTTTTCTAAATATTTTTAATTAAAATAATGCAAACCGCATAATCCGCATATACTTCCGCATATCCGCTTACTCGCTCGGGACCGCCTGACCGAACGAATATCGCATACCGACTTTCTGAACCTTGTGTATAATAATTGATATGTCAGGAGGAACCTGTCTGTATACTTCAAATTGACTTCGGTCTCCACACATGTGACGGGATGGATCAGAATCCACAACCCATTATGTAAGATCGGTTCTATGAAAACCGGTAAGAGCGTAGATGCTACATGAAGTAATGGCAAAAGCAGAGGCTGCAACATCTGAATGACCTCCTGAAGCAGGCGGAGAAGCATGAGAACCATAAGGGGGCATAATCTCCCTTAATCAAGCCACAAAGTCATCAAACTTCTGATCAGATGTAGGAGCAACACGAGGTTCAACCTGCTCAGCTACACGGGCAGATGCGGGAAAGCCATGCTTGGAGTAGCATGTATCCTATGACTATCCTATATGGTGGCAATATATACATAACTGACGAATACGACCTCCTCTACCACAAGATCCACTACTACGAAACTGAGAAGAGCCTCCCCTACTACGGGAGGCGACCATCGCAGAAGAGAGTTGACTAGAGACAGACGATGGGATAGTAATCCTGTTAAATCTGCGGTAAGCCTCCTCTATGTGATGGATATTAGTATCCCCAAGTATATGTGATCGAGTAGCATCGTACTCTGGATCAAATATTGCTAGAAATATGCCAACCATGGTGGTATTCATGTATGCCTTTTGTTGCTCAGGGATAGCATCAAGAAGCATAAAATTGTGAAGCTTCTCAAACATGCCGCGAAGAGACATGTATATATGTAGAGAGAAAAGAATTAATTGCAATAATGAGAGCCCTTGGGTTCTCTTATATAGGAGAGGAACCTATTGGAAAAATTACAAGAAGAAGATAAAATAATAGATAATAAAAGAACAATAATAAAGCAAGCAAATATCTCAACACTCCTATGCAAACCATGGTGGTATTCCTGTATGCATTTTGTTGCTCAGGGATAGCATCAAGAGGCATAAAATTGTGGAGCTTCTCAAATATGTCGCGAAGAGACATGTATAAATGTAGAGGGAAAAGAATTAATTGCAATAAAGAGAGTCCTTAGGTTCTCTTATATAGGAGAGGAACCTATTGGGCAAATTACAAAAAGAAGATAAAATAAATAGATAATAAAAGAACAATAAGAAAGCAAATATCTCAACACTTCCCCTCAAGCTGGAGCGTAGATATCGATCAAACTCAGCTTGGAACAACATCTCTGATAAGGCCCTCTGGTTAGGGCCTTAGTAAGAACATCTGTGATCTGGTCTTTAGAGCTGACATGCGTAGTGGCGATAAAACCCTAGTGTATCATGTCACGAGTGTAATGACAGTCCACCTCTATGTGTTTGGTCCTCTCATGAAATGATGGGTTGTTGGCAATGAAAAGAGCAGTCTGATTGTCACATTAGAGATGCATGGGAAGGGGCACCTCTATGGTCAGGTCAGTAAGAACAAATCTAACCCGCATCATCTATGTACTAGTCTATGCCATGGCCCTGTATTCTGACTCAGCACTCGACCTGGCAACCACTGTCTACTTCTAAACCAAGGAATTCCCTATGAACACATCTAATCCTGAAGTAGACTTCATACCCTTTGGACACCCAACATAATCTGCATCGACACATGTTGTAACTGAAAGAAATATTCCTCTACTGAAATGAAGTCACATACCTGGTGATGTCTTCAGATACCTCATAATCATATGGATTGCATCTACGTGTGCATATATGGGCTTCTCCATAAACCGACTCACTTTGCTCACGGCAAAGAATATGTCGAGCATGGTAATAGTCACATATAGTATCTTGCCAACAAGCTCCATGTACCTCCTCTTGCCGACCTCCTAAGTGTCATCATCATAGAGCTTCATGCTCGAGTCAATAGGAGTAGTGGTCGGTCTGCAATCTGCCATGTCTGTACCTGAAAAAAGATATGTAACGTACTTCCTCTGGGTAAATACAAGACCTAGCCGGTTCCTGACAAACTCCAGTCCAAATAACGTAAATTACTAAGAACCGTGGTCACAAACTGTTTACCTAGGAAGTCCTTGGCAACCTGAATGCCCTGCTCGCCATCCTCTGTAACAATAAATGTCATCAACGTAAACTAGAATGACAATAGTACCACATTGGGTCATGTGCACAAATAAAGAGTGATAGGCAATAAATCGCACAAATCCTTACTGCTCTATCAAATCCGAGAACTTCTGAAACCATGCTCTTGGTCTCTACTTAAGAGCCATAGATAGCATTATGTAACCTGTAAACATTCTGACACTCCCTCTCAGTAGTAAACCCATGTGGCCGCTACATGTAGAACTCCTCCTGTAGATCACCATAGAGGAAGGCATTCTTCACGTCAAGCTGGTAAAAGGGTCAATCTCGTGTCACAGCAACAGAAAGTAGAATACGCAGAGTAGAATGTTTGGCATCCAGAGAGAAAGCATCCTGATAGTGCATCCCATATGTCTGGTTGAACCCTCGTGCCACAAGTCTCGCCTTATAACAATCCACTCTACCACCTGCATGGTGTTTCACAGTGAACACCCATTTGCATCCCACAATGGATGTGTCAATTGAAGAAGAAACAAGACTCCACGTGCCATATGACTGTAGCGCGACCATCTCCTCCTTCATAACCGATCTCCACTGATTGTTCTGAAGAGCCTCCTGATATGTCTGTGGTATCTCCACTGCTTATAGTGCCAAGGTAAACCTCGTGAAATCCTCTGACAGACAGCTCAAGGAAACCTGGGTTGCAAGAGGGTAAGTAGAACATGTATGCTTTTGCTTTTACAGAACAAGCAGCACATCAAGATCATCTGGCAAGTCCTGAGCCTGTAAGTTCCCTTCTGGAGAGGGCATCTGCTCATCCTGCATGAAATCCTACTGCACAAACAACTCAGTAGTCCCATCATTAGAAACAATGTGCTCATTACATACATGGGGCCATGGCTTCAAATTTCAGCGAAATTTGGTCGAATTTTTGTCGGATATCGATATCCAGTCGAAATCAAAATTCGACCGAAATGACCGAAATATGGGGTCTTAGTACATAAAATGATCGAAATTCAGGTCAAAATTCCACCGAAATTATGTTTTGGTCAATAACGAAATCGTGACCGAAACCGACATTTAAGGCCTTGCCTGAGGCGTGCTGGATGATGGGCAAGAATTGTGAGCATGGGGAACCATGTGATACCTCGTAGTAAAAGCATGTGGCAAAAACTTAGTCCCAATAGGTGGTGGAAACATGTGTAGGGTTGTCCCTGAGGATAGTTTGTGAGTGCAATCGCCCAGGGCCTATCAATTTCAGGGGTCTATTTTTACATGTTCTTCAATCTTTAATTAGGAAAAAAATAGTATTTGTCCTATTAAACTCTTATAAAATTGAATTTTGGGTGAAACAACTCACCAAAAATGGGCCCTTATAAAATCAAGTTTTCGATGAAACAACTCACTGAAAAATGGACCCTTATGAAATCGAAGATAAACAACTCAATGTGAAAGCCCAAAATTTAATGGACACATTGTTCCTTGAAAAATTATTAAGGACCCATTCTTTCCTTTTCCTTAGGACCCACGAAATGTCAGGGACGACACTGACCACGTGCGCAGGTGTAGAGGCAGGATTAGGTGGTGGTGGTGGTGGTGGTGGTGGCGGCCGAGGAGGTGGTGGTAGAGCAGGAGTAGGAGGTAGAGGAATGACAGTAGGAGGTGGAGGCATATAGATCTCATCGTCAAAGTCAAATGTGGCTAGTCTGTCACCTGTAGGCAATGTTTTTAAAAACGGGCCTCGAGGCGGTGAGGCGTACGCCTCGAGACGTTTTTTAAGGAAAACCGCCACGAGGCTATAGCCTCATGCAACCTCAGTGAGGCGTGCATCTCGAGGCTTATGAGGCGTGCTTCGAGGCGTACGCCTCGAGGCGTTGCCTCATTTGTGTGCTGATTTTGTTATTTTTTTCTACAATTTTTTTCTTTTTTATTGTTGGCTTTTCATCTTTTGTAGACAAGTATTTTCAAGTCCTTAAGCTCACAATTCACTGAAATGCATTTTTTTAGTTTATTAAAGTATTAAGCTTATTTTTACTTTGTTATGCATGTTCTTTATAAATCGACATGAACAAAAATTTTGGGTCTTGAGTCCTTAAATCTAATGTCTCTACTCTTTAGTATGCTTCTTGTGTTACATCTAGTCCCTTTAGTTGAATTGTATTCAAGATTTTAAATTTTGCGAAGAGTTACCCATTATTGTGCTTGCATATCCATATTTACTTGACTTGTTACAGATTTAGAGTCCAAAAAAGAGTGTTATATAACAACTTGGATGTTTAAACCATGATGTTAGCCTTGAATATTGTCATTATGATTAATTGTTACGTATTTAATCATAATTATTTAATATTAAGAACTTTAATATTGTCATTATGATTAATTATTATGTTTTATGAAAAAAATTTCTTTACGAGTCAGGCTTATGCCTCGAGGCAATACTAGGAGAACACCTCGATACACCTCACGCTTTCTTAAAATCTTGTCTGTAGGAGAAAAATACATAACATTTTCAAAGAAAGTAACATCAGCATGACAAGGTATTTTCGCCTTAGCAGATCAAAGCAACGACACCCTTTCTAAGTACGAGAGTAGCCCACAAACATGCAATTGACAACTCTAAGAGAGAGCTTGTCACAGCCTGGAGAGGCATTTTGAACAAAAACAACAAATCCGAACACACGAGGTATAAGGGAGAAAAGATCCTTCTCGGAAAACGCAATCGAGAAAGGAATCTTCTCTCCCAACGCAGACGAAGGGCATGCGGTTCACCAAATAACATGCAGTAAGGACATCATCGCTCCACGTGAGGAGCACGACTCTGTATTAACAAGGTTCTGGTAGCATCAAGTAACGGTGTTCGCGCTCGGCAACACTGTTCTGTTGGGAAGTATAAGCACATGAGGTTTGGTGAACAAAGGCAAGAGATCTAGAAATTCATAAAGATGTAAAATGCATAATTCTAAGGCATTATTAGAACGAAGATATTTGACATTGACAGAAAAATATTCTTTATCTCAATAAAATATAAGATCACAGATCCAACCTCAGGCTTATTCCTAAATAAAAAGATCTAGGAAAGTCTAGAAAAATCGTCGACTGCAACTAGATAAAAACAGTGTCCCTAGTGATCAGGAACACAACTTGGAGCCCAGATGTCTAAAAAAAGAAGCTCAAATAACTGAGAACTGCTCCAACTCTGATGGGATGAAAAGGAGGAATGATGATGCTTTCCAAGCTAGCATGCCTCACACAGAAAGGAGGATCTCGTAGAAATTTGAGGGCGAACATGACAACTTTTGCAGATGAAGGAGGTCAAAACGAATGTGCTACAGATATGGAGAGACCGGTCCAGTAGGTATAGAAGAAACACTGGCATGAGGTTAGACCAATCAATCTGTAGAGCGCTCGCTGCTCACGGCCACATCCACTCATCATGCCCGTGATTATGCCCTGAAACACAAGAGACGAAGGATAAAAATGGCATTATAATGCAGATCCTTAGTAATCTGACTAATGGAAAGTAAAATCATCTGAAAATCAGGAACATATAAAGCATTCTAAAGGCGCATGGACGACGTCAAGTGCACCTCCTCATGTCATGTAACAGGTAAGTGGTCGTCATTGCAAAGACAACCCATCTGCCAAGTGGCATAGTCATGTAGCACCTCAGTTGCGCTCTGTCTCCACACAGGTGGTAGGAAGCATTAGAGTCCATAATCCAATCTGCCATCATGTCCACACCAGTACTACCAGTAAAAGCATTGGCGATACCTGAGGAACTCGAAGAGGCTCTGGTTGCGACTGGGTATCTGCATGGTTTGAAAAAACTAGCTTCAAGACAGTCGAGGCGTAGACCGCGACGTGAAGCGGTCCTTTTTAGCCTCGAGGCATACACCTCAGTCCAGTCCAATCCAATCCAATCCAGTGAGGCGTGTGCCTCAGGAGGCTGAGGCATAGCCTCGAGGTGTTTTGCCTCAAGGTGGTCAAGGTGTTTTGCGAGACATTTTTACTTTTTAAGGTATTTTTTATAAGTTTAATGAATTCTTGAGAGTTTGAAAAGCTTATAAATACATGCTTCTTTAGGATAATGATTATACAAGATAAATGCCTAAATCTGATGTTTTTTTCGTACCCATAACTTCATATTTACTATTAATTGTGTCCAACTATTTCGCAAACTCTTATTTTTTCTCTATTAATGAAAGAATTCATAACTATCAAATCCAACAATGCTCATAAACTTAATGAGCTTTGCAATATATCAAGCAAGATGAAATAGACAGGTCTCACGATTTATCATACTGCCATATATTATATGTTAAACCAATAATATAAATTTCTTCGACGCATATTTAATCCTACTTTAATTACAACAATATTCAAAAGGTTTGCTCGAAATGATAGGATTCACGATTTCTCGTGCGGCCATATATTATATGTTAGACACATAACATAAATTTCTTTGACATATATTTAATCGTACTTTTAATTGCAACAATATTTCAAAAATAGATATGTATTGTTTAATTCTTTCACATCATTTATAGACAATGAGTTCCTCTTTGATTGGATGAAAATGTGTAAAAAGGGATATGATGATGTTCTGTCTTCTATTCTGGTGTTCTTATCTCTATTATTTCATCATATTTTATAGTGTTAAATATTAAATATTGAGCAAAAAACATATAATTAAATTTCCATATATATAATTATAGTTTTCTGTATATTTTTCAAAATGAACTGAGGCTTACGCGTTGACCACCTCGAGGTTACGCCTTGCCTCGATTCTGAGGAAAACATCTCGTTCCGCCTTTCATTTTTTCAAACCTTAGGTATCTGTAGTGGTGGTGTCAACAGTAGGAGTCATGATCTCTCGAATACGAGAGACAATATCATCTAGGTGAGGATCGACCTGGGAAGCTGGAGTCTCTGAAGCTCAATCTGTTCTGCAATGCGATCAGAAGTAGGATATCCATGCTTCCGATAACATGTATCCTTTGCATGTCTCGGCCGACGACAGAAGGTGCAAGGGCCACACTGACGTCCACTGCCTCTGCCACGAGGGGTGCGTCCTCTAGACTGGGTCGGCCCTCCTCGGCCACGAGAAGCGACCATAGCTGAAGAGGGTGGAGCAGTGGCCTTAGAAGGAATGTTAATCTGGCTGAGACAACTATCGGCCTCGTCCATAGGAGGTATGGTAGCCCCAGTGAGAAGTTGGTTATGCATTGCATCATACTCTGTATCAAGGTCGGCCATGAAAACTCCAACCATTGTGGAGTTCTTGTAAGACTTATGCCGCTCTAGAGATGTCGTAATAGGCATATAGCTATGAAGCTTATCAAACATGCAACAGAGGGAAGAGAAGTACACGTACAGATGATGACAATTCTACTTGGCCTTGTAGATATCAAACTGTAGCTAAAGAATCTTGACCTCATTCTTCGCTTGAGCATAGGTGGATGCCAAAGTGTCCCACAACATCTTGGCGATGGGCTGCTTCAGAATATCATTGGCTATTTTCGTGGTAAGGGTCCCACATACCCAAACACACGCATACGCGTCATCTTGCTTCCCAGAAGCATTTACCCCAATCTTATCTGTTTGCTCTGGATCTGTCAAGATGTGCTTCTTGTTGTTGCATTGCATGAGGGTGAGGAACTACACAGACCACAACTCATAGTAGATCACATCCATCTTAATGATGGGAGCCGGTCCCTTGAAGGCTACGGACGAAAAAATGTCACCCTTGTTCTCTGACATGATGGTTTAACGACTAAAGACAGAACTCAACTGGGAAATAGACTGTTATGAACAAGCCTACACAAACATACTAAGGATCGGTATACGTGCGGACTCATACAACCATTCTCATCAATCTTCGTCGCTTGTTAGGGTCGAAAAACGCGATTTATATGACTGAAATCACGTTTTCCAACCAAAATCAGACCGATTCAGACTGTAGATCGAACCTCAGAGGTGCATGGAGGCGCATAGGAGGGTGGGTGGCGGTCGAGGAAGGTCGGGCGGCAGTGACCTGGGCGGCCTGGGAAGGCCGGACGACGGCCGATGATGCTCTGGATAACGGTCTGGGCAGCCTGGGTTACGGCAGGCAGTGGCCTGGACGACGACCTGGGCGACCAGCTGCAGCCTAGCGACGGCCGGGACAACCTTGACGGCGACGGTAGGGGGAGGAGGGGGTGGTTAAGGTTAGGGTGGGATACGGGAACTTCGGTTTAGGACCGTCGCTCTGATTCCATGTAGAGGGAAAAGAATTACTTGCATTAATGAGAACCCTTGGATTCTCTTATATAGAAGAGGAACCTATTGGACAATATACAAGAAGAAGACATAATAAATAGATAATAAGAGAACACTAAGAAAGAAAGCAAATATCTCAACAATAGAGAATGAAGAGGACATCCATTATGTTTGGCTGTAAAGATGCCATGCTATAGTTGTAGGATTTTCGTCCCATTCCTTCCTTAGGAATAGGTGGCAACAAGAATGTCCCACATCATCTTGGTAGTGAGCTGATATAAAACACCATTGACGATCTCTATGGTCAATGTACAAAATAACCAAACACGTGCATAGGCATCATCCGCCTTCCAGGAGGCATTCACCCCAGTTTTCTCAGTCGGCTCCTCCTTGTAAGAATGTGTTTCTTACTGATAGGCTGCATGAGGCTCATGAACTCATGGCACATAGTTCATAATTTCTCCCGTCCATCTTGACTTTTGACGTTGGACCTCAAAAAGTGCATGTGGCGAGGATGTCGACCTTGTTTTCTGACATACTGTCGGATTGAGGAAAAATTGGGGTTTGCAGACCAAAAGAAGATTCATCTATATAGACATATGGAGAAGTGGTTGCACGTGTAGACTTAGGATGCAACCAATCCCCTCAACGATCTTTGCTACAAAACACAACCACAAGTAGCGGGGAGTGGCGAAGGCCGTAGAAAGCGGTGGGATCTGCAGGTGGCAGGGGGGCGGAGACGACGGTAGCCGCTAGCGGCAGGAGAGAAGGGGGCCGGTGAGTGGAGGGCTAGTGCTTTTCTTGGGTACAAAAGCTCCGGTCTAGGACCGCCACTCTGATACCATGTTGGGAAAAAGATCAAATCTATGTATTCCAAAGAACCCTAGAGCTCTCTTATATATAGGAGAAACCCATGGGTAAATCAAATAAGATGGAAGAAATAAATATAACCGTAAAAATAGTACATAGACATAATAATATCTCTACATATATCTGCAACTACTTTCAACATTTATTGTGGCGTCTATCAAAGCAACCACCTTGCTCTCTTCAGTGTCACCCTTAAGCATGATCTCTCAAATTCTTTGTCCATATAAATTGATTTCTATACATGGAGCCACCCAATTTTGTGATGGGATTAGATGAAAATGTATGCTCAGATCTGCTTGTAAAAGAGTAGAATGAACACGAAATCGAACGAATTTTGAACCACTAACGAAATATGGGAAAACAGTTAGAAAATAAAAATGGGTTATTGGGAATAAAGGGACTTGAACCCTCACGACCTCAGAAGTCGATGGATTTTTTTGCTACTATCAATTTTATGCTGATTGATATTGACATATAGAACATGATTCTCGCTTTATTCTTGTTTCATTAATCATTTTTTTGCAGCCAGCAACTATAATTGCCTCCTTTACTTTGTTCCCCTCGGCTTACTTTCCACAATATGCCTAACCTTCAATCAGTGTTACCATCTTGCCACTACATTTCCAACCCACCTTGATGCTACTGCCTTCCACAAACCCAACAATGCTTTGACACCATCACCCTCTAAGTCATCTATTTGCCCTGCTTCGCCTCACCATCCACTGGCTTCATTCGATCGCTCACCATCACCTCGTGTGCTTGATGCTACAAGTCTAATCGACATCACCAATGCTCATTACACTTAGCCCCAATTGTAACTACGCCGCATTTCCTAATGGGAAAACCTTAATGGTTGAAGAAAGAGTGTTTAAAGGAAAGACCTGTTATTTATCCCATAACCCAAATTTCACATTTATTTAGAAGTGAAATTCAAACAATGACGCTAAACGCATGTTAACCTTGAAGTGTATGTTTTTCTCAATAAAAACCTTAGTGTATGTGGGTAGAGGGGGTATGGGTGTACGGGGGTGCATGCGTGTGAGCATCGTGAGAGTGTGAGCATGTGGTGCGTGAGTACAGAAGTGAGTATCTGTGTGAGATTATCTGTGCATGTGTGTGGTGAGTATGTGTGTGCGTTTATGTGTCAACACCCCAATCCTATTCTCCATTTCATGCAACAGACCATACTAAAATTTCAAACATCCTTGCAA
Source organism: Ottelia alismoides (assembly GCA_037367405.1). Lineage (NCBI taxonomy): Eukaryota > Viridiplantae > Streptophyta > Magnoliopsida > Alismatales > Hydrocharitaceae > Ottelia > Ottelia alismoides. Next base: position 58,554 of record JAZKJV010005025.1, read on the forward strand.
GTGTAATATGTGTGTATAATACGTGTGTGTGTGTGCATTTCTGTAGATATCTCGAATACTAATAACTGCATAGATTTTTTATCTTCTCCATACATGTGAATTGTACATTCATATATCTGTGTGATTGCCTTCCAGCGCTTGGTATCTATAACTATATGTATACATATGAGTGTGGAAGGATTGAATGTGGGATCTAAGATGGAGGCATCCGCTCTGATGGGATTATGATGAACTCGATCGACGACATCTTTGAGTGACCATGAATAAGTTGCTTCTCCATTATTGGGACTTCTGAATAGTAGCCCTAATGCTTAGGGAATTGGGCTTGGCGGTTGATGTTCTTGCAGGAATCTACAATTGTGTCAAGAGATTGATGTGATGCCAAGGGTACTCGGGACTCTCCCTCATAGCAACGACGGCATGCAAGGGAGGCACAAACTCCTTCAAGGTCGGGGTATCGGAGCTCAACGTGGACGATGGAGAAAGAGAGGGACACATGAGGTCGTCGATAGGAGAGGGAGCCATCACCAATAACCAACTTCTTTTTTTAGACCAAAAATGGAAAAACACTCTATGGTGTTTGCCATAGCTTTATTATATTTTTATAAAAATAAAAAAGAAAAGATGCATGGTTATCTTACGGAAGCCATGACTTGAGGAGAGTCTTTGTATGAAAAACTACATTCTCAAAAAAAAACTTGAAGCAAAAATAACCCCATTTCTCGCTAACCAAATCGTCCACATTTTGGTTAAAAGGAGTAGCAATTCATTGAGTGGAAGCATTTTTGCATCATATAATGAGTTCTTGAAGGCTTCATTATTCATCGTGTTTATCCAATCAAGCTTCCAAGTCCTGCTAAATTGGCTCGTCACATAGCGAACATCTACCAGAACATCCCACGAATCTGAAATATCAATTTCTAGTCAAAATTCTACCTATTCTGAAATACCACATGAAAACAAAGATGCGGGTTGGCAATTTAAGGCCACTGAGGAAGTAGCAGTCACGGATAAGAGATCCCTGCAAAGGAGCCAGTGTTGTGTCAACCATCCTATAAGCTCGCATGACAGAGAAATTACCCCCACCCCTCCATAACCAATGATCGCAGCCGTTGGGCCCTCCATATGTCTAATGGATAGCCAACATCTGTGAGTGTCGATCAACAACATGGCCTCAAATTTCAACGAAATTCCACCAAATTTCTCCGAAATTTCCATTTCTCTAGGTCACCGAAATCGAAACGCCACCTTATTTCTTTTTATAGGATTTCAATGAAATATCACCGAAATGTCAAGGAAATCTCGTCGAAATTGCATGTCGTTCGACGAAACAACAAAAACAAGGAAAGCTACCTTTCACTTTCATCGAAATTTGCATATATTAATGAATTTTCACTTATTTATTCACCGATGTGTTAATTTGTTAGAGCGCTTTATATTGTTTGAAGAAATTTCTTTAGTTAGTTTCTAGATTTTACATCTAAATCGAAACCAAATCAAGTTAGCCATAAGATTTAAAAGTTAAATTCAAGTTTTAATTGAACAGCTTTATTTTTTATTCTTTTTTATTTGATATATATATATATATATATTGAATAGTAGTTATTATATATGTCACCTCATTCTTATTGACGAGGTGATTATCGTGGCTTTCGCTTCTAGTTTAGTATTCATTTCTGACTCTAGGCAAAATGTTGCTCTACATATCAACATGTGATGATTATGACGATAGTATTACCTTAGAACGTATATTTACAGGGATTCTTACCCAGCAGACCATAAAATCTTTCGAAATTACCTCTACGACCTTTGAAACATCATAATTCCTCCCACGACCCCGTAATCTTGCTAACCCTTACCCTACAGACCCTGCGGTTAAGTCCTGTTAATTTACCCGTTAAAGTTGATCAGATTCCGTTATGTTCCTTTATACTATACCCATCTTGTTTATTAAATTTACATTAAGTGCCACTCCTTCATCCCACATCCTTTGGACGATGGAGGCCCTGTTGCCCGCTGCCGTCGTTGCTCGGCTCCCCCTCCCCGCGGCCCCTGCGATCCGGCCGACGGAGGCCCCTCACCCACCCCCGCCCCCCTCCGGCCGCTGCTGCTTTCCCCCACCCCCTCCGACTGCCGCTGTTCGCCCCCCCCCCCCTCCGGCGCCGCTGCTTGCCCCGCCCCCGCGCTCCGCGCGATGGAGCCCCCCACCCCCGCACTCCGCGCGATGGAGGAACCCCCCAACCCTCACCCCCTCCGACCGCCGTTGTTCCCCCCAACCCCCACCCCCCGCGCCAGCCTCTGAAGCTTCCCCTCTGCGCGATGGAGCCCCGCGCGATGGAGGACCCCCGCGATGGAGCTCCCAACCCCCGCGCCCCGCGCGATGGAGCCCCCCACCCCCGCACTCTGCGCGATGGAGGAACCCCCCCCCCCAACCCTCACCCCCTCCGACCGTCGTTGTTCCCCCCAACCCCCACCCCCCGCGCCAGCCGCTGAAGCTTCCCCTCCGCGCGATGAAGCCCTGCGCCCTTCCGCGCGATGGAGGACCCCCTCCCCGATCGCCGCCACTCCCCCCCCACCCCCTGCCCGGCCACTGCTGCTTCCCCCTCCCCCCGGCTGCGGAAGCGTCGCACCTTGCGCCGACGATGGAGGCCCTCCCCCTCCCGCTGCTGCTTCCCTGCTGCCCAAGCTTCTACACCCTCACGTCTAACTTGCAGGTTTTCTTTTTTTTTTTAATATTTTGGCTAATCGTAACCGTTCGATGGTTAATTGGTTAGATTAACTCACGACTAACCCAAGTAACTGACTCAAATGTAGTTAAAATTGACGGGAGGGTCTGTAGGGTAAGACGGGGCAAGATTACGGGGTCGTGGGAGGAATTATGATGTTTCAAAGGTCGTAGAGGTAATTTCAAAAGATTTTAGGGTCTGCTGGGTAAAAATCCTTATTTACAATTCTATTTTACAAATAAGTATGTATTTCTATTTTATTTATTGACTTTTGAGTATTAAAAACCTTGGTTTTTTGGGAAAAAAGTTACGTTTTGAGTCATTTCCAAGATTTCCAAAGATTTCACCAAATTCTCCGAAATTTCTCTTTCCACACATTATGACAAAACGAAATCGAAATCCAAAATTTAAGGTTTTGCTTTCATGTGGCTTCTCTCTATTACAAGGATTTCGTGCGGCTATGTGAGGGCTAGGTTGTTAGCAACCTTCCAAGTCTTGTGACTGTAAGTATTTTCCTACATGTTGGATATAGATTGTGCTTGTGAATGCTAAGCAGTTTCTTGGTGTTAGTTGATTTGTTTATGTCTTGTATAGCATATATTTTATGACCACAACATATACAATGCATCTATTAGACATACATGTTAGAAAGATTTGTGTCTGTGTTTGTCTGTCTTATTTTATTTCTAAAATTAAATACCTTTCTAAGTTGAAAGTATTTTGGTTAGATACAAATTCTAAGCTATTATTTTGATCTTCTATTTCTTACATAATATATCATTTTGCTAGTACTCTTTGTTGGCCTATTTTTTCTCTGTTATTATTCCACGTGTCACCATTCTCTTCATATTTAGAAGGTGAAATTAATGGCTTCTAATTTAAGTTCCAAAACCGATTTTGATTCTGAGTAATATACTACTTTTTTTATTGTTGGAGCGATTGTATGGAAATTTAATTTAATGTATCATATTTACTTCTAACTATTAACAAAATAATGTAATTTCTGTCTTATTTATTAAGTTAAAGAGTATTAAAATCTTAATTTTAGAAAAAAATGAGTTTTCAAGCAATTTCCCCAATTTCCGGCCATTTCACCGAAATTTCACCGAATTTCTCTTTTCAGACTCACCGAAACGAAACCGAAATCTGATATCTAAGACCTTGATCAACAATAGGGTCGTGAAGACTATGAAAGTGAAATTGATGTCACGGTACCGATCAACTCAAGGAAGTGATGGTCATTAATGTTTAGTTGCCAACTTAGTAGAACCTTGAAAAAAGTCATGGCATGGGATCCATAGTATGTAAAAGGGGTGGGGCACGTAGGGGTCCTGCTAGAAGTTACTTAAAAAATGCTTTGTCATGCAAGTACTCGAACAAAATCAAATGGTCTAGAAAATATGGATCTCTTTGGCACAAATTCAATTATTAAGTATTCAAGATGCTTGCGGCTCATAGGTGTTGCATATGTACATGAAGGGCGTGGATGAGAACAAGTTGCAATTAAGCCAGTGTTGTAAAAGTCGCCCGACTGGCCCGACTAGTATGTCTGCTTACTCTAGTAAGTGGGGTGACCGATCGAGGATTGACTAATTTTGACTAGCTCGACTAGTCGACAAATTTTTGCTTGGAGATGCCATTTTTTATTTTTAAAAACAAATTTATTCTAATAGGCCTAATATTGTATTTAAATTCAATTACTTCTTTTATTTCACTATGATAATATAAAAAAAAGATTTTTATCAGTTGTGTCCCTCTGAGATATTGCAATTTCAGTTATGCCCCTCCCTTTTTGGGAATATCAGTTGTGCCCTCGACTTCTTGTCGTTTTATCACTTGTGCCCCTCAGATTAATTGCTATCCATCTCTAATGCAAACAGATATTAATTTTAGGACATAACGAGAATTAAATTTTTAAAAAATGAAAAGGTCATTTTACTATCCTATTCCTCTTTCCCCATCCTCTTCCTCTTCCTCCTCTCCAGCCAGCCCATGCACCTCCTTCTCCGCCCCTCCTCGCCAGCCCGCCCCCTCCTCCCCAACCAGACCTCCTCTAGCCCCTCCATCTGCCCCGAGCTCCTCCTCCTCTGCCTTCCTCCCCAACCCACCGCCTCCTCCCTAACACGCCCTCCTCCAGCCTCGAGCTCCGCCTCCGCCCATCCTCCCCAGCCTGCCCCCTCCTCCCTAGCTCGACACCCTCCAGCCTCGAGCTCCACCCCGAGCTCCACCCCCGCAAATCCTCCTCCGCGTCTCCTCCCTAACATGCCCCCTCCTCTCCATCCCTGCACCTCCCCTTTGCCCCAAGCTCCTCCACCAGTGCCTCTCTTCCACCCTCGTACCTCCATCTCCGCCCCACACCTCCCCTCCGTCGCCAGCACCTCCCCTCCGCTCCTCCACCTCCCTCTTCGCCCCCGTCTCCTCCCACCACCCCTGTACCTCCCCCTCTGCTGCGAGCTCCTCCCCCACACATCCCCTCTACCCTCGTACCTCCCCTCTGCACTCAGCTCCTCTCATTACCCCTGCACCTCCCCCTCCTCCCAGAGCTCCTTCAGTGACACCTCCCCTCCCCTCCACACTGCACATGTCTCTCCACCCCCAGCTCTTCCCCACATTGTGTCATGCCTCGCCGCCGCCTCCTCTAACAAGGGGCATCTTGTCATTGTAGTCATAAGGAGGAGGCCGCTGCTTCGAATGATCGCAAGGGATGGGCTGTTGGAGGAGGAGGAGGAAGGGGAGGGGAGTAGGAGGTTAGAGGTTGAAATGACAGAACTTTCGTCAGGATAATTTTTTGATTAATTGATTAAAAAACTCACCGAAAAATTCAACGAAATTCACCATTACCCGCAATGAGTGATATATCCGTGAAAACGTAAAAATTTTAACGATTTAATGGATGCATGAAGGTGTAATTAAGAGAGAGAAATTATGAAGAGAAAGGAAGAAGAACAAATGGAGGCAGAAGAAGAAGTGTGGACAATTATACCCCTCTTACTGCACTATGGTTTGAAAAAATCATGATTAAGTTCAACTCATTGACGGTTAGAGTAAAGGAGGGACACATGTGATAGAATGGCGAGAAATTGGGGGCACAATTGATATTCCCAAAAAGGGAGGGACATAACTGATATTGGAATATCTTGGAGGGGCACAACTAATAAAAATCCTATAAAAATGTATATATGCAAATATATAAGAATATATGTATAAAAAGATTTATATACGTAAAATAATAAAAAAAATAAAAAAAAATGATTAACGCTCGACTAAATCCAATTAGTCGTTTGTCTGCTAATTAAACCTTAATCAGTGACCCGATCGAACAAGTATTGACTACCGAATTTTGCAACCTCGAACTAAGCAGTGATGCCCATTTGAGGTGTGGTGGATATTCAAGAGGAGCTATCAGGTGGAAGCACATGCACATGCAAGGAGAAGCTCCATGTTCCAAGGAAGGTGTCGATAACAGAACAATCTTACACAAGAAAGCATAGACGATTGGAGGTGATACTCTATGGTGACATGAACTGGCTGACCAAGGTGAGGGAAATGCATAGGGTTGCACGCATGAAATGGCATGCGTTATTACACATGAGTCAATCGTGAAGTGAATGTGTTGAGCATAAGAAGGTTGACGGATTGAAGAGGGTAGTGGCAGGCATCGTGGGCTATTTCATCCGGATGAGAAGTTTGACTTCTGATTGAAGCTCCAATCATTGAATGTAAGGAGTCTTGCGAGACATATAGAAGAGCGATAGTGGGAACTTGCTAAAGTGAGTGCAGTTGGATGTTGGTTTTCTACATAAGACTAAGCTAGAGTAATGTGATGCTCAATTGTGGAGAAACATAATTGGTATCAACTAAGTGGTATCAACTTGATTTTGTATGATAGTTGATGCAAGTGCCAAGTGGTAGATTTGATATCATCATGATTGGTGAAAATGGTGAGTTATTAGTGCACCAGGGACCTCAATTGGGATATTCATGCGATGGTGATGATCTTGAGAAGGTGATGATTTCAAGCTCATAGAGGTCCTCAATTTATGGGCCAATCAAGGCTTCTGTCAGGATGGAGTTGTCGATGAGTTTCATGAGGCTAGATTGTGGTGTCTCCATCTATCATGGTTGATTAAATGAGATTTCAAAGGCACTCTCCTTAAGGAGGATTAACATGTTGATATTAAGAAAGAGTTTTAAGATCATACAATTCTTTTGGACTTTAATCGGTGAACTACAAATGTAAATCCGGTCCTTGTCTTTAGGATTGGATGAGCTTCTTAGCTATTGAGTCATTGTAGTGCTTTCAAATGACCTCGGCTATGGGGACGTCTCCAGTGTTCGATGCCATGTTTTTATTTTAAGTTTGGGAAGTTACATATAGTTGAGAATAGTGTCGTGTTGGGCTAACGGGCTTATCAATGGTTGACATTTGATCGACAAGGATGATGACTCAACATTAATCTCGGTGAGGAGATTAAAATTATGTTGGAACAACAAAAGTTATTAGAGAGAAGAAATTGAGTTGAGGTGATGATCGACACATATTTAGATCAAAGGGGATGCCAACACAGCTTCTATTCATCCGATGGCTAGTAGGGGATTAATCACATCCATACAGTAGAGGTGTTTTGAGGCAATGGTCCATGGGGGATAGTGGGTAGGTTGTATTGTGGAGTATTCCAAGGTCTTCAATAAGTGTAGTTGTGACTTGGATTGGAAATGTTTGTAGGGAGGGGGGCACTCATCTTGAGTCTTGACCCAAAGTAGACGACCCTGTTGATTTGTTGTTACTCCGAAAGGAGGTATGGGAAGCGATCTGCATATTGAATATCGATGGTTCACTTGGACCAGATGGCTCCCTGATGTTTTTCTTTGAAGGAATTCTAAGAGGCAATGAATCTAGTCCGGAGGTGATGGAGGACCTCTAGGATTGATAGGTTTAATAAAGATCTGATTTTCCAAAGAACCAAGAGGGATGCGGAGTTGAGAGTTGAGAATTACTAAACCATTAGGCCCCTTCAAAAGGCGTGGTCATGGCTTCTGAGATCTTGACGGATTGGAAGATGAGATGTGTGGGTAGGATGTTATAGAAGATTGATTTCTCAAATGTCTCTTATAGTGTCAATTGGCTATCAAGTTCGTTGACAAAAGGGGGACCCCAAACATCTGGGTAGCTTGGATGAATAGACGCGTATCGACCTTTTCCTTAGGATCTTTAATGAAAAGTGGTGGAAAGTGGGGCTTTCACCTACACAAGGGAATGCATGTTGGCATTGTTGTTGTTTGTAATTGTGGATGTTCGGGCTATTTAGACTCCCAGGTAATTTAGCAAGGGTATTTCAATAGGTTCCCCACTTATAGGATTTCTATCTTGAATTTGCCCTATGTTTTACCCCACTTTTTGTTAAAAGGGTGTTCAGGACAAGGAAGACATACAACTTTCGACATTGATTAATATTTTTAGAGGGTCCTTGGGCATCTGTTTGTTCCGCTTAGGATGTCCGGTGAAGTTGCTAATTTATGTGCAAGATCTCTAGGTACACCCAGATACAATCTCCCGTTGTCCTATCCCTCTGTCACTAAAAAAAACTGCAGACAGCTTATTACAGTGACTTCGAAGAAAATGAAGAGAGAGCTTGTTGGTTGGAAGGCCAGAATTCTGTTGAGAATGCCATTTGGTGCTATTGAAGATTGTGTTATTCACGTAGTGGTCCTCTACATGATGCTCCCTGTGACGTCAATAGAAATTTATAAAAGAATAAAGATCCTTATATGGAAGTTTTTTGGGACTTCATTTGCCAAAAAGACTGCATAGTCCCCAGGTCTCTTGAAATACGTTTTTCTAGGGGTCGATTTTGAATCCTACAACCTAAAGAGAATATGGCCGTGATAATGAAGTGGATGGTGATGATACAAGGTAACAATGATGATCTTCTATATAAACTGACGAGAGGGATCCACATGACTTCGTTGATCTCAATGTGGATATGGTGGCGTTTAGAAGGAGTTTTACTCGACCATACTGGATGTAGCTTCGCTTCTTCAGCTAGTGGCTAGCGGTTTCAAGCAAAGATTCTTTCAGATAATGGTTAGATGATCAGATTGAGGAAGATGCTCTATGTAACCAGTTCCACGTGTTGTTTTTCTCTATCACCACATAAGGATGTGACAGTATTTGTGCACGTGTCATTATTACGAATTTCTCTTCAATTCATTTGGATCAGCACATGCGTGACTTTTTTTGGAAAGAAAGAAAGGGTGAAGTTTCGAGATGGAATCCATCTCAAGATGTTATATTAATAATGATGATAAAATACAACTAGATGTAGGCCCATGAAGAAACAATGGCCTATAGCATCCCAGAACATTCTCCGGGCAAAAACATTGCTCTTGAAAAATGCAATCATTCCCGGGGCACAAAATAGCCCATATCAATGCATATATAGGAGAAACATCACCATTGCGGGTTGCTGGCAACCATCTGTATCGCACTCCAGAAAGATGGAAAGTCATTGATTCTAATCCATGGGATGTTTGCCTCGTTCCAAACCTGACAGGTGCGGTCCATATATTTGTCTTCTTCCATGCATTTTGGACATGAAACATCACATGTACTAAAAAGCATGTTCCCTCGAACCTTGATCATCATGCGACCATATCTAGCAAGCTACAAAGTTATGGTATTTTACTGCTCCAAAGAATGCGACAATCACGGTTAAGATCCTCCTGAATTGAAGTATTATCCTTTGCAAATATCAGATATGTTTTTTTAAGAGTGGAACGGCCATTCGTTCAACAAAAATAATCGCCTCCTTATGTAACTCCCTGAAAATCTAATAGATCATTCAATAGTGCCAGGAATCCATTAAGTCTTTAGTCAGAGAAATCAGTCGAGAAGTTGGGCGTCCATGAACCATCCGACCACGCTTGGTCAACCACAAGATTTTTGTCCCCCCTAAAACAAAAAGGTGAGGATATCGCTCACCCAACGTACCTAAATCCTTCCAGTTCCCTTCTAGAAACGGAAAGTTTCACCATATCCAATAACATGGTGTAGAAGATCCCTCTGAACTGGATACTCTGACTATGCCTAGCCAAAGATATGATGGATAACGCATATTCGTTCCACTCAAAGAGCAACGGATATCATACAGACTTCTCAATAAGCGGCAAACTAAACCTTCGAAACCCCATAGTCTAAGAATCCATTTGGTAAGTAAAGCTTTATTCATATGCCCAAGTCTCAGTGGTTTCATCCCGTTCCACACGGAATAGGGTTCCACGTAAATATGAGCATCCACTTTTATATTTTTTATGTTTATTGTTCTGATTATCAATTCACTTCTGCGTTCTTTATTTTCAACAGTCTCCAATCGCACAAACGCAAACAACCTGCCACGAGGGGGAGACCCAAATAGGTCACTGGGACGGTCCACTTCTCGCACCTCAAAGTCACGCCCGCCTCTGGATCTCCGTATATGAGAAACCAAACGGGATAGAGGTGGATTTGTCTCTATCAATCTGCAATCCCGAGATGTGCCCAAAAATGTACAGGTTAGAAGACACCTGCCTTGCATGTTTCGTCCCATTCTCCAGAAAGACAACCGTATCATCTACATATTGAAGGATCGGGATGTAGATGTCCTCTCTACTATATCCCAAGCAAAACCAACCATCCTTAGTCAAATTCATCATAACCGTCAACGCATCTGCAACGAATACAAAAAGGAGGGGGCTAAAGGGCAACCTTGTCTGATGTCTCATTGAGGCTGGAAGAAACCCCCTTCAAGGCGTTCATTCACACGAACCGCATAGGAGACTGTCGTGATACACCCCTTGACCCAAGCAATCCACATCTCAGGCAATCCTCTTCATTGTAGTGATGTCCAAATGAAGCGGCAATCCATGCAATCGTATGCTTTGGAGAAAGCAACCTTCCACAATATTCCTTTCCTTTGAGTGATCTTCCAGTCAAGCACCAATTCTAATGCAAGAACACATACGTCGGACAAATGTCTACCAGGAACAAAAGTCGTCTGCTCTGGCGAGATAATATCACCCATCACCTTCCGTAACAGATTCGCAAGAACTTAGGCAATAATGAGATGCACTCTATTCGATAAAGCAATGGGTCTGAAATCCTCCATTAGTGGCCATCTCCTTCTTCATCAACAAAAAAAGAAGAGCCTTGTTGAGTCGCTCAAAACCAAAGTTTCTTTCCCTGAATTTTTGTAACACCTCCATCAGATCTTCCTTGACAACCTCCGCGATAGAAGATAATCGAGAAACCATCTAGGCCTAGTGCCATATCTGCATTCAACTACATCATTACCATTTTAACCTCAGTTTCCGTGAAAGGGTCCATAAAAGTATCATTCTGAGAAGGAGAAATCCTCTTGACCCCTTCCCATACCATCCCCATCTCGTATGAACAGCACTTCTTGTGAAGGAGTGATAGTGGGAGCGTAAAGCCTTTCCCACCTTGTGATCACCACATACATGTACATCATCAACCACGATGTTGTGAATAAAATTCCTATGTCTTCTCCCGTTGGCAATGGGGTGAAAGAACTGCGTGTTGGCATCATCCTCCTTCAACCACTTCTGTCTAGATCTCTGTCGCCGCTCCACCTCCTCCTTTTCCTCCAGCTAGATATCATGCAAGCAAGCTTGTCTCTCCTCAAACTATTCCGTCAATTCGCATTCGTCTTCCACGCCATCCAGTCTAGCAATCGCCTCCTGAGCCATGTCCCTTATGCGTCTTCGTTGGTTTTTAACATCTTTCAGGAACCCAATTAAGTGTCTCCGCAATGCTAGTAATTTACAAGCAAATCAAATCATAGCCGATCCAATCATCTGAGAGCCCCTCCAAAAATCGCTTGCCATATCTCTGAAGGTCGCTCAAATATGAAGAAAGATATCAGTCTCCTCTCCTCACCTGACGACCATACAAGAGGAGTGCGATCCAAATGTGCACGTGGGAGAGCCCGACCGTGAGATAAGTGAAAGCAGAATAGGGCATCGTTTGAGACTTGGAAACAATCTATACGGGACCTCTATCTTGAGTTTCTCCAAGTAAAGCAGTAACCCCCTCCATTACAATCTGCAGACCATATTCATTGATAAAATATGACAGTGCTTCTGAGCCATTATCAGCCACACCCCTCTCATGCGGTCTATCATCCGGGCGACGTGTTGTATTGAAATCTCCCCCAAGGATCCATGCAAATGTACGCAGGACTTTAAGCAACTTTTGGGAGGCATTGAATTAGGGGGATTGCCCCTTCGGGATTCAATATCATTAGGTCTGGAAGGATGATAACTTCTCCATCGAAAAGACCTACAAATCTGTGAAGCCACAATATTTACAGAAGGAATGGTGACTTGACTAGGGGGCTGACTGATTTAGAGGTGAAGGGTCCTTTACAAGTACACTTATTCATGAAATTGTAGAAGTTTTGAGTATGCATCTTCACGATGTCACACCCTTATTCCTTTTAAAAATATATTCATGTAGTTCCTATAGAAGGGACGAGTGATAGTGAGGGTCCTCACAAATGTAGACAAGATTTGTTTTGTCCACTTTGTATGGAGGATTTGGAAGCTATTAAGCATGTGTTTTATTAGTGTGATCATGCAAAAAATGTATGGAAATTTTCTAGACCAATTTAGGTGCCACGACGTAACAAAACTAGAGCTGAGAGGGAAAAACCATTTTCTTTTTATATGGCCATCTAATTTGCAAGAAACATGTTTCTTTTCAGTGGGAGTGTTTTATGTTGAAACTGATGTAGCACATGCTAATTTCTTATACCAGTCCTGGATCTCATTCCTGTCATTACTGAAATGTTTTTAAAGGAGTTCATGAGAGAGCAATCACACGGAATTATCACCCACCTTTTTCCTCAAGAAAACACTATATATCTAACTTAATATCTAAAATGGATGAAACATGCAACAAGGCAAATGTCCCACTTTTTGCCTTGTACACTTAAGGTGGGCATACGACACCATAGGTTTCGCACTCGCCTAATTGTAAGTGATTCCTGCGGCAAATTGTGTCACCTAGAGTGAGGTAAGGTGATGGAGCATCACCTAAGCAATCACCTTGAGCACTTTTGATAACACAAAACTTTAACATAATTTACTATAAACAAATCCACCACTTTCTAGAAGTTGCATACAAGTTTTACCATACAATAATTCCAAAAGAAAGAAAGAAAGAAAGACCAGTTTATCTGGAGACAAGTATGCACGTTCATTTACTTTTTAAGAGAAGTGTTTCTCTTTTTTCCCTAATGTTCCATGTAATATTGGAAGTGTCTTCATGATCAAGTGGAAATGTGTTGGCTATAAAGCCAATCAACCCACTGTTCTACTTAGTTGTTAAATAAAATAAAAAAAGACATCTCAACATTATCCTCATATTCTATCCGTTGCTTCTTCACATAGAGGTGCTATCGGCACATCCTCTTCTTCCCATCTCTTTTCTTCCTTTAAATTCACCATTTTTTTCTCCCAAATTTTCTGACCATTCTTCAAAATCTGGACTGTGACAGAACACCTCTACATATGCGAGATGAAATATTCATCAATAAAATCGGAAAGAAATGGCTTATTAGCATATTTTCTGTTAATCAAATATCCATGTGAATGTCAGCCATTCTCTAGTTCTACTGAAAAACATTCCATCTTTGGTCTCAGAGAAACTATTTTCTTTAGGTCAATTTCTCAATTTCAACATGAGTCCTGCAGATATGAGCGAGTGCAGGAACCTTGCTACAAGCTACACACCAACATGTGACAGTAAATGTGTGGAGTTAGGATGGCTCTGAAAAAATTTAGTAATAGAGATGATGTTAACGATGTAAATTCTCAGAATGAGGACAATGTTAATAAAGTTTAAACAAAAACATTGGGAATACCAGCTTGAGTAATCTTTCTAGATCATATATATTGTGTATACTATTCATTATACAATTATTTCACTATTTTTTTTTAACTTGTCAAGTTTTGTATACCAAATCTACTTCTTAACTTATATTGTATTAATGAGTCTAAATATCAAAAAAACTTCAGGAAAAAGTACAAAATAATTGTGATTGATAGATGTAAAGATGGTGTAATAACTTGGCCAGCTTCACATTGAAATATAACTTATTTAGAAATTCGGTGATGAAATATATGATCGTGTAGATAAAAATTTTCTTTCTAACATTTATGTTTGAAATCAAATTGGAATTTAGAAGATTCAGAACGGGCATGTAATTTATCACAAGCATGAAAAATATTGGAACTTTAGAAACTAAGTGGGGGTACTTGTCCCAATTGATTCAATAATGGATATGTCCATCCCTGTGACATGCATGTAAATGGGGTGTATCATTATACCTGTCTGTGAGAAGATGCAATGTCTGGTCAGTGAGCAATCCTTTCTTGAAGTTCTTTGCATACTGTTCAAGCCCAAGACCCTTTAGCATATTCCTGGTTTGAGCGTAGTATATATCTTCTGAAGGCGGTGCCGAAAATTTCTGACTGAACTGTAAAAGATGGCAACATATATGAATAATAGGGGAAGGCTGTAATCATTTATCATATTTAATTTAAGGGTTTTTATCAGTTGGGCCCCTCTAAGATATTGCAATATCTATTATGCCCCCTTTTTGGAATATCAGTTGTGCCCCCGACTTCTTACTGTTCTATCTTTTTTTTTGAAATCCGGAAACAAGGGGGATAACACTCGAAGGTGCACGCCCCAAAAAATTTATTCAAAAATAGAAAGAAAAAAAAGAGGGAAAGACAACAGCCACGCTCCGAAAAAACGAAGCCCTTACAACGCCCAACCCACCACCCTTACAACGCCCAATCCACCACCAGGTGATTAGCAAAAATCGTCACGTTTTCCCGATAAAACCTCTAGCCCGAGAACAATAGATCATTCCTCCCCCACCAAATCGCCCACAAAATGGCGATAGGAAGGAGCACTTCCTTCACCGACCTCCCCTTATTTGCCTGAAGCGACATCCAGAAAGACGGGAGATCGCTCGTGCTGCACCACTCCAAACCAGCCCCCTGCCACACCTGCAACACCCTGGAGCACCCAAAGAAGAGATGCTCCACTGATTCAATCGCCTCATCGCAAAGCAGGCACCTATCAGAGATGTTACCTAAAAGCCTGGCGCACCGGCCCCTCGTCATGAGCCTCTGCCTCCGGAGCAGCCACAAGAAAAGCCAACCCTCTCTGGCAGCCTGAGCGCCCACATAAAAGCACAATCCCGGACAGCAACCATCGACAGCGACGGCGGCGGCCGAGCAATAGCCCCAAAAGCCTTCCACACCGAGAACGGGGCCTCCCGCCAACACCAATGGTCACGTCCCCCGGAGGGCGACCCACCTCCCTCATAGCATCGAGCAAAGCTAAGAACTCTTCCAACCTCTGATCAGAGAAATTCGTGGCAAAGCTGGGGCACCAATTCCCATCGCTCCAACAGGCCGCCACCGAGCATGACTTATCCCCAGCCAAAGCGAACAACCGCGGGAAGCGAGAGCACAGCGCCCCCCCCCCCCAGTCATCCGTCCGGAAGGAGAAAGACTCCCCTCCCCCCCGGACCGGCTTGAAGAGCGTGGAATTCCTCAAGAACACGTCCACGACCCCCCTCCAGAAAGGGGTGGGAGAGGCCTCGCGGGGCATCTGCGATGGCAAGCCCCCCCCCCCACGCCATAAATCTTCCGCACCACAGTACAGCACATATCCTCCCCCGGTCCCCACAGCCTGCTCGCCCACTTAAGCAACAGGGTGGCGTTCATATCCTTAAGGGACTTCACCCCAAGCCCACCATGATCCTTTCCGCAAGTGACATCCTCCCACCCCACCAAGTGGATCCCCCTCGACCCTCCCCCCTGCTTCCCCCATAACAACGCCCTCATCCGTTTCTCCAGCCTGGCCCTGAATCACTTATACACTTATGCACTTCCATTACTTTAGCCGTCAATGAATTGAACTTAACCATGATTTTTTTCAAACCATGGTGCGGTTAAGAGGGGCATAACTGTCCAAATACTCCCTCCACCCATCCTCCTCCGGCCGCTCCTCCTCCGCTCCATGTCCTCTACCTTCCTCCTTCGTCGTCCCCCCTCGGGCAGACTCATTGATTTGCAAGTACCCATCACTAGAGGAAGAAGAAGCTTGTCGCTAGGACTCCAACCACCTTTGAAGCTTTGGAGAGGGATATGTGAAGGTGCTACCTAAAGGGTATGTGCTTTGCCAGATGTTGGAGAAACCCAGAGGTTTCCTCCAGTTGTGGCTTCAAGTGGTATCCAACAAGGAGGATCCATGAAGCTTCGCAACTTCGTTTTAATACTGCAACAATGGCTGATAACCATTGGATCTCACCCGGAGTTACTGATATGTCATCGCTTGATGATGGGTTCTTCCCGCTGTCACAAGGGGGGATCAAAAGCTGGTGGGGGTCCACTCCTTATAATGGTGGATGATCTGTGATCGATGGGTTTCGATCCATTTTAAGGAGAAGGGAGGAGCAAGATTTGGGGATGAAGATCTGGATTGCAGTTGTTGATTTAGATGGAGATTTGGGTTGTCGACAACAGGCAACATCTATAGAGGGTGTGGTTCCATTGGCGGCCTGATTCACAAAGTGATTGGGGGTGGCGATCATGGAGGTGTTGGAGATGTATAATGGGCGATTGATGGAGGAGAGATCAACGAGGATGTCTTCGCACATCTGGAGATGGAGAAGGTTGGGTGGCTGATGGTCACTGTAAGTGCTCGGATTGGGTTGTCGAGGATGAAGCGAGATGTTAGGGTATCACCGGTGACAGTGGGTCGTGCGAGCTAGGTCATCATCTCCCACGAAGGTGGCTAGATCGGAGGATGGGGGTGGTGGAGGAGTACGAGGATGGTGGAGGAGGAGGGGGACAGAGGAGGAGGATGGACTTTCGTGACCTATCTATTCAATGTTATGACCATTGTATCCCAAAAGATAATGCTCGTTTGGGACGTGGATGGATGGCAACTAACCTGAGGGACACAAGTGATAGAATGGCAGGAAGTCGGGGGCACAACTGATATTCCAAAAAAGGGAGGGATATAACTGATATTGCAATATCTCATAGGGGCACAACTGAAAATCCTTTATTAAATTTGAAATGTATTTTCTTTTATGTATTTGAGTTGTATTTCATTTATGTATAATGTACTTTTACCAAGGGATGCCTTGGTTCATAAAGATGCATCGCTCCAACATGTAATTACCATGTAAAACTCATAAATAAGATATGCTGTTTTAAAAGCCAGTGGTTTTATCACTCTCTCCTCTTGATTTTCCTTCTCCTCCACCTCTAATCCCCTTCTCAATCCCATTCTTTTCCCTCACACAGCTTGATGTGCAGCAAGCACTGATCTGGTTCTCACTTGCCTTCTTACTCTCACTTTTCCAGTCCTCGTTAATGGAGTGCTTCAAAAATTAACCTACAAAAAGCTACCAAAGGCGCTACCAAGGTTTAAGCAAATAAGTTATTAAATTGCATCAGGTGGAGATTTGAAGGAAACTTAATATATCCAGTCTATCATAGGAATATGTCATCCATTCATTAACCTGAAATTAGCCAAAAGACTTCACTATCGAGCAATGGAAACAGGAGTCCTACCTCAAAAAGGTTGTGGAATGGCCATTTTCTTGCACTTTACCCTCCATTTCAAAAGATATGTGATGTCATGATGAGGTTACAGTTTTTCTGCTATATGTTTTGAACAGATACGCAACATGTACACAGAACCAGTACTCTCCAGAAACTGTAAGGTCATGTAACTTTCATGTATATTAAGTTATCATTCACTTACAGCACCTTGTCTCTCTCTAGTGAATGCAACTCAGACAACAGTAGCGGGGATATTAATGATTCTAAACCAAGATGATTCTAGACATATTTAAGGAAAGACTCACACAACTCAATGAGAATTAATTTCTCCTTAACTAGGGAAATTTTATATAATGTAAGTAGAGAAATAGTGAGCATCAAGTTTCTATCTGAACCAGGGCAGGACTGGTTGATGGTCACGATAATAGTATGAGGATATTATAGGATTACAAGCAGCAAATAAACGTGTCCACCATTTCATTAGATAACTCTTACTGTGCATGGAATAAGTCCGCAGCTTTGATCAGGAAATAAATTACAAGATGTTAAAGGCCTCAAACCTAGCTGCAAGAAAAAAGGATAACCTGCTATAGTTTTAGTGCACGAGATGCAGATCCATTTGTAACAATCCCATATATCAGGGAATTGTTTTTTTGACATGGTATCTCCTCAAGTCGATGGGATAATAATCAGAAGATATTTTTAAAAAATGCCTATATACAGGCAAATTCTAGTCACAAGTCCTCACCTGAAAAATACCACCTTGGATGAGAGCAAAAAAAAGTCCAGACGTGACAGCATTGGCAGCTTGATTTGGCCCACCCATTCCACTGACAAGGGAAAATGCAACCCCAGAACCAAAAGCTGCAGCCATGCTGCAAATATGACCATAAATAAAGTTAATATGTTTACATGTAACAGTGTCCTACCAACTTTTTGTGATAATTGCCTACACTTGCAGTACACAGAATCCGGAACATCCTTCAGGGAAAAAAACTCCCAAAAAATATAATATAATCAATTTAGCTTCTTCCTCAACAATAGCTTCGGTAGGAAACATTTGAAGCGTGTGCAGAAGAATATGGCTATTTAATTAATTCGAGAATACCAATGAAGCTTGTGGAAATCTCAACCCAGGAAAAATGCATGACAATGAAGGAGATTAAAAGCATGATAAGAATACAAATTTATCAGCAGAAAGATTTTTTAATAAAAAAAGTCATCACAAACACTCAATTTCTCTTCAATTGACAAATTTCTCCTGCATCAAGGTTCTGTGTTTTCTTTAAAGGACGACCCAGTGCATGTTGCACCACATTATTCAAAATATAAAAGCAAACAATACAACCACAATTAGATATGCCCATACAACAGTGTAGAGTGAGGTTAAAAAGCAACCATGTCGGAAATTGCGAGGAATTTGTTTAAATTTTGATAAATGTGTTACTCCCACACTTTAACACACACCTTTTCAAAGATGTTCATGAGTTTTATGTCCAACAACAATACCCGTGTCTCCCTAAGTATACTCTAGATTAGGTACCTTGGTTGCTGCCTTGCTGGTGTCACTACCCCCTCAATCAGAAGATTGATGTTTAGCTTATTCAGGCGCTCAACAAAATAAGCCAGCATTAACGCATACTTGAAGCAGCCCTCACCACCCAGCTTTCAGAATTTAAGGAAGATTGAGCGTTCAATGCTTCTAACTTATCTATTTTAATTGTTCAAAAGAGAAAAAAAAAAGTATAACTACAGAGGGAGAATACACAAACATAGATGGCTGAAGAGATTTTTTGAGACTAAAGAGGGAGTAACATGCTAAGGTGTCCGCCCCAGATTTATTAAAAAAATAGAAGAGATTACAAGGAGACCTTACAGGAGCCATGATTGTAAGAGAAATCTAGAATGAAAGTCAACATTCTTAAAGTAAAAATGCTGAGATGAAAAGATAGACCCGTTATGAACCAGCCAAATTGCCCATACTACAGCTACTACGGGCCTCAAAAGCTCCTCCTTGGGGCTATTTCTAGCTCTGAACATAGAGTCCCAGAAAAGCTCCAAGCTTTGTAGATTTACCCAATTAAACCCTATCTCCATCCAGGTATCAGATGTCCTTATGCACGTCTTTATGCACTAGAAGAAAAGATGCCCCATTGTCTAAATATGTGCCTCGCAAAGGGGGCAACGGTTGGACACACAAGATAAGATTCTTTCACATCGATCCCTTGTCATAATTATTTTTCCATGCATCAACCACATGAAAACTCCAATTCTGTTTGGAAGCTTGAGATCCCAAATAAACTTGCAGTCACGAACCATATCGCCTGTCCTAGAAGATGGAGGCCTTGAGATAATACGATAAGCCCTCTTCACCGAGAAAGTAATGTCCTTCCAAACCCAGTGATCACGCCCACTAGATGAGCACTCGAACTGTATTAGGCAATCAAGAAGTACTAGATATTCCTCCAGATGTTGGTCAGAAATCTCAGTCAAAAAGGAAGGCATATGATTCCCATCCACCCAGCAGTCAGAGACCCTCGCATTGTGGTCCGCAGCCAGAGCAAAAGGACGCAGGAATCTGGAAGAGATAGGACCATTACCAGTCCAGTTATTAGTCCATAAAGCAAAGGAGATACCATCACTGAGCACTGGTCTAAACGGGGCATCATAAAGTAGTCGCCTTTCCGAAAGGTCGTTCAACAGTTGAAATGTAATAACAAAGGTCACTACAAGGTTTTCGTGGTAGGGCGCAATATTTTATTTTTGCATAATTGTGGGATTAATAGGAGACCTAAACATAAACCAAATTTCTAGTCAACAGAAGATGCTCGATCCCTTCACTGAGGTAACAAATTTTAAAACTCTTTAATCAAGGATCAAAGGTACTAGATGCCATTGATGTCAAGGTCACCATGACATGATTCACTGTTTTTTGACATGTTGTCATTTGTTTTCTTCATTATTAAATCATGCATCACTTAATCGTTAATACTACTTCGACCACCATCCCTCATATTATTAGGGAGGGAGTAGGTCCTAGTAATAAAAGAAGTCTTAACTTCTAACAAGGTATATGAATAGTGGCCCTAGACCAACCAAATATCATGTGCAAATAAGCCTCCTTCCGCCACCAAAATGTTGTCATCATCATCTTCATCGTTCCCTCCTAGGTCATACCGAGGAGAGCGCCTCTGTAGGGCAAGGTTCAGAAAGTCGATATGCGGTATTTGCTAGGTCAGGCAGTCTGAAGCGGGTAAGTGGGAAGGCAGAAGTATATGCGGAAGTATATGCGAATTATGTGGTTTATATTATCTTAATATAAAAATAATTAAAAATATAATTATCCTGGAATTATCTATTCCGCAAAATATTTTAATTCATACAAATTAGTAATAAAAGATTTTCGGTGGTGACAAACACTTACAATAACCAAGCACAAACTTCTCGAAGCATATAAGAAAGCTCAAGCTACAAGAGTACCTCACGGTTGCAATGCAAATAATAAAATTTTAAGCGACGACCTCATTCAGAGAATGATGGATGGAACACGATTAAACAGTCACCAACTAATAAGGAAAAATGGCAAATTAAAAGTGACGATGAATAAACTATTGCAATAAAATTGAAAAAAAGGACCATAACCACTTGACGCACCTCTAAACCTCTAAATGGAGAATTGACAACTGACATGGATGTTCGTACGTTATAGCACATCATTAACATAGGTCCAAATTTCCTAAAGAGGCCAAACATAAGAACTAAAGTGGAGGGCATGTAGAAGCCAAGGTTCAGGAAAACGGTATGCGTATGCGTTCGGACAGGTCACTGAACAACGCTTAAGCGGCATGCAGGGGCATATGCGGGGTATAAGCGGTTCTACGCGGTTTCCTAATTTTTTATTTAAAAATAAATAAATAAATACAAAAGTGAATACAACAAAACTAAATTTATATATGCTTGTTGCTGAAGTGAAATGAAAAGTTGTATATCACGTAACCCTAGAACCCTCTTATAGAGGAGAAAGGCTATAGGGAGAAATTACATAAAGAAGACGGAAAAACATAAGAAATATAAATAAAGATACAAATATATAAGAATTCTCTCAACACTCCCCCTCAAGCTGGAGCATATATGTCTATCATGCTCAGCTTGGAACAACAACGCTGGAAAGGACCCCTTGCGAGCGCTTTGGTAAACATGTCTGCAATCTGTTCTCCTGAAGCAACATGGGAGGTGGAAATAAACCCCTTTTGGTTAAAGTCACGGGTACAATGACAGTCAACTTCAATGTGATTCTTTCTCTCAGGGAAGGTTGGATTATTAGCTATAAATAAAGCTGCTTGATTATCACATTTAAGATGCATTGGAAGAGGCACCTCAACTACAAGATCAATTAGAACAGACTTGACCCACATCATTTCAGTGCTCCTGGGCCATAGCCCTATATTCTGATTAAGCGTTGCATTGAGCAACAACAGTTTGTTTCTTACTCCTCCACGACACCAAGGAGCTACCAACGAACACGGTAAAGTCAGAAGTGGACTTACTGTCCTTTGGACACCCAGCATAATTTGCGTCAACACATCGAGTAACTAAGAGTGGTGTGTCTCTTCTGAACAGTAGACCTATACCTAGAGAGGATTTTAGATATCTCAAGATCATATAAATTGCATCCATATGAACTTGTTTAGGTTGCTCCATGAACAGGCTAACTCGGCTCACAGCAAATGATATGTCAGGCCTGGTAATAGTAACACAAAGCAACTTTCCTACCAGTTCCCTATACCGTCTCTTATTTATCTCTTCAGAATCATCATCATAGAGTCTAGCATTAGGATCCACTGGTGTAGTAGCAGGTCTGCAGCCTGTCATACATGTCTCGGCCAGAAGATCAGTAACATACTTTCTTTGCGTCATAATCATACCCTGCTGACTTCGTGCAAACTCCAAGCCAAGGAAATAGCATAACTAACCAAGATCCTTGGTCACAAACTGTCATCCAAGGAACTCCTTGGTAGCATGGATATTGTGTTCATCACTACCGGTAACAACAATGTCATCAACATAAACTAGAATAGCAACCGTACCTCCATGAGTTCTCTTAACAAAGAGAGAATGATCTGCAGTAGATCTGACAAAACCATGTTGTTCAATCAACTCTGAGAGCTTATGAAATCAAGCCATCGGACTCTGCTTGAGGCCATAAATGGCCTTGTGAAGTCGACACACCATAGTAGACTCCCCCTCAGTAGCAAACTCCGGTGGCTGCTGCATGTAAACTTCTTCCTGCATATCACCATATTAGAAAGCATGTTTCACATCCAGCTGGTAAAGGGGCCAGTCACGTACCACGGCAACTGTAATAAGAATCTGCAATGTGGAATGACATGCAACTGGTGAAAAAGTATCCCGATAGTCCACTCCATAAGTTTGGGTGAACCCACGAGCAACCAACCTGGCTTTATATCTGTCAATTGTACCATCTATGCGGTGTTTCACAGTAAACACCCATTTGTTGTCAACAATAGACGTACCTGGAAGAGCATGCACAATGCTCTAAGTACCACGAGATTGTAAAGCCGTCATTTCTTCTTCCATTGCTAGACGCCACTGATTAATTTGCAGCGCCTCTTGATAAGACCATGGTAACTCTACTGCCAACAATCCCAGAATGAACTTCTGAAATTCCTCTGAAAGGCGATCCAAGTACACATGGGAAGCAAGAGGATGCATGATACATACACACTTTTGCTTCCGTAGAGCAATAGGTACATCTAGATCTTCATTGCTCACATGAGGTGTAACATCTTAGATATCCTGCATCACATGTTGTACATGCAAATCACCAGTGCCATTAGAAGAACTCAAATGTTCAAAACATACCTCGGGCGTGCTGGATGACTGGCGAGGCACTTAAGCACGAGGTCGACGCTGATAAACTTGGGAAAAGAATGGAGGTGGTAGAGAAGATGTAGGTGGAGTAGAGATCGAGGTAGAGGCATAAATACCTCTTCCCCAATCTCAGAAGAAATGAGCTTGTCACATGTAGGAGAAAAGTACATACTAGACTCAAAAAAGGTTACATCAGCACTAACATAGTACATTCGTCGAACAGCATCAAGAACAGGATCGTTTCACCCATACTAGAAGAGAACCAAAAACCCAAGGTGTGAGAGAGAAAAGATTCGTCTCAGGCAAAGCAATCAAAAACGAGATCTTTTCTCCCAGACTAGAAGAGGTCATACGATTAACAAGGTAGCAAGCAGTTAGGACTGCATCACTCCAATATGAATGAGGAGCATGATTTTGGATCAAAAGGGTCCTTGTAACATCTAGAAGACGGTGGTGTTTTCTTTCAACCACTTCATTCTATAGCAAAGTATATGCACAAGACGTTTGATGGACAATACCATAAGAAGCAAGAAAAGTGGCAAGTTGATTAGTACAAAACTCCAAAGCATTGTCAGAACGTATGTACTTGATTTTGACAGAAAAATGTTCTTACTTTCAATATTGAAGGACTGAATAACAGGACCAGCGTCAGATTTGTTTCTAAGAAGATAAACCCATGACTACCTTGAAAATTCATCAATAACAACTAGATAAAATCCATGCCCCTGATGATCCGAGACACGACTGGGACCCAAATATCGAAATGAAACAACTCAAACAGACCATGACTACTTCGACCCTGACGACTCTGGAACGAAGAACGATGATGCTTCCCAAGCTGGCAATTCTCGCACTGAAAGGTAGAGCGAGGGGAAATCTGTGGAAGAACGTGACACAGCTTCTACAGAGTAAGGTGATCAAAACGAAGATGCCATATGTAAGGAGACGCAGACCCAGTACGAATGGAAAGCACCAGTATAAGGAGATTGCACTAGTCTGTAGAGACCTCATTGCTCACGGTCAGTGCTAATTACCCTGCCTGTTAGAATGTCCTGAAATACAAAGGCAGAAGGGTCAAAAATGGCACAACAATGTAAATCTTTGGTGATTTGACTAATAGATAATAAGTTCACTGAAAAATAAGGAGCATAAAAAACATTCTGAAAACTCATCGTAGGAGTTAGCTGCACTTCGGGTAGCTAGGGAGTTTTAAATGATCACTTCGCACCCTAACGGTCCAAAAGAGGACCCAAATCGAGACCGAGGTGAGTGGAGGTAGCAAGGAGGTACCCACAGGGATGGCGGCCTGCAAGGAGGCGGCGCATGCAACCTGAGAAGGACACAGGTCATGTGACGATGGTGGTCATGCGTGATGGGCGGCAGAAGCAACCCGCGCGAGGATCAGCCCCCGCAAGAAGCGAGGGAAGGTGGCGATGGGCGGCGGCCCCCGCGTAGAGGGGCGGCGATGAGCGACACCCCCCCCCCACCCCCCCACCCCCCGCGTGAAGGGATTTGGTAGGGAAGGGTTAGGATTAGGTCACAAGCTCCGGTCTAGGACCGTCACTCTGATACCATGTTGAAGTGAAAAGAAAAGTTGTATATCGCGTAGCCCTAGAACCCTCTTATATAGGAGAAAGGCTATAGGGAGAAATTACGTGAAAAAGATGGAAAAACATAAGAAATATAAATAAAGACACAGATATATAAGAATTCTCTCAATACTTGTGGTACAACAGAAGATCTAAGAAATAACTTTCATATAGATGACAATACTTTAATAGAAAAGTTAGCACCCATGATAATTAACAACAATCACCAAGCCGATAACGGGTAATCGAAGCTGGGAGGTTGTAATCGATTGGAAACCTAGCCGATAATGTATAATCGAAGATGGTAGGGTTTAATCGGGTTATCGAGTCTGATACAGGTGAGCCTCTGAGCGGCCACACAGTCCGCATATGTGGTCGTATAGCCTGCATATGCGATCCGCATATGCGCTAGAGGTGTTTAGGGCCTCGATTCATGAATAGGACGCGCCTAAGGGACAACACACGCATATGTGGCTGCTCCAAGCGCTTACATGAACTCTGGTAGAAGTTGAGGTGATGGTCCCAGAAAATAAATAACAACAGCAGTATATGAAGAAAAAAAACATAGTTGAAATCAAATCAATACTCCCACCAGAAAGTACTTAAATCACATATTAAACCATAGTTCAACCTAGGTTTAGAAAGTATTTGAATCGTATTAAATCATTAGATAATATCCATAGATTTTTACCATGTAGCATTGTCTTTCTGTGAAAAAAAACCAACTTGTTGGCATAGGATCACACCCAAGGCGGAGATGGAGGAGCCCTTGTTGGTGTACACCGGAGGTGGACTACTAGTTGGCGGAGCACACCGAAGGCGGAAGAGCACATGTTGGCAGCGCACACCGGAGGCAAAGGCGGAGGAGCACCTGTAGGGCTTGGTTTCATGACGTAAAAGGTGGGCTAGGGCTTCTGATGGGGCTTCGAAGCGTCGAGTGGGGAAGGGTAGGTATAGTTGGAGTTATCGGGTGGGTAAATTAGGTATATCAAGTCGGGTATGGTTGGGTTAGAGGCTACAACACCTTAATAAAACCTACTACATATGCGGTTGCACCGCATATGCAGATTACTCAGACTGAGTATGCGTCCAGAGTATGCGTTCAGACCGCATAACCAATGAATATGTCATATGCGATGCGTTATAGGGTCCACAAGGCTTGCTATTCCTCCATGATCAGTGCAGCAAAGCTACAGCCCAAAGGTATCACACATGCATGTTGCCTGCCAAGCACGTCGCCACTCCAGCATAGCACCAATGTGGTGATTTTTTTCTTCTTTTTTCTGGCTCTCCTACAAGAAGATGCCTTCTGGAATTATTGACCTAGGTAGTCCACCACAAACTACCATTAAGGATATGAAGACTATCATTTTCCATGCAAATCACCAAGTTCGATGGGACAACATATGATCTTTCAACATAAAGTGGCATCGACATGGTGGCTACAAACGAAAAGGAGCATATTATGGAGTTAGAGCTCAAGGAGAAAAAAGACAAATATGTGCTCTAGAAACGCGATAACGCAGTCGTCAAGTGAGGGATCTAACCCACTCTCATTCTCCAAATCACCAATGAGGCACTCCAAATCACCCACAGGTAAGGGACCATGGCCCATGGGTTCCCAAAAAACCACGTATTCTTTTGATATGTGTTAAAAAATAGAAATGCGGAAGCGGAATGATAAACAGAGCATGAATTAGAAAGATAAAACATGGAACAAAAAGATTTTTACGTGGAACCCTACTCCCTAAGGAGCGGGATGAAACCACGGGAGAAGGCTTCAAAGGGCCATATGCTTCATTGGTTTTTCTCACTGGATACAATGGGTGTGGAGTCTATATATAGCCCACATTGAGCCTCCACATCTCCAAAATGGTAGATGTGGGACTAAACAACTGGATGGGGTAAATGGATCCTAGAGGTATCCATTTACCCATCTACAACATAAGAGGTGCACAAGAAAATACTCCAACACCCCCCCTCAAGCTGTAGCATGCAATGTTCAGCTTGGACGAACTGACAGAAACTCAACTCACACTACAGGACACTACGGACAATATCAACTCAAGGCGCACAGTTGTCGGCTGATGTTGAGGGTGTTGCTTCTCATACGGTGCATGTGAGGAGGACGAACGGGCTGGAGTATGGTCATCTGAATCTCCTCGTTGGAGAGCATGTGCTATGTACTGTGCCTATCAGAGACACAGCAATTGAAAATGAGTCTCCTTGTCGGAGTACTCTGGCCCGCCACAACATGTGGACAACTGCTCCATCTCTAGAAAGGGCTGAACTGAAAGGGTCGTGGAGTGCAATCCTCGTCGGAGTCCACGATCGCTGGAGAATGGAGTCTGAAAAGTCTCCTCAACGGAGAACTGGGTTTCTCCCATACTGGCTCAGAGAATAGGATCTCTACTTTGGGGTCCCTATGAAACCACATGAAAACCCTTGCCCACATGGTATAGGGAATGGTCCTCTAATATGGAGTCCCTATGGCTCACATAAAAACTCTAGCCGAAATAATAAGAATGATGGGGACCGTGAAACTGAAGATCACACACTCGTGCATCTTGAATTGCAGACTCAGAACCTGACGTCGAGTCTAAACATCTAAAAAACTGTAGAGTCTGATTAACTGACTTGGTCTGTAATCTGGAGTCTGGAGAATCTGATCTAACTCGGACCTGTAACTCTACACAATACTCCCCTCCTTTCCCAGACTGGTCGGGAAACAGTGATGTCAACCATATTGGGAGAAGACAAAACAATGGGGAAAACATAAATCATGCATTTTTTCAGTTGTTTCATTCATCATCATTTTTTAATAGACATCATCATTTTTTAAATTAGTATCATTTTTTCAGCTTTTCTTCTCACACAATTTTTTTGAAAACATTTTTAAGTTGTTTCAACTTATTTTGTTGCTTTTCCTCTTCTCTTTTTATGTATTTTTTTACATGTGTACGTCTTTTTTTGTACGTACCTATAACATCCGAAATCCGCCAAACCCGAAACCGACCCGATTAGGGTCCGATTAACCCAATAAAGTCATCCGACAACATTAGATAACCTAAATCGACCAAGTGATCGTGAATCAAAAGTCGTTCGAGCGAAATCGACCAAAAATCGAGCGTATCGAAATACGTGTCCGAAAAAGCCGCGATGCAAATTCGAAAATCACGAGATGAATCAAGGCCGTCATTAGATCCGATTCGACGAAAGAAAACTAACGGAATCGACCGTTCGTCAATCGGATATCGTTTGATATTTTTAAATCACAAATTTAATTTTAAACAAAAGCCGTATCCGGAAATTTCGGGTACTCAAAACCCGATCGGAAGTATATCAATATTATACTCATTTCGATCATCGTGCGGAAACGATCAAATCGAGTTATTGTGCGTCGCAATCTGAGATCCGAGATGCGCGTACGGTTCATTTTGAGTTTGTCAAATATATATATATTAAATTAAAATTTAAATATCAGCAGCATTCAGCTACTGTCATCGGCTACTTTTAAAAAAAAAAAGGATTTCTTTTTTGCTGTAGCAAAATACTGTAGGCTGCCACAGGTGGCTGTCCCATTTCCTTCCCACCTGGATTCTTGTGGCTCCACTTGGCAAATTACTCCTCCACTTGGCAATTAGCCAAGACCTCTTGGTCCTTATAAGTATCACCAAATTTCCCTAATTTCCAGCCGAGAAGAGCAAAGCCCCACCGTGAAGAGCAAAGCCCCACCTTTCTTCCAACTCCTCTTCTCCTTAGTTAAACTACCCTATACGGCTGTAGTTGTTGCCCTATTTCAAGCTTTCCCCTCCAGCCAGGCTGTTGTCCAGCAGCTGTTCAAGCACAAGCAGCAGAGAATTCTCTTTAAGTTTTGACCTAAAGGTACCTCCTTCCCCATCCTTATTGCCGCCATGCATGTGTTGAAAACATACATCAGATCATATGTTAAATGGAGCTGCATCTCCCCCTTCATCTTCTTTTTGCAACCAAATTTCTGGTACATTCAAATCTGCAAGATGCTATGCATCAACCCCCTTTTTGCTGCACCAAATGTTGATGTTGCATGCAAGGGATTATTACTTTGAAGATCTAAAACAATGTGCAATCCCTCACTATTCCTTGCTGTCATACATGTTGATTTACCCAAATTTGGATACCTTTTCTTGAGTAATATATGTTGGAGATAGGGAAAGACATTATAGATTCTTTTCGGGTGACAAGTGCTTCTGAGAAAGGTTCTAGATCTGTTGGGAAAACTGGTTATCGAGACTCCTTTTGACATCAGACCTGCTTGTTGAGCACAACAACATCTGATTTCATATTTTCTCTTTCCAAATAAAGTATAAGTATTGTCATGCATCTCTTTTAGGTATTCCTCTCTGATTTCTCTCCACTGAATACAATGATAACACTGCCCCTTTATTTGTATTATTAAACTGTTGTTGTATCTAATTTTTTATCTATACATATTCAAATTTTAGAACTACATCTGAAAAGATACAAACATTTAACTACCATTTTCTGGCTGGTGGAGATTTATTCATTTATTTTCACCATACTGTCTACCCAGTGTTTGGTTATTTAATCTAGTGAATTCAAACTCATTAGTCAACAGTAATTGTCTCGTTTGTGTCTATATACTCATGACATATGCTTTATTCTCCTAATTATCTAAACAAAGAGGATGGTTCATAATTTTTTCTCTTTCTCTAATTGCAAAATTTAAAAAGTGTGATATTGTGGTATACGATATAATTTATTATTAGTAGTGTTCGGTTGCTTGTGGATCACTCCTTGCGCATAGTGCAACTCTGCCAGAAGTAATATCTGAGAATAATATAATTTCAGGAATTTGTTCTCCTCATTATCTGATAAAATTTTCTAAAGACAATAATGTATTCACAAACTAGTTACTAGCATCTTGTGTAGGTCCTAAATTCTTTTTTTATATGTATCATTTGGCTCATTAAAAAGACACTATCTGGTTTTAGTAACTATATGCACCTGAAAAAAATCCCGTTGCACGAATATACCGATGGGTTGTTGCATATAATTGATCTATGTAATTATTAAAACTTACTTTTCACCTATGAGGAGGAGAGATTTGGGGATTTTTGCGTATATTTGATCTAAGTATCAGATCTATTGAACAACTTCTAATATCATGAATATATATATATATATATATATATGAAAAGGTTGATGATAGTGTATGAAACTGACTCCAAGATTCAGACCAGATTAGTAGCATTCAGAATTTCCAATGATCTAATGAACTAAGGAACATAAGTGAGGATAAATTTATTAGAGCCGGTCTTGGTGACCTTTACACCTGACCGTGCGAGGGCGCGGTGACCCTCAACTGGGCGGAGGAAAGGAAGCCCAGTTAGGGCAGCGGCCGCCAAGTGCGCGGCTCTAGGATCCCAGTCTCTTTTCGGTTTTTTTTCGCGAGCTCGCAGTGTTTTACGCCTCGTTGGGATCCAGACTTTAGACCAATTCCGTTGACCCTGTCTTTTAGGATACACAGGCAGGGGATCCTTGGTTTTCAGCTTTACGTACGAGCTCGTTCGCCCGTACTAGTCGGGCAGGTTTCTAGAGCGACTTTTCTAGAGAGTCTCTCTCACCCGTCTCAGTGGCGTAGTTTGGGAGTAGACCTATCCCTCTATTGGACCGCGCTTCCAATTAGAGGGCGAGACGGAAGAGCCCTTTTGTTGGCTTCTTCACCGCTTGAGTTTTTCTTTCGCCAACAGACTTGGCGATTCTACATCCAGATCATCTATATCTATATCTACATCATCTAGAGTTACATCTGATACAGTTGCACTTGAGGTTGAATGGATTACAATCAAAGTTGAGTAAATGAAAGTAACTACAATCTGAACCGAAATCTCATTAAGCTAGTGGACGTGTTGGGAACTTAGTTAGGATGCATCATACAACACCGCATGCCTACGGAGGCACCCCAACCCTAAGACATTCCTAAGTCTTAGAGTCATAGTGTGAGGTTTCACAAGAACCAAGACCACAGACTATCCACTAGACTTAAGAACTTAATAAATCATTATATCTGCTCATCTCACCTTTCCCATCATCGAAATCCACAAATACGATCTCTGAGTAATATGAGAATAAAATATGCATACTTATGATCAATGAGTTACCATAGAAATATGTTTATGTGGGAAATGTTGGGATAATAGCTAATCATGAGAGGTGCTTACTAGAAATTGAAAACCTTTTAGATTTGCAAGTAGAAATAAATTTTAATTTGAGTTGTTCTTGCCTCTCTACTCGCCTGCTTTTGGTCACAATAAATGCCTGTTATTTTATATAAGTTTTTGGGAAGTACCAGCGCCTGCTGACGCCTTTTCTTCCTTACACGCATGGCAGGCAAGGAACCTTTAGCACAGTAGCAGGTTGATGACTTCAGGAGATAGAGTTTATACTCGACGGTATGTTATTTTGTACCAGTTTTTGTTCGGTTTATAATGTATTATGTTTCTTTCTCTTCAGTCAGATTTTTGGGATATTATATGTACTGTCAGACTTTGTACATGTTGTACAATATATGGAAGTTAATGAAATGAGATTTTGGTGACCAACTGTTCTACGAGCTTGTGGTTATAAATGTTTATATGAATGTCAGATGAAATTGTTGTAGCGCGAAAAATTTCCCTGTTTTTCTGTAACTTAATGCGATCTCATGTGAAAATAATAGTGTGAATGTGTGAATAACGGGTACCCGGATCCTCGGGGGTTCACAGTTTGGTATCAGAGCAATGGTACCCCGATATGCATATTCGCAGTATTTCAATTCCGATCGCATTAAGTTCCCGGATAGCGGCAGTCTTCCGACCTATCGCGAGTCCGAGAAGGAAAATATGACATTCATATTCAAAAACCACAGTTGCCACCAATTTCATCAACTTTCATATTATATCCCAAGAAGAGAAAAGCATATATCATATTATCTGCGAACCATCGAATTTATGACTAATAAATGGTTCTTGTGCAGAGCCATGGCATCCTGACCTGGTCAGGAGACAGCTGACCAGCTGACACGCATACTGGTTGCCCTCACCGACCTACAGCAGCAGCAGGCTGCCATGCGAGGTCAGCAGGATCAGATATTGGCTCAGCAGACTGAGATTGCCGACAGGCAGACAGACATAGAGTTGAGGTTTGAGGACCTATCAGATTTCACGTACCATCTATCACAGGATGGAACACGGCAGGACCAGCATCAGTCTGTTGAGGTAGAGCAGCCTCATCCTGATGATCCACTTGAGGAGATACCTGAGCCTGGAGCAGATGATGCGGACTTTGACAAGGAGCAGGACCCCATTGACATTGCTGACGAGGATGCGCACGAGTATGCAGCCATTCGCAGGCACCAGTCAGTCTTCACTTCCTATCAGCGGGCCAACATACCCTTGTTCGAGGGTACAGGTCCACCAGATGTTGCTGAGCAGTGGCTGGAAAGAGTAATGAAGGTGCTTAAGATGATACATGCGCCACGAAACACGTGGCTATCTTTCATGGAGTATTCACTGACTGACTTTGCTGAGAGATGGTGGAGAGCCGTAGCTTCCGAGTTAGGCCGAGAGCCTACTTGGAACGATTTCGAGACGAGGTTCAGAGCCCACTTCTTTTCTGCGAAGTAGAAGGAGTCCCAACGCCGACTGTTTGCAGAGCTTCGTCAGGGACAGATGACAGCCAGGGATTACTTTA
The DNA here is from genome assembly GCA_037367405.1 of Ottelia alismoides. Taxonomy (NCBI): domain Eukaryota; kingdom Viridiplantae; phylum Streptophyta; class Magnoliopsida; order Alismatales; family Hydrocharitaceae; genus Ottelia; species Ottelia alismoides. Next base: position 91,150 of record JAZKJV010005025.1, read on the forward strand.
TCAGATACACAGAGTTGTCACGACATACACGAGCAGCTGACGCATTTCCAGAGGAGAATCTGGAAAAGTTCATTGGTGGCATGCGAGAGGAGGTATAGGAGAAGCTGGCTGGATTACACATCACGTCCATCTCTGAGGCTACCGATGCCGCGGAGAAGTTCGAGGACATCAGAGGGAGACGTTTCGGGAGCTCATCTGGAGCAGTGCCTAGACCACGACAATCTTTTGGACCGATACTCGATCATTTCAGCAGCAGAGATCGGCCAGACGGTTCCGACCTACAGGTTCGACATTCTCTGGCGGTACTCGCTCTTCTCCATCGACTACCTTAGGAGGAGCACTTGTCGGACGTAGCACAGAGTCCGCTCGACCATTTGGGTCGCAGCAAGCAGATAAACCACCTACAGGACCAGCCCGGAGCACAGGCACGACTACTCCACTTACCAGACCAGTTCGGTGTTACCGATGTCATGAGTGGGGACACTACCGGTCACAGTGCCCACAGGCTTCTGGCGAGCCTCAGCCACAGCCTTCACAGTCACAGCCTCAGACACAGCGTTCAGGGAGTTTCCGTGGCAGAAACTCCAACCTTAGGCGACAGCAGCAGAGACAGACGCAGAGTGTGGCAGGTTCCAGTGCCGCACCAGCCAGGCAGGGACAGTTACACACAGTTACTGAGGAGCAGGCACGTTCAGCCGCCACTGTGGTGAAAGGTATGGTCTCAGTCTTGGGCCGACCTTTCCATGTTTTATTCGATTCCGGTGCGACACACTCTTTTCTTGCTTCGAGGCTACTAGTTCCTTTAGATAGAGTTGCAGAGACGCTATTGTCTCCATATCACATCCGAGGGCCAGGTGGCCAGTTGTTTGTCATTTCTCTGATAGTCAGGCACTTGCCCGTACTGATTGGCGGACACGTGATGCTCGCAGATAGTCTACTTCTACAGCTTGATGAGTTCGACTTGATTCTAGGCATCGATTGGTTATCTACTCATCATGCACTTGTTGATTGCTTTAGAAAGACGGTTGTCTTCAGAATTCCAGATCTACCCGAGTTTACTTTTGAGGGTACCATACATGACTCCACCATGGAGTACATTTCAGTATTGCGAGCTCAGCGACTTGTTGATCAGGGTTGCGATTCTTACCTTGCATTTGTTCGGGAGGTGTCTGATCAGGAGCCGATGATAAAGGACATCCGAGTAGTATCTGAATATCCAGATGTTTTTCCTGATGAGCTACCAGGACTACCTCCTGAGAGAGAGATCGAGTTTGAGATCACATTACTACCAGATACGCAACCGATCTCGATGGCTCCTTACCGTATGGCACCAGCTGAGTTGCGGGAGTTGAAGGTGCAGTTGCAGGAGTTACTTGACTTGGGATTTGTGCGGCCGAGCACTTCACCTTGGGGTGCTCCGGTTCTATTTGTCAAGAAGAAGGATGGATCCATAAGACTGTGCATCGATTACAGACACTTGAACAAGAAAACGGTGAAGAACCGTTATCCTTTGCCACGCATCGATGATTTGTTCGATCAGCTCCAGGGATCTTCGGTATTCTCGAAGATCGATCTTCGCTCAGGCTACCATCAGCTGAGGATTCGCGAATCGGATATTCCGAAGACCGCCTTCAGGACTCGCTATGGACACTATGAGTTTGTGGTGATGTCGTTTGGACTCACCAATGCACCTGCGGCTTTTATGGATATGATGAATAGGATCTTCCGTCCATACTTGGACAAGTTTGTAGTGGTGTTCATTGATGATGTGCTCATTTACTCACAGAATGAATGAGATCATGCTAATAATCTGTTGATCGTCTTAGATACATTACGGGAGCACAAGCTATATGCCAAGTTGAGCAAATATGAGTTCTGGTTATCTCAAGTCTCATTTCTGGGGTATGTCATTTCTGGAGCAGGCATCGCAGTTGATCCTGCGAAGATTGAGGCAGTCACGTCTTGGGAGCAACCCAAGACAGTTACACAGATTCGGAGCTTCCTCGGGCTAGCGGGCTATTACAGACGCTTTGTCAACAGATTTTCACGCATCGTTCGTCCTTTGACACGATTAACACAGAAGGGAGTTCCATTCATTTGGGACGATTCTTGTGAGCAGACTTTCCAGACACTGAAGGAGAGATTGATGACGACACCTATTCTTGCTCTTCCTTCAGGCACTCAAGACTATGCAGTTTATACAGATGCATCTGGAGAAGGTCTAGGAGCAGTATTGATGCAGAGAGGTCAGGTGATTGCTTACGCATCACGACAGTTGAGACCGCATGAGCGGAACTACCCTACACATGACTTAGAGCTGGCGGCAGTTGTCTTCGCTTTGAAGATCTGGCGCCACTATCTTTATGGGGTGAACTTTGAGATCTTCACAGACCACAAGAGCCTGAAGTACATCTTTGATCAAAAAGAATTGAACATGAGGCAGCGCAGATGGCTCGAGCTACTGAAGGATTATAATTGCACGATCTCTTACCATCCCGGTAAGGGAAACGTAGTAGCCGATGCACTTAGCAGGAGAGCACATGCTGAGGGTACAGCGAACTGGTTATATACATGGGATATGCTTGCAGCTTTGACTGATTGGCATCCTCAGGAGAGCGCATCCATTTCTACTGACGTGCCTCCACGATTCAGCAGTTTGTGGGATCGTATCGTCGACGGTCAAAAGACAGATCCTTGGATTCGAGACAGATACACACGTACCGTCAAGGATGAGGTTGATGATTTTGTTGTGGTAGAGTCTATTTTATGGAAGGCGGGTCGAATCGTTGTGTGATGCAAACTGAAAGCCGCGTTGATGGAGAATAATATTTTTGAAGGTGGAATTTCGGTGGAGAAGAGGAGAGGTTGAGAAGAAGAAAAACTCGTCGGTAACGAGGGATTGAAGAAGAAGAACCGCGGAGATCGCGTGGAGGAAGAAGAGAAAATAGAGAGGAGAGAGATAAAAATCTCAATTGATTATCAATACTTGACTGAATAAAAACAATGGACTACCCTCTCTTTATATAGGAGAGATGGGTTTACAAAAATAGCAAACTCATTTAAATTGACAACCGACTTGCCTAAACTGACTCTAACTAATCAATAGACCCAATTTCAAATTAAAATCTATGAAATAAACGTTGAGATCACATGCAATCTCAATTATTTAATTAAACAATTTCGACAACCTAAAAACGTAAATAAAATTGACGATTAACTAATTAAATAAATACGGCCCTATAATTTGGGGTCCCGCTGCATCAACTCTCCACCGCTTTAAAAAATTCGTCTCCCGACGAATTGCTTGACGTAGATGCACGTTGGAGAATTCGTCCTTGAATTGGGGCTTTAATTTCCTCCAATTCGATCATTTTCAACATTACGTTTGTAGTTTTTTCCAATTGGAGGGCACCACTGCAATTTTCGTACCCCTTCAATTTTCTTGACTTTGTTCTTTCTGCAAATAGGGTTTTTAGGGAATTTATTTTTGCAATTTTTCCCAAGTGATCTCCAGTCCCCACAGTCGTGGGATTCACCTCCCGTCTTCTTCGGGCCACCCGTTAGGGTTCGCCCATGTATACTGCCGCCACGAGGGTGGCCCATAGATCGTCGTTGGCGGCGGTCTTCACGCGGTCTTCGTGGCAGTCGGAGAGAAGGCATGACGCGGGGCGAGGGCCGGGTGCGGAGCCGAAGGTGCGGGTGACGCCCCTGTTGAGTGCGGCCTCGTGGGCGGTATGCGGGATAGGTAAAGCGGCGGGCGGCGAAGGCGCGCGGGAGGGGCCGGGGGGTCCAGGGAACGGCGGGGAGAGGGGGTTGTAGGCGGTGCGGGGTGGGCCCGTGGCGGGGATCTGACGAGAGGAGGGGGTTCCTGGGGAGGTCTGCGAGAGGGGGAGGGGGGCGGGGACTGGTGGGGGGAGCCGGAGGGGGCTGGGGTTCGTGGGGTAGCAGGAGGAGGAGGTGTCGTGGCTGGCGCGCAGTGGGGGGTTTGCGGGCCTGGAAGGGCGAGGTGTGTGCGGGGAAAAGCGCAGGTCGGTGAGGCAGGGGTTGGGGTGATTTGCTAGCGGGTGGGGAGTTGGGAGTTGCGGGAAGGGGTAGGGTTTTCCGCGAGGTTGGCGGGGAGGGGCTGGAGGGTTGCGAGACGAGGGGTGGCGGGGCTGTGGTCGGTGGTGGTGCCGTGGGGGGGTATGGGGCTGTCGGAGGGGTTGTCGGGGTGGGGCTGACGGCCGCGCGGGCCGGGGAGGGCAGGAGTGGTACCTGGGAAGGCTGGGGTTGTGCCGGGACGGTCGACGGGACCAAGGGGGCCGATTTCGGTGGCGAAATCGAGTCTGGAAGGTGCTGGACAGCGGCTGATTCACCTTCTTCGGCGACGTTTTCTTCGTCAAAACTCACGGTAGCGGCTTCGGTGGTTGACGGCTCCGATTGGGCATCGCGGTAGGCCTCAAGGTTGGCCATGAAGTCTCGAAACATTGATGACATGGATCGGAAGTTGTTCTGCAAATCACGTACCATGCGCTCCGTCTCCTTGTCGTAGGCATCATTGGCTCGCCGCTTTCGTTCGGATGAACGATGGTGTCGGTGCGGACGCCGGGGCGGATCGTTAGATCGTGAGGACGATCTAAATGCCATGCTCTGATACCAAATGATGCAAACTGAAAGCCGCGTTGATGGAGAATAATATTTTTGAAGGTGGAATTTCGGTGGAGAAGAGGAGAGGTTGAGAAGAAGAAAAACTCGTCGGTAACGAGGGATTGAAGAAGAAGAACCGCGGAGATCGCGTGGAGGAAGAAGAGAAAATAGAGAGGAGAGAGATAAAAATCTCAATTGATTATCAATACTTGACTGAATAAAAACAATGGACTACCCTCTCTTTATATAGGAGAGATGGGTTTACAAAAATAGCAAACTCATTTAAATTGACAACCGACTTGCCTAAACTGACTCTAACTAATCAATTGACCCAATTTCAAATTAAAATCTATGAAATAAACGTTGAGATCACATGTGATCTCAATTATTTAATTAAACAATTTCGACAACCTAAAAACGTAAATAAAATTGACGATTAACTAATTAAATAAATACGGCCCTATAATTTGGGGTCCCGCTGCATCATTGTGCCTAACGACGAGTAGTTACGCAGAGATATTCTTGATGAGGCACACAGTTCACGGTTATCGATCCATCCAGGTAGAACGAAGATGTACCGTGATCTGCGCCGACATTTCTGGTGGGAAGGAATGAAGCGCGATGTGGCGCTACATGTCAGCAGATGCATGACCTGTCAGATGGTCAAAGTTGAGCACAAGAGACCACCGGGAATACTGCAGTCTCTCCCCATTCCTGCGTGGAAGTGGGAGAGAATTTCTATGGATTTTGTCACAGGTTTGCTGAAAACACCAGGTGGCCATGATTCCATTTGGGTCGTTGTTGATAGGTTGACCAAGTCAGCCCGATTCATACCTGTCAACATGACTTACACTCCATCCAGATTGGCCAAGCTTTGTGTGCAGAATATCATTAGACTTCATGGTATACCACGAGAGGTGGTGTCTGACAGGGATTCGAGATTTACATCGCACTATTGGCATCAGTTCATGTCAGCACTACAGACAGAACTGAAGATGAGTTCTGCATATCATCCGCAGACAGATGGGCAGAGTGAGCGCACCATACAGACACTCGAGGATTTACTTCGCGCATGCTCTTTAGAGTGGAAAGGGTCCTGGAAGGACCATCTGCCGTTAGTGGAATTTACGTACAACAACAGCTATCATTCCAGTATTGGCATGGCACCATTCGAAGCCCTATACGGGCGGAGATGCCTCACACCTCTTAGCTGGCGTGAGGTAGGCGATCATGCTTTATATTCCGTAGATCTCTTGGAGGAGACTGCGAGAGCTGTTGATCTTGTGAGACGGAAGCTTTTGACGGCGCAGAGCCACCAGAAGAGCTATGCCGACCGTCGGAGAAGAGACTTGGAGTTCCAGGTAATCCAATTCTTCCTCTTCAATCATTCAATTATGACATATAGAATAGTTCAACTCAAATTCATACTAATGACATCCCTGTAAATTACAGGTGGGAGATTGGGTATTTCTTCGTGTATCTCCCATGAAGGGAGTGCAGAGATTCGGTGTTCGTGGCAAGTTGGCGTCGCGATACGTTGGACCGTTCGAGATTCTTGCTCGAGTAGGGAAGGTTGCTTACCGAGTAGCCCTTCCTCCACATCTTTCAGCCATCCATGATGTCTTTCACGTATCCAACTTGAGGAAGTATGTACACGACCCTCGTCACGTTATCAGTTATGAAAATCTAGACGTGGAGTCTGATTTGACATACGAGGAGAAGTCGGTGCAGATACTTGACCGTGCTGTGAAAAAGCTTCACAGCAAGGAGATTCCATTAGTCAAGGTGTTGTGGCATCGACACGGTGTCGAGGAAGCGACGTGGGAGACCGAAGCCGACATGCGGGCACGATACCCGCAGCTTTTCTGATGTAATCATCAAAACAAGCTTTTGTAATTAAATATATGATGAAATATATGCCTTGTTTTCTCTTTGAGGTTTTTATGGGTTCAAAACCCTTTGAGGTTTTTATGGTCATATGAAATCCAAACAAGAACACCTAATGACCTTAACTCGAGTCTCGAGGACGAGACTCCCTTTGAGGTTTTTATATTTGTAACATCCGAAATCCGCCAAACCCGAAAGCGACTCGATTAGGGTCCAATTAACCCAATAAAGTCATCCGACAACATTAGATAACCTAAATCGACCAAGTAATCGTGAATCAAAAGTCGTTCGGGCAAAATCGACCAAAAATCGGACGTATCGAAATGCGTGTCCGAAAAAGCCGCGACGCAAATTCGAAAATCATGAGATGAATCAAAACCATCATTAGATCCGATTCGACGAAAGAAAACCAACGGAATCGACCTTCGTCAATCGGATATCGTTTGATATTTTTAAATCACAAAATTTAATTTTAAACAAAAGCCGTATCCGGAAATTCCAAGTACTCAAAACCCGATCGGAAGTATATCAATATTATACTCACTTCGATCGTCGTGCGGAAACGATCAAATCGAGTTATTGTGCGTCACAATCTGAGATCCGAGATGCGCGTACGGTTCATTTTGAGTTTGTCAAAAATATATATATTAAATTAAAATTTAAGTATCAGCAGCATTCAGCTACTGTCATCGGCTACTTAAAAAAAAAGGATTTCTTTTCTGCTGTAGCAGAATACTGTAGGCTGCCACAAGTGGCTGTCCCATTTCCTTCCCACCTGGATTCTTGTGGCTCCACTTGGCAAATTACTCCTCCACTTGGCAATTAGCCAAGACCTCTTGGTCCTTATAAGTATCACCAAATTTCCCTAATTTCCAGCCGAGAAGAGCAAAGCCCCACCGTGAAGAGCAAAGCCCCACCTTTCTTCCAACTCCTCTTCTCCTTAGTTAAACTACCCTATACGACTGTAGTTGCTGCCCTATTTCAAGCTTTCCCCTCCAGCCAGGCTGCTGTCCAGCAGCTGTTCAAGCACAAGCAGCAGAGAATTCTCTTCAAGTTTTGACCTAAAGGTACCTCCTTCCCCGTCCTTATTGCTGCCATGCATGTGTTGAAAACATACATCAGATCATATGTTAAATGGAGCTGCATCTCCCCCTTCATCTTCTTTTTGCAACCAAATTTCTGGTACATTCAAATCTGCAAGATGCTATGCATCAACCCCCTTTTTGCTGCACCAAATGTTGATGTTGCATGCAAGGGATTATTACTTTGAAGATCTAAAACAATGTGCAATCCCTCACTATTCCTTGCTGTCATACATGTTGATTTACCCAAATTTGGATACCTTCTCTTGAGTAATATATGTTGGAGATAGGGAAAGACATTATAGATTCTTTTCGGGTGACACGTGCTTCTGAGAAAGGTTCTAGATCTGTTGGGAAAACTGGCTATCGAGACTCCTTTTGACATTAGACCTGCTTGTTGAGCACAACATCTGATTTCATATTTTCTCTTTCCAAATAAAGTATAAGTATTGTCATGCATCTCTTTTAGGTATTCCTCTCTGATTTCTCTCCACTGAATACAATGATAACACTGCCCCTTTATTTGTATTATTAACTGTTGTTGTATCTAATTTTTTATCTATACACATTCAAATTTTAGAACTACATCTGAAAAGATACAAACATTTAACTACATTTTCTGGCTGGTGGAGATTTATTCATTTATTTTCACCACACTGTCTACCCAGCGTTTGGTTATTTAATCTAGTGAATTCAAACTCATTAGTCAACAGTAATTGTCTCGTTTGTGTCTATATACTCATGACATATGCTTTATTCTCCTAATTATCTAAACAAAGAGGATGGTTCATAATTTTTTCTCTTTCTCTAATTGCAAAATTTAAAAAGTGTGATATTGCGGTATACGATATAATTTATTATTAGTAGTGTTCGGTTGCTTGTGGATCACTCCTTGCGCATAGTGCAACTCTGCCAGAAGTAATATCTGAGAATAATATAATTTCAGGAATTTGTTCTCCTCACTATCTGATAAAATTTTCTAAAGACAAATGTATTCACAAACTAGTTACTAGCATCTTGTGTAGGTCCTAAATTCTTTTTTTTATATGTATCATTTGGCTCATTAAAAAGACACTATCTGGTTTTAGTAACTATATGCACCTGAAAAAAAAATCCCGTTGCACGAATATACCGATGGGTTGTTGCATATAATTGATCTATGTAATTATTAAAACTTACTTTTCACCTATGAGGAGAGATTTGGGGAATTTTGCGTATATTTGACCTAAGTATCAGATCGATTGAACAACTTCTAATATCATGAATATATATATGAAAAGGTTGATGATAGTGTATGAAACTGACTCCAAGATTCAGACCAGATTAGTAGCATTCAGAATTTCCAATGATCTAATGAACTAAGGAACATAAGTGAGGATAAATTTATTAGAGCCGGTCTTGGTGACCATTACACCTGACCGTGCGAGGGCGCGGTGACCCTCAACTGGGCGGAGGAAAGGAAGCCCAGTTAGGGCAACGGCCGCCCAAGTGCGCGGGTCTAGGATCCCAGTCTCTTTTCGGTTTTTTTTCACGAGCTCGCAGTGTTTTACGCCTCGTTGGGATCCAGACTTTAGACCAATTCCGCTGACACTGTCTTTTAGGATACCCAGGCGGGGGATCCTTGGTTTTCAGCTTTACGTACGAGCTCGTTCGCCCGTACTAGTCGGGCAGGTTTCTAGAGCGGACTTTTCTAGAGAGTCTCTCTCACCCGTCTCAGTGGCGTAGTTTGGAGTAGACCTATCCCTCTATTGGACCGCGCTTCCAATTAGAGGGCGAGACGGAAGAGCCCTTTTGTTGGCTTCTTCACCGCTTGAGTTTTTCTTTCGCCAACAGACTTGGCGATTCTACATCCAGATCATCTATATCTATATCTACATCATCTAGAGTTACATCTGATACAGTTGCACTTGAGGTTGAATGGATTACAATCAAAGTTGAGTAAATGAAAGTAACTACAATCTGAATCGAAATCTCATTAAGCTAGCGGACATGTTGGGAACTTAGTTAGGATGCATTATACAACACCGCATGCCTACGGAGGCACCCCAACCCTAAGACATTCCTAAGTCTTAGAGTCATAGTGTGAGGTTTCACAAGAACCAAGACCACAGACTATCCACTAGACTTAAGAACTTAATAAATCATTATATATGCTCATCTCACCTTTCCCATCATCGAAATCCACAAATATGATCTCTGAGTAATATGAGAATAAAATATACATACTTGTGATCAATGAGTTACCATAGAAATATGTTTATGTGGGAAATGTTGGGATAATAGCTAATCATGAGAGGTGCTTACTAGAAATTGAAACCTTTTAGATTTGCAAGTAGAAATAAATTTCAATTTGAGTTGTTCTTGCCTCTCTACTTGCCTGCTTTTGGTTACAATAAATGCCTGTTATTTTATATAAGTTTTTGAGAAGTACCAGCGCCTGCTGACGCCTTTTCTTCCTTGCACGCATGGCAGGCAAGGAACCTTTAGCACAGTAGCGGGTTGATGACTTCAGGAGATAGAGTTTATACTCGACGGTATGGTATTTTGTGCTAGTTTTTGTTCGGTTTATAATGTATTATGTTTCTTTCTCTTCAGTTAGATTTTTGGGATATTATATGTACTGTTAGACTTTGTACATGTTGTAGAATATATGGAAGTTAATGAAATGAGATTTTGGTGACAATTGTTCTATGAGCTTGTGGTTATAAATGTTTATATGAATGTCAGATGAAATTATTGTAGCGCAAAAAATTTCCCTATTTTTCTGTAACTTAATGTGATCTCATGTGAAAATAATAGTGCGAATGTGTGATTAACGGGTACCCGGATCCTCGGGGGTTCACAGTACCTTTTTTAAAAAAAAATTTACCGCACAGCCCAAACGGTCCAATCTTTTCTCATTTCTTTGTAAAACTCTCGACCCATCTCTGCCCTTCATATTTTCCTTTTAAAACAGCGCCCCTCTCTTTTTACAAAGCGTCCCGCATGGGCTTCCTCTGTCTTCTCTCTCCTCCTCAATTTCCCTTTTTTTATACACGCACGACCCAATTTAGGGAGCCTCTTATTTAGGGTTCCCCTCTGGGAACCCTCTCTCAATCGCATCCTCCACCCGAGGGACATCCTCTTTCCGTCGCCTCCTAGAGCATCAAACATGGCACCTCCTGGAGCTTCGAACGTCGTCGCTAGAGGGGCGCGCGATGTAAGCGCTGCCCGAAGAGCTTCTGTGGCGTGATCGTCTGGAGGTGCCGTTGGAGGGCATGGAGGTCTAGCAGTGGGCCACCGAAGGAGCATCGAGCTCCTCCTGCTGGAAAGAGCGCCGCATGGAAGCAGTGACTGGAGGGCTCATGCACGGATCTAAGGAAGACCTGCGATGGACGGATGCTTCTCCGACTGGTGATCGTGGAAGAGGCGTCGCTTGGGAGCGGCTCGTGAGGTATAGGGTTCTTGCAGTCGAGATGGCGATGCGCAACCACTGTTTATTGCGCCTGGGAGAGGCGCCACCTTGCTTGGAGATGCACGATGCCGAGGAGCTTGATGGAGTTGCGCATCTAACCGTCTCCTGGATGGATCTTGTGGCTTCAGGGTTAGGAAGGGCTCGCACTGCCAGCGAGGGTTTCGCATGAAGAACAAGTGTCGTCATGAGAGAAGGATCGGTAGCTGGAAATCTCGCCTGGGGTTTCAGGAGGAAACCCTAGACCTTCAACTTGAATGAATCATCAGATCATGAACATGCGCAAAAAACTTCGAAATTTCCAAAACTTAGGGCAAGATGAATAATAATTGAATCCAATGGAACTCCCAAAATCAACTTGCTCGGATTATTGAATCTGCTTGTGTTGACAATGCCGAAGAATTAGGGTTTTAAGAAACCCTAGAACTTGGACTTGAACTTGAACAAATCCGAGCACAATAATCTTCAAGCACAAATAATAACTGAATCAAGAACAAAATAATAAACGAACATAGAATCTTCGAGAATCAAACCCGCTCTGATACCATGTTAAAAAAATAGGAATGCAGAAGCGGAATGATAAACAAAGCATGAATTAGAAAGATAAAACATACAACACAAAGATTTTTACGTGGAACCCTACTCCCTAAGGAGTGGGATGAAACCACGAGAGAAAGCCTCAGAGGGTCATATGCTTCATAGCTTTTTCTCAATGGATACAGGAGGTCTGAGGCTCCTTATATAGCCTCCACAGAGCCTCCAAGTCCCACCACTAGTAAGTGTGGGACTAGACAACTGGATGGGGTAAATGGATCCTAGAGGTATCCATTTACCCATCAACAACATAAGAGGCGCACAAGCAAATACTCCAACAATATGAATACGTCAAAGATGTTGCAAATTGATATAGCAAATGTGAGACAAAAGAATGTTTGCTTTAAGAGCACTATTCTGGGATGAAATATAGCTATGATCTTGCCTGAATGTGCCCCTCCAAATCTAGTTCTAGGTACGGACTATAGTTAGATATTTTCTTGCAAGCATTGACCATGCATACTATGGGGTGTGTATCAAATTTTGTCTATAATATGTTGAACTGAATGTTTATATCTCTGTCCACGACTGTAATTATGGACACCATCTCAGCCATGGAAGTCCCCCCCTGACTGAGAAGATGATCGTGGATGTGGTTTTCCATGCAGATTCATATTTCAAGCTATAACTTACATATTAAACATAAAGGATTAAATGCAATATCGAACAATTGCAAAATAATCAACAATTAAACCAACCACAAATGGACATAACAATTTTCAAAGGAAACCCAATCATATAAAAACCTCAACTAGAACCATCCCAACCGAGGAAGGACAATCAGATCTGTCGGTCTACACAAACAAGTTGATTTTATCATGGGCGATTCAATGGCAAGTGCAAAACCGGCAAGAGGCAACTATAATTGAACTTCTCTTCCCAACCGAAAAACATGCTCCCACAACTCGGGAGCGACCTACCTAATAATTGCTAAGGGTGTGTTTGGATAGTGGGTTTGGGTGGGTTAACCTGATAGCAGGTAACCCATTTTTTGGTTTTGGTGTTTGGATAGAGGGTTAAACTGGGGGTGGGTTAGAAGTGGGTTTATTGTGATATGATTGTATTGGAGTTTGAAAAAGTGAGTAGTTATTGTGATGTGATTGGATTGGAGTTTGAAAAAGTGAGTAAAAGTGGAGTAGTTTATAATTTTTATATGATATGATGGTATAATATATTATTTTTTGATGGAATTGATGATGGAGAATTGATTTATTTATTTTTTTAAAAAAGATAAAAAGTGGGACCCACATAAGAGTGAGAAGATATAGGGTAAGGAAGGTAAACCCCTCAAGAGGGGTTTACCCTTGGAGCCGAACGGCACCTAAGGTTTTAGCCAATCGCCTTTGTAGAGTGATGGGGAGCATCATCTCGTAGGAGCAGCAATATGCATTTGTGCCTAACTAATAAATGGTGGATGGTCTTGTGTTGGCGTCAAAGATGGTCTTAGATAGGAGAAGAAACAACAAAAAGGGGTTCCATTGGAAGATGGACTTTTCTAAGGCTTACGAAAGTCTAGATTGGCGATTTCTTTGGGCCTCTCATCGGCAGAGAAATTCCAATGACGTGGGTGGCTTGGATGAAGAAGTGCATCACAACGGCATCCTATATGGTTCTGGTGAATGGTTACCCAGACGGAGGATTCTTTCAACCGCAGAGAGTACGGCAGGGGCGCCCGCTTGCACCTCTCCTCTTTGTGATTGTTGCAGATGGACTTTCAGTGATGATGAGATTGGCTTCAGACGGGGGGTTTTGCCCTGATTACTCTTGTGGGGTGGAGACAACCCTTTTACTGCAATATGTGGACGATACGATCCTCTTTGTAGAGGTAGGCATGGCCTCAAATTTCAGCGAAATTCGGTATAATTTCTATCGAATATCGATATCTAGTCGAAATCGAAATTCGATCGAAATTCCGGTCGAAATTCCATCGAAATTCTGTTTTGGTCGATACTGAAATGGTGATCGAAACCGACATTTAGGGCCTTAGAGGTAGGTGTGGATCAGGCAAGGAAAGCTTTCTGTATCCTGGAGATCTTTGCTGATATTTTAGGTTGCAGGTGAATCGGGAGAAATCCTCCTTCATGCCCTTCCAATGGTCCCCTAACGAGGCTCAGATTGCCGCACACGTCCTCGGGTACCCTTCGCTTCTGATTTCTTGATTAGGTCTTTGATGCAAATATGATTTCGGCGACGGATAAAAAAATTTTGATGGGTGGATTTTTTGGTGGAGAAGAAATTGAGGGGTTGAGAAAAGAAAGCTCATCGGAGAACGAGAGATTTGAGGAAGAAGAAGCACGTAGATCGCGTGGGGAAGGAAGAGACGAGAGAGAGAAAGAGATAAAATCTCAAAACTTCATATAATCTGATCTCCCTCAAAACAATAGCCTATCATCCCTTTATATGGGAGGGATGAGATTACAAAAATAGAAATTCAAATTCAAAATTACTTATCCTAATTTGATTCTAACCGACTAACTACTTGATTTGAAATAAATTCAAATCTCTAATTGATTCTAACCAACTAAATTGAGATCACACGTTATCTCTTTATTTAAAAAATGCGACGACTCAATTAAATAAAATGAGACTCTAATTATCAGACGAAATTAAATAAATAAGACCCTATTTATTCATTGTGTGCTGCATCAATTCTCCTCCGCTTGAAAAAATCGCCTCCTGACGAATTGTTTGATCTTCGATGTGCCGTTGGAGAATTTGATCTTGAAACTGTAGCTTCAAACTCCCCCAATTAGATCCTTTTCACTATTGCGTTTATAATTTTTCTCCATTGAGGGGCATGGCTGCAAATGTTCTACCCCTTCACTTAAAATGATTCCATAGCATAATATATCCTTCAATTGGTCCTTTTGATAAATAATTTTGGGAGGAAGATTCTTTTTGCAATGTTCCCAAATCATATCCCTTATTCCCAGGGATCCGATTGAGGGAATCAATGTTAGGTTTTCTCTCAAGGGGAGGTGACGGCGCACAGGCCCGCAACATGGATCTCGGCTCCGGCAATGTTGGCGGTGGTCTCGAGCGGTCAATGGAAGGCGGCGTAGGCAACAACGGTTGGTGCGGTGGCGCACAGGGGGAGAATATCGATGGCGGCGTCCAGTTGGAGGATAACGGGGGTGGTGCAACACAGGGGACACACGGTGGCGTCTCGCGATAGGGGAGGCGGAATAGGGTTGGTGGTGGCGACAACGTTGGAACGTGGGTGGTGGCGTGGGCGAGAGGAAGGAGGCGGTGGGGTTGCGGGTTGGTCTGGAAATGTAAGGATGGCGGGAAGGGCCCGTGAGGGTGGTGGGGAAAGGGGGGGTTGTCGGTGGTACATGAGGTGTGAGGATGGAAGGGAATGGTTTCCTTATCCAATTAGGATTAGGAATGTGGGTTTCACCTATTTAAAGACCCTATGATCTAGTTCATTACCCACATCACCTCTCCTCCTGAATTTGTGCCACTCATTTGTTATGAGTTTTCCAAAGGTGATGAAGCACGAAATGAAGATGCCCCACCAAATTTTTAAGCACCATATCAAGGGGACAGAACCCGGATGGGAGCCCGCATTCGCGCCGCACATGTTATTCTGTCATGAAGCAACCGGCTCTAACCTTCGTACTGCGCACGCATGGATTCCGCCATTTGCTCCACACCAGTTCTTCCAAGGGATGATTGAGAACGTTGAATCAACTTTATCAACCTTCAAGCCAGCAGATCCAGCAATTCGTCGGGAGACGAATTTTTCAAGCGAAGGAGAACTGATGCAGCATGAATCAGATATATAAGACTTTATTTATTTATTTTGTCCGATAATTAGAGTCTCATTTTATTGAGTCCTCGCATTTTTAATTTAAATAAAGAGATCACGTGTGATCTCTATTTAGTTAGTTAGAGTCAATTAGAGATTTGAATTTATTTCAAATCGATTAGTTAGTCGGTGAGAGTCAAATTAGGATAAGTAGTTTTGAGTTTGAATTTGAATTTCTATTTTTATAATCTCATCCCTCCTATATAAAGAGATGATAGGCTATTGTTTTGAGAGAGGTCAGAATATATAAAATTGAGATTTATCTCTCTCTTGTCTCTCTCCTTCCCCACGCGATCTACGCGCTTCTTCCTCCTCGAATCTCGCGCAACCGGCACGCTTTCTCTTCTCACCCCCTCCATTTTCTTCTACCAAACAATCTCCACCGATCAAAAAAAAATATTTTCATCGTCAAGCAAAATCCTTTTTGCATCAGTCTTCCCCTGGTTGCAGCTAGATTGCACGCATTGGATTGGAAGTTGGAACCTATTGGTTAACAAACTAGAGAAGAAGATGCCTGGCCGGAAAGTTGTGATGCATTCAAGGGTAGGAAGGTTGGTCCTACTCAAGCATGTTTTGTCATCGATACCAATTTTCTATTGCTCTACAAGGTTGCCGCCAATTGGAGTTGGGAAGAAACTTGAAGGTATGATGCGGTCCTTTATTTGGGCAAAGGAAGGTAGAGACAAGAAAAGGGATTCATCTAATGAATTGGGAGACAGTGACTCAAGACAAAAAGGATAATGGTTTTGGTGTTATGAAGCTGGAAATGATGAGTAAGGCGTTGTTGACAAAGTGGATTATTCGTCTTTGGTGGTGATAAAGATGATATGGTATGCCGCATTCTGAGATGCATTTACGAAATCAGTGGTGACCTATCTGTACAACTGGTGCCGTCACTGTCATCACTTTTGCAGGATATCTCCAAGTTAATTCTTGATGTGAGAAGTATGCTTAGGCCGGTGGTAAGGAATGGTGCCTCTTTCCATTTTTGGTGCGATGACTAGTCCGGTTTGGGGCCGCTTCGTGATAGATACCCGAGGATATTTGGAATCGCAAATGACCGATTTATTGCAGTTGATCAGGTTTGGACAGATGGTTCGTGGGAAGGTTGCAGAAACCGATAATCGGTACTCGATCAGCAGGGTCACTGACTAACAATTAATCGTCAGTCCAATGACTAAGCAGACTTAGACGGCCATTAGTCGATTTTGATTTTTTTTTAAATATATAAATCATTTTTATACATATATTCTTATCTATTTGCATAGATTTGTACATTTTCTATACCATCATAATGAAACAAAAGAAGTAATTGACTTTAAATATAACATTAAGCATATGAAAATAAGTTTATTTAAAGAAACAAAAATAATAAAAAATAATAAAACTATATGTAAAAGTCGATCGAGTAGTCGGTCAACTAGGCCGACTCATCGGCCCCATTAGTCAGGTTGACCGACTAATGGCCAACTAGGCCTAGTTGAGTCGACTACCCACCCGACTTGAGTCACTCGACTAATCGGGTCGATTAGTTGGCTGACTTTTACTGTGGTTATGGATAAATTAACAAAGGACAGCAGCGAAAGATATATTAGGGCATTTTGTTCGCAAATAATGATGTATTAGTGGATGATACAAGAGATAGAGTCCACATAAAGCTTGCGCTTTAGAGGGAGGCTTTGGTATGTAAAAATTCCTGACTAAGTAGAGCCAATAGAGAGTATATGGAATGTAAGTTCAAAGATATCCAAGTTAAAGATGTGATGGAGGTAAAGCCTGGAACACAATTTATTCAGAAGAAAAAATGCTTTTACAATTTTAGATTTTTGATCTTCAAAGGGATTGACGAGTTGATGGAGATGTTACTAATAAAATTAATGCGTTGAAGTTCAAAGAAAAATACTATAGAATTGTAGTGAGACCTGCAATGTTTTTATGGTAGCGAGTGTTGCGTCAAGTGTTGGGATATACATATAGAGAAAATGTTTGCAATTGAAATATAGATTTTTTTGAAAGGAAAAGGGCTTTCATCGTACAGGTGCTAGTCCAAAAACTTCGCCATTTATCACCAGAAATTATTACTCAACTACCACACATATTAGTTCATCACTTTACATGTTCCAACTCTCACTCAAGATGTTGGCATGAGCCATTACATTCTCAATGTAGATGTGTTCCCGACGGAAGACCATACCATTTCTGGCCATCTAAATGGCCCAGATCACAACCATACACCTCGATCTTTTCCTCTCCATGTCGTTCCAATTCCTCCCGATAGAGTCCCAGAAGCTAGACATGTCGGCCGCAATCACATTGCCGCCAAAATTGCTCCAGATATCCGCAGAATGTCCACAATCGAAGAAAAGATGATGTGCATCCTCCATCCTCTCCACACAACATGGACATCTCAGGTCAGCCCCCTGCACAAAGCGTGCAATCCTATCCTTTGTCAGCAATCACCTTCTTCTAGAAAGCCACAAGAAAATCTTCACCCGAGTTGGAACCTTCCAGTTCTAAATGCATCTACAATCAGACCCGCACCCCCTAGGATCAAAAACCACAGCGCCCTTTAGCGTCCTGTAAGCCTTCCTAACCAAAAAGGAACCATCATACCAGGACCAACAATCCTGCCCCTTTGTAGGTCCAGTCATCTCCTCAAGCTCAGCAAGCATCACCAGAAGTTCCTCCACACATTGCTCAGAAAGCTCACATTTAAAACGCAAGAAAAAAATTTATGTCCCATGAGTCCGTCAACGAGCACATCGAGTCCACCGCCAGCGCCTTCAGTCGAGGTAACCTTGTCTCCAGCATTCCCCTATATGTTCAATCATCAGTCTAAAAACAAAAACCAGTCCCGCCACCAATCACATGTCTCATATAAGACTGTATCTCCACCGCCACACTGCAAACACCTCTCCAGAACAAAAATGGTGAATTACCAAGCTCAGTCACCAGGGGCACACCAAGGTACCATGGCAGCAGGGCCATCCACGATGAGCGCAACCAATTTGCACAGAGCCCACTCTCCTCCTTCGAAAGGCCGAAAGGGACAAACTCTGACTTGTCCATGTTTAGTCTTAGCCCAAATATCATGCCGATAAACCTCTGCAACTGTCTGTCACACCTTCTGCAAAGAAAAACTTATTATCCGCATATTGTACGATGGGCACGGAGATCTCATCTATCGAATATCCACTGAAAAAACCACCGGCAATGGCATGCCCTGTCATTATTGATAAGGCGTACGCGGCAAGAACAAAGAGCAATGGCGCAAGGGGGCATTCCTGTCGGACTCCCCGTTGAGGCTAGAAGAAAAACCCTCGGGTTGACCATTCACCATAACATCGCAAGAGGTTGTCGTGATGCACCTCTTTATCCAATCTACAAGCAATGTCCCTAGAAGAAAAACCCTCGGGTTGACCATTCACACCCAAGCAATCAACCTATCAGGGAATCCTCTCCTATACGGCGAAGCTCAAAGGAATCGCCAGTCTACACAATCGTAGGCTTTCAAAAAATCCACCTTCCAAAGCACATCAATCACTTTCTGTCTTCGCCAGTCTGCCACAATCTCCGAGGCCTTAACCACACTATCCATGAGTTCCCTACAGTGGAGTACTAGAAGTCCTCTCGTCAATGGGAAGAATAGAACCAACTCCGGTCTACCGAGTGGTAAATTGAATATTGATATTAAGGGAAAGCATTCTGAGCCAGTGATATAAGTGTGTTCATCACACCCTATAAACGATTGGCCAACAGCTTAGCCATCACTAGATAAATTGCATTCGACAACGCAATCGACATGTAGTCCTCAATCTTTGCTGCCACATCTCTCTTTGGAAGCAAGAGATAAAGGATTGATTGAGATGGTCGAAAACCAAAATTCCCCTCCTCGAATTCTGATGCCACACCTAGCACCTCATCCACAATGAGATCCCAAAACTACACAACAACAACAAAGCCTTTTCCCACAATTAAGTAGGGTCGGCTACATGGATTCTTCGCCTCCATTCAGATCTATCTTGGGTCAATCTCGGACTTATATCCAAAAAACTAAGATCCCTTCGTATAGTCTCTTTCCAACACTTCTTGGACCGTCCTCGCCCTCTCTTAGCCGGCTCAACATCCCACCACTCGCATCTCCTAACAGGTGCATCAGTTGACCTTCTTTGCACATGACTAAACCATCTTAAGCGGTTTTCTCGCATCTTATCCTCGATCGGAGCTACACCAACTTTCTTTCTGATTACATCATTCCGAATCCGATCTTTATGTGTATGTCCACACATCCATCTTAGCCTTTTCATTTCTGCTACAGCCATTCTCTGCACATGTCTATGGTTCACAGGCCAACATTCAGAACCATAAAGCATAGCAAGTCTCACGGCTGCTTTGTAAAACTTTCCTTTAATTTTTAAAGGAATTTTCTTATCATAGAGAACAGCGGAGGCTCCTCTCCACTTTAGCCAGCCTGCATTTATTCTATTAGTAACATCTCCATCAATTTCCCCATCATGTTGCAAAATAGATCCCAGATATCTAAAAGAATCTCTCTTCTGAATGTTATCGTCACCAATCTTCACCTCGATTCCTTCACCATTGCTTCCATCAAAGGTGCATTCCAAATATTCCGTCTTAGCCCTACTTATACGAAAACCTTTAGTCCCAATTCATGTCTCCAAACCTCAAGCTTCTCATTTACTCCATCTCTAGTCTCGTCAATCAACACAATATCATCAGCAAATAACATACACCAAGGTAACTCATCCTGAATGTGACTTGTCAACTCGTCCATAATCAAAACTCTTTGTAGAAAAAAACCAGAAAATCGTCCGATCCAGGACATCCATCATGATTCAGCCCAAAAAACTGCCTCCTAAACCTCCTGCAAGCTAAAACCCCTAGTCATTAATCATCTTTGTATCCAGCTTCGAAGCACGGCTCACGCCCAAGCCCAACCACCGTGCCCCCCAATAGGGAAAAGGTATCTGCTCATTACCCTGAAGTGATCGTAACCGCCCTTGCAACTTCCCCCTTAACATTGAACTCCTCCCCACCCCCACCTCAACTGAATGTATCAGATCTCTCCTCTGCCCGTCGTTTGTCATCGTGTAGAAAAATCTAGTGTTTGCATGTTGTTGGGAGAAAAGAAATTCATAATCTAAATGAGACCCAAGGACTCTCTTATATAGGAGAAAAGCCCTGGGTTAATTACACAAGAGATACATCAAGAAAACATAAAACATAAATGATACCATGAAATATAACTATCTCAACACTCTTCCTCAAGCTGGAGCATACAAGGTTGCAGAAATCAATAGTCGGTACTCGGTTGGTGGGGTCACTGACTAAAGATTAATCAGCAGTCGGGCGACTAATCGGATTTAGTCGGTCATTAGTCAGTTTTGAAATTTTTAATGCTAAGGTGGATGTGTGGACATACTCGTAAAGATCGGATTCGGAATGATGCAATCAGAAAGAAAGTTGGCGTAGCTCCGATCGAGGATAAGATGCGAGAAAATTGCTTAAGATGGTTTGGACATTTGCAAAGAAGATCAGTTGATGCACCAGTTAGGAGATGCGAGTGTTGGGATGTTGAGCCGGCTAAGAGAGGGCGAGGACGGCCCAAGAAGTGTTGGAAAGAGACCATACAGAGGGATCTTAGTTTTGTGGATATAAGCCCGGGATTGGCCCAAGATAGATCTGAATGGAGGCGAAGAATCCAGCCGACCCTACTTAATTGTGGGAAAAGGCTTTGTTGTTGTTGTATTTTAAATATATAAATCATTTTTTATACATATATTCTTATATATTTGCATATATTTGTACATTTGCTTTCTTTTGAAAGAATATTTGTATACTTTCTATACTATCGTAATGAACAAATGGAGTAATTGACTTTAAATATAACATTAAGCATAATAGAATAGGTTTGCATTTAAAAAAAGCAAAAAAAAAAAATCTATGTAAAAGTCGGCCGAGTAGTCGGCCCGATTAGTCGGGTTGACCGACTAAAGGCCGACTAGGCCTAGTCGAATCGGCTACCCCCCCCCCCCCGACTCGACTAGTCGGCCCACTTTTACAACAGTGGGAGCATATATATCTATCATGCTCAACTTGGAGCAATACCTCTGAAAGGGACCTCTAGCTAGGGCCTTGGTGAAGATATCAGTCGTCTGATCTCCAGTGGAAAACATGAGAGGTGGATATGAGACCTTTCTGGATCATGTCTCTTGTGTAATGACAATCCACATATATATGCTTTGTCCGTTCATGAAAAGCAGGATATTGGCAATGAATAGAGTTGTTTGGTTATCACATAAAAGCTGCATAGGAAAAGAAACCTCAATAGTAAGGTCAGTCAACACGGATTTAACCCACATCATTTCTGCACTTCCCTGTGTCACGGCCCTGTTTTCAGATTCTACACTTGACCTAGCCATCATTGTCTGCTTCTTGCTTTTCCATGAAACAAGTGAGCTGCCGACAAAAATAGCAAATCCGAAAGTAGACTTTTTTGTCTCTGAGACAACCTGCATAGTCTGCATCTGCACACCATGTCACCTCAAGAGAATTATCCCTACTGAATATAAGACCCAAACCAAGTGAGGTCTTCAAATATCTCAAGATCATATGGACAACATCCATATGCACCTTCCTGGGCTGCTCCATGAACTGGCTGACTTTACTTACTGCAAAAGCTATATCGGGCATGGTGATGATGGCGTATAAGAGCTTCCCAACAAGCTCTCTATATCTCCTCATGTCTACCTCCTCAGTATCATCATCATACAATGTCATACTTGGATCCATAGGGGTAGTAGTGGGTTTGCACCCTGTTATACCTGTCTCAGAAAGAAGATCCATAACAAACTTCCTCTGAGTCATCACAAGACCACGCTGGTTCATGGCGAACTCCAACCCAAGGAAGTAAAGAATATTGCCAAGGTTCTTAGTCACAAACTATTGACCTAGGAACTCCTTGGCAGCATGAATACCATGCTCACCATCCCCTGTAACTACTATACCATCCACATAAACAAGAATAGCAACAGTATCTCTCTACGTTCTCTGAACAAACAGTGAGTGATCGGCAGTAGACCGCACAAACCCCTATTGCTCTATCAACTCTGGTAGCTTTTGGTACCAAGCTCTCGGGCTCTGCTTCAGGCTATAAATCTCCTTATGAAGCCTGCACACCTTCTGGGACTCCCCCTCAGTAGCAAACACTGGCGGTTGCTGCATATATACTTCCTCTTGTAGATCCACATATAGAAATGCATTCTACACATCAAGCTGGTAAAGAGGCCAGTCCTGTGAAACAACAACGGATATAAGAATGTGTAGTGTCGAGTGTCTGGTCACTGGAGAGAAAGTATCTTGATAGTCTACCCCATAGGTTTGGGTAAACCCACAGGCCACAAGCCTAGCCTTATAGCGGTCCACACTGCCATCTGCCTTTTGCTTTACTGTAAATATCCATTTGCAGCTCACAACAGAGGCACCTGATGAAGCAGAGACAATGCTCCAGGTACCACACGATCGTAGAGCTGCCATCTCCTCTTCCATTGCAAGTCGCCACCTATTGTCTTGTAGCGTCTACTGATATATGTGTAGGATAGTAACAGCAGAGAGTCCCACCACAAACTTCTTGTATTCCTCTCTGAAAGATGATCCAAGAAAACATGCGTAGCAAGAGGATACGTGGCACATTGGCGACGAGGCTTCCTCAGGGCAATAGGTATCTCCAGGTCTTCAGCCTCTATGTCCTATGGAATCAAATCTTCATGTGTATAATTCAACGCTCCATTGCCATCAGTAGAGATAATGTGTTCATAGCATACCTGAGGCGTGGTGGATGATGTGGACGGCGCATGAGCAGAGGGCAAGTAGATGACCTGCGAGTATAAACATGGGGTAAAAACTTGGACTAGGTGGGCGGAGGTGGAGGTGGTGACGGTGGAGAAGACATAGGAGCATCATTAGGAGCATATGATGGAGAAGACGGAGGTGGAGGAACCACAACATCCTCTCAAGAACTAGCATTAGACAACATGTCAAATGTAGGAGAAAAATACATAATAGACTCAAAAAGAAAATACATATTGTTGACCTAAGAACTCCTTGGCAGCCTGAATACACTGCTCATCATCCCTTGTAACTACTATACAATCCACGTAAACAAGAATAGCAACAGTATCTCTCTGTGTCCTCTGAACAAACAATGAGTGATCCGCAATAGACCGCACAAACCCCTGTTGCTCTATCAACTCCGATAGCTTTCGGTACCAAGCTCTACGGCTCTGCTTCAGGCCATAAATCGACTTATAGAGCCTACACACCCTCTAGGACTTCCCCTCAGTAGCAAACCCTGTTGGTTGTTGCATATATACTTCCTCTTGTAGACCATATATAGAAATGCATTCTACACATCAAGCTGGTAAAGAGGCTAATCCTTTGAAACAACAACGGATAGAAGAATGTGTAGTGTCGAGTGTCTGGCCACTGGAGAGAAGGTATCGTGATAGTCTAACCCATAGGTTTAGGTGAACCTACCTGCCACAAGACTAGCCTAATAGCGGTCCACGGTGCCATCTGCCTTTTGCTTTGCTGTAAATATCCATTTGCAGCTCACAACAAAGGCACCTGACGGAGCAGAGACAATGCTCCAGGTACCATGCAATCGTAGAGCTGTCATCTCCTCTTCCATTGCAAGTCGCCACCTATTGTCATGTAGAGCCTCCTAATATGTATGTGGGATAGTAAAAGCAAGGAGTCTCACCACAAACTTCTTGTATTCCTCTGAAAGATGATCCAAGAAAACATGCGCAGCAAGAGGATACGTGGCACATTGGCGACGAGGCTTCCTTAGGCAATAGGTATCTCCAGGTCTCCATTGCCATCAGTAGAGATAATGTGTTCCTGACATATCTGAGGCGTGGTGGATGATGTGGACAGCGCATGAGCAGACGGGCGAGTAGAAGACCTACGAGTATAAACATGGGGTAAAAACTCAGACTGGGTAGATAGAGGTGGAGGAGGTGGTGGTGGTTGAGGTGGTGACGGTGGAGAAGACATAGGAGTATCATTAGGAGCATATGATAGAGAAGACGGAGGTGGAGGAACCACAACATCCTCTCCAGAACTAGCATTAGACAACATGTCACATGTAGGAGAAAAATACATAATATACTCAAAAAATGTGACATCAGCACTCACATAATATTTTCTTCCTGCAGGATCAAAACATCTATACCCTTTTTGGGTACGAGAATAGCTGACAAACACACATTTGACAGCTCTAGGTGAGAGCTTGTCACGGCCAGGAGTGACGTTGTGGACAAAGGCCACCGATCCAAAGACTCCGGGAGTGAGAGAATAGTTCCTTCTCGGGAAACACAATCAAGAATGGAACCTTCTCTCCAAGAATAGTGAACGGCATGCGGTTCACCAAGTAGCAGGTGGTGAGAACCGCATACCCCCAGAAAGAACGAGGGGTACAACTCTGAATCAACAAGGTCCTCATGACATCAAGAAGGTGACGATGTTTACGTTCTGCCACACCATTTTGATGAGAAGTGTAATTGCAAGAAGTCTGATGAACTATACCAAGAGACCTGAGAAATTCCGATAAATGTAACGTGGAAAATTCCAAAGCATTATCCGTACGAATGAATTTCACATTAGCACAGAATAGGTTTTTGACCATGTTAAGAAATAGGAAGCGGAAGCGAAAACATGGATAAAAGATAAAGAAAATAAGAACGTGGGATTTAACGTAGAACCCTACTCCGTGAGTGGGATGAAACCACGGGAGAAGCCTTCAAAGGGGCATATGCTTCTATTGCTTTTCTCAATGGATACAGGAGGTCTAGGGCTCCTTATATAGCCTCTCCAGAGCCTCCAAGTCCCACTGCTGGACGATGTGGGACTAAACACTGGATGGGGTAAATGGATCTTCTCCAGTATCCATTTACCCTACTACAACTCATGACGCATACAACCAAGTACTCCAACACTCCCCCTCAAGCTGGAGCATGCAATGCTCAGCTTGGACAAATAGAAAGAAACTCAACTCAACACTACAGGACACTACGGACAATATCAACCCAACGCGCACATTGCTGCAGTCGAGGACGTTGCTTCTCATGCCGTGCAGGTGAGGAGGACGTACGGGCTGGAGTGTGAGTCAACTGAAGACTCGGAATCTGACCATCGAGTCTGAAAACTGCGCCTGAAGTTTCCTCGTCGGAGAACTGGGTCTCTCCCATCTGGCTCAGAGAATGGCGCTCTACTCTGGAGTACCTATAATACCATATGAAAACCCTTGCCCTCAATGGTATAAGGAATGGTCCTCTACTCTGGAGTCCATATGGCTCACATGAAAACTCTGGCCTGACAACAAGAAGAATGATGGGGACCTCGAAACTGAAGATCGCACACTCGTGCGTGTCTGAACTGCAGACTTGAAACAACGATCGTCGAGTCTGAAACCGAACTGTAGAGTCTGATCATCTGGCTGGTCTGGAGACTGATATCTGGAATCTGGATCAAAACCTGTGACTCTACATATATACTCCCCCTTTCTCACATACTTGTCAGAAAATGTCATCGACAAAGTTAGGAGAAGACAAGATATAGAGAAATAACATTCACAAAAAATTCCTTGCGGTTTTTTTATGAGCCGTCACATATTTTCTTTTAATATTTTTTCTTCATAAGCCGCTCCATTTTTTTACGGCTTTTTTTCCTTTTTTTGCAATAATTTGCGTACGGCTTTTCTATTTGTACGCGCCTTTTTTCTTCCTTTTTTCTTGCAAAACTTGACTTCTTCTTTTTCGCATACGATTTTTTTATGCAACCTCCTTTTTTTTCATGGCAGCACTCTTCTTTTTTTTAAATACCGGATGTGGCCTACTTGGCCCCATAATGGCAAGAAACAGATTTTTTTAAAGGCCTCGGGGCCCTAGGGTTCCCACGCCCTGGGAAAAGGGTTCCCTGGGAAACCTAAGTCGCCCATCATCATATGGTTCCCACGAGGGGAACCCTCTCTCTCTCGCATATTCCCCCGATAAGAAGGTCGTCGCCTGGGGACTGGGGACATGGAACCGCGCGGTGGGGTGCCGCCGCCTGGAACCGTGCGGCCAATCGAGGGCACCCCCTGGAGCATCGGTCTGGATAGGAGCGCACGCATGGAGCTTTGTTGGAGGGGACGCCTGACGCGGGAGCATGGAACGGCCTCACGTCGCCTGTGCGAGGGGTTCGCGATCTTCAACGGTGCGTGAGAACTTCGCCCCCGAGGGGGTTTCTTCATCTGAATGCGCGCGAGGGAGGCACGCGAGTCGTGCAGCTAGGGCACGTCGCACCTGGTGGAGGCTTGCCTATGCCTGCGCGTGATGGAGCTGTCGCACGAAGGCAGCAGGCGTTGAGCCTTCGCGTTGTGTTGCCACGATCAGAGGTGCAGTGCGATGCCGAGATGGTCCTGCCTGGATAGTACGGAATCGCCGGAGATTGGGACTGTCGCGCTTGAAGAGGAATCGCGAGAGGTTCCCCCGAGTCTGAGGAAGAGGACTGGAAGAGGCTGGAGCACGAAGGTGTTCGCCAGATGGGGCCTTTGTCTCCATGGAGATGGGACCTCTATCTGGAGGTCACGAGGGATCTGCGGCTTTGCATGCTTGGCGGTGTGCCTCCTGGAAGAGGTGAAGTTCCTCCTGGGATTTGCAGATGCCTCTTCGACCTTCTGGAATTGGGTGGCTGCCAGGGCTTCAAGGGGTGCGACGGCAAACGGTGAAACCACAACTCATGACGCTAGGGCTGTCAGGAAAGCTCGAGCTCGATGAGCTCAACTCGGATTCGGCTCATTAAGGGCTCACGAGCCGGACTCGAAACATTAATTAACCCGAGTCCGAGTTGGGTTTTATGGCTTGTTAGCTTATCGAGTCGAGTCCAAGTTGGGCACTGTTCAACTCGGAAACTCGACTCGATAACTCGTTTCCCCTCTTAATAAAAAGTTGAAAACATATATACCGAAACTTCCACATTGAGTTTGATATAAAATAAAGGTTAACATTTTTATTGCCAAAAAGCTACAGAAAAAAGTAGAAAAAATCAAAATTACAAATGTCATTTGCATAATTTAATGTATAAAATGTAACAAGGACTCGTTAGAGAGGTTCACAGGCCTGCTCATTTTGAGGCTCATGAGCCAGCTCAGAAACTCATGACTCGATAAGAGGCTCGTGAGCCAGCTCGTTTTGAGGCTCATGGGCTAGCTCAGAAACTCGTGGCTCGATAAGAGGCTCGTGAGTCAGCTCGAACTCGACGAGTTCGAGTTGGTGATCCAAGGCTCGACCCTTATCGAGCCCGAGTTCAAGCCTTAGGTTTCATATCGAGTCCGAGTTGAAGCCAACTCGGCTCGTTGAACTCGATAGACACCCCTACATGACGCATACAACCAAGTACTCCAACAGACCTCAATAAGAAAAGATTTAATGATAGCACATGCTTCGGACTTATGTTTTAACAAGAATACCCAAGATAGTCTTAATCATCCATAGCAACCATATAAAAACAATGCCCCTGATGATCAGGAACGTGACTAGGACCTCAAATGTCAAAATGAAACAACTCAAACGACTGACTATTGTGACGGATCGAACGACTCGGAAACGAGGAGCGATGATGCTTCCCAAGCTGACAGGCTTCACATTTCAAAGTAGTACAAGTAGATATTTGCGGGAGGACATGAATCAGCTTTTGAAAAGGAAGGTGGCCAAAGTGAAGATGCCACATGAAAGGAGAGGCAGATCCTGAAGGAATAGTAGCAACCCCAACGCATAGTGGTATGGCAAGCTTATACAATCCTCTCTGCTCACGGTCATGACCAATCACCCTGCCAGTTAGTATGTCCTGAAACACAAGAGAAGAGGGGTCAAAGATGGCACGGCAATGTAGATCTTTTGTAATTTGACTAATAGACAAAATATTCATTTGAAAGTCAGGAGTATATAAGACGTTCGGAAGATGCATAGAAGGGGCTAGAGTAATCTTTCCCTGACCAATAATGGGTAGTAGAACCCCATTAGCAATGACCACGGATCTCCCAGGTGGTATAGACCTATAAGAGTTAAATTGTCGATGTCCACACAAATGATGTGACGCTTCAAAATACATAATCTAAGCTGTCAATTCTGAACTGCTACAACTGGTAAACGCATAAGGAATATATGATGAACTGGACAATGCTCTTGCAGTAGCTGCTGCATCTAAGGAACCTGCAGTCGGAGTTGTAGGAGTGCTCATCATCTCTCGAAGTCTCGAAACGATATCATCCAAACGTGTATCCGGAGTAGGTGCAGACGAAGACTCAGTCTGCTCAGCAACACGCGCAGACGCCGGATATCCATGCTTCTGAAAGCATGTCTCCTTCGAATGATCAGGACGATGGCAATGTGAACATGGGCCACGCTGACGGCCTCCTCCTCGACCACGAGGTCCGTGACCACGAAACTGGAAAGACCCTCCTCTGCCACGAGAAGCTGCCATAGCAGAAGGAGTCATCTGGGTTGTAGTAGTGGATATGATAGTAATCCTACTCAATCGTTTATAGACCTCCTCCATCGGCGGTATAGTCTCTCCAGTCAAAAGTTGAGTATGAGCTGCATCGTACTCAGAGTCAAGAGATGACAGGAAGACTCCTGTCATTGTGGCATTCTGATACTATTGTTGTTGTTCAGTATTGGTGGTAATGGGCATGAAGCTGTGTAATCGCTCAAGCATGCCTCTCAGATGAGAGAAGTGTGTGTGGAGCGGTCGACCATTCTGTTTTATTGAAAATACGTCGAACTGCAGTTGAAGGATCTTGCTTTCATTCTTTGCATGCTCGTATGTGTCGACTACTATGTCCCACATAGCCTTTGATGTGGGTTGATTAATAATATCATTGGCAATCTCCGTGATAAGTGTCCCAAAGAGCCAGATGCGAGCATGTGCATCATATTGCTTCCAAGATGCATTGATCCCAGTCTTGTCCGCTGGTTTTGATTCTGTCAGAATGTGCTCCTTGTTATGCCGCTGCATGAGAGTACAAAACTGCATGGACCACAACTCGTAGTTGGTCTCATCCATCTTCATTATGGGAGTCGGGCTTTGAATGCCCTAGAGGAAGAAAAAATGTCACTCTTGGTTTCTGACATTATACCAATAAGTAGAACCACGGACAAACTGAGGGGTAGATTGAATAGAGAATGTCTACACAATCATAAGAAGGAGTGGTTGTACATGTAGACTCATACAACCATCATCTACTCTTCCTTGAGAGCTTTAGAGTCAAAAGATGTGATTTAGATTGGAAAAATCACGTTTTCCGGCTCAGATCAGACCGTTGGACATCGTTGAATAAGACATACAGCAATTGTCAGGCCGCAGAAAGCAAGTAGCGGCAAGTAGCAGGGGTTAGACCCCCTTCGACAACAGCAGTTGGAGGAGCCGAGGGGCCCAGCGACGGCGCGTGAGGGTTGGGAAGCCCTGTCTAGGCAACGCGGTAGGGCTGGGGGCCCCTGGCGGTGCGGCGTGATAGGGTTAGGGAGGCCCGACAGCACAGAATGGTCGGTAAAGGCCCGACGGCAGCGGCGGCGGCAGGGGGAGTTGAACGAGTAGGGATAGGGTGGGATACGGGAATCCCAGTCTAGGATCATTGCTCTGATACCAAGTTTGGAGAAAAGAAATTCATAATCTAAATGAGACCCAAGTGCTCTCTTATAAAGGAGAAAAGTCCTGGTTTAATTACACAAGAGGTACATCAAGAAAACGTAAAACATAAATGACATCATGAGATACAACTATCTCAACACATGCCCTTCTTTTAGACATCTCTACCTTGACCTTTGCCGCCATTCGCAGTCCCGCTACCGGACTCCTCCAGAATTTTTCGAATCACCCCATGCTAGCCAGCTTCGCCTCATCCAGCTCCCGTTCATCCTCCAAACTGCCAAGCCTCCCCAAGTCTTCTTGCACATGATTCATCCTTGATTCGTACACACTCAAGTGCCCCTTTTGAACTCCAAAAACTTGCGCCATAGAGCAGCAAGCTTCAACGCGAATCTCACCATGGTTGACCCATCAATCGCCAATCCCGACCAGAAAGAGCAAACATATCCCAAAACCCATCCTCCGATAACCATCACCTCTCAAATCGGAAGTGTGATGAATCGTCCCTGTCCACACAGGAGTCGAAGCAAAGCAACATATTCAACCTATATCTGGGAAGAGGGGACACAACTGCCAAAGGGAACAGCTCCTGAGCCTCCGCAGATACGATGAACATGTCAATACGCGAACGGGAGGAAGAATCCTCCAGGTGTATCAACAGTTCATCATGTCCATCACCTCCAACCCAAACTCCTCTACGACCTCACCAAAGAACATAGATCCAGGATCTTGCCCCCTCCCCCCCTCGGCATATCCTCCGCACACAAAGTTACATTAAAATCTCCACCTATCACCCAAGCCAAATCTGAAAATCTCGCTCTAATCAGTCTCAAATCCCCCCACAACACCGTATTCGGGTAAGCACCAGCAATACCATAGATCTAGGTAATCACCAATCGTGAATTATCCGCCTTGCTCATCAAAACTACAGAAACAGAATGTGTCAATATCAACTCATCCTCAAGATCAAAGTTGTCTCCATTCCAGGCAACAACAAGTCCACCCGAGCTCCCATTAGCCAGGATAGCTTTGAACTTGACCCGAAGTTGACCCGAGCAATGGACCCGAAGTTGACCAGAATAGCTTTGAACTTGACCCGAGCAATGGACCCGAAGTTGAGCTCTATGTGACCGACTCCCAACACTCAATTTTCGTATCATGAAGGCACACAATGATGCACTTCCACCCTGCCAACATGGATCCTAAAGCCAACCGCTCATCCAGTTGACCTAGACCCCTTACACTCCAAGTTATTCAGTGGGGACTCCTTCAATGTGCCCATCGCCAAACGTCTCAGCAGCCTATGGAGATCCTCATCGGAGCACATTTCAGGAGAGAAGGATGTTCCCTCTGCATTGATGTTGGTTGTTTCCACCTTAACCCTTGTAGTTATCGGCTTCATCACCACTGGCACCCTCCTCGACCATTTTCACCTCACTTCGCAGTTCTTCCGAAGATGGCTCGACTTCCCGCAACGGAAATAGAGCTGCTCCCCAGCTCTGCAATCTTAGGATAGGTGGTTCACATCTCTACAGCGGAAGCATCATGTCGAGCCCCCCTCCTCGCCACAATGGCCTTGCCCTTCCTCTTTGGGTGACTCCAAGATCCCTCTCCCGCATGTTCTTCCATAGTAACATCATGGAGCTCTCCTTCTCTTTCAGTCTTAGTGGCCCTCATTTTCTCGCTCGCACTTCCACTCTCGCTTTCGCTCCCTTCCTCTATCTCGCTCGCCCTACTGCTGCCTCTCCCTTCCTTCATTTCCCTTATTCTCTCGCCTTCTAGTTGAAATGAAGATATTTCAATGGATGTGTAATCGCATGAAGAGGGATCGGAATTGCCACGAGAGTATCAAACAAAAGGTTATTATGGGATCAACAGAAGAAAAAAAATAAGAGAAACTCAAGTAAGGTGAATCGACATGGGCAAAGAAGACCAACTACAATACAAAATTAAGAAAAGTTCAAAAAAAAGTGTTGTAAAATGAATCAAGAAAAGACTAAAGAAGCGTTAGAAGGAGACTTCTGAAAAGTATATGGTTGTGTTAGATAGATCATTGTATGATCCAAATTCGATCTATTAGGATCGAAAAATCCATGTAGACAGTCTCACTTAAAGTGGGGAAAGGCTCGATTATTATTGTTGCATAAGTACTACATCCGCAAACAACACTTTAGTGGATAAGTGATGCAGCGTGAAATTAAAAAATACGGCTTTATTTTTCGTTAAGTTTAATTAGGGTCGAGTTAATTTAATTTACAGCTAATTGAGTCATTGCAATTTTATTTTAAAATAAAAAGATCGCATGTAATATCAAATCAAATTAGTTAGTCCGATCAGAATTGCCACGAGAGTATCTGACAAAAGGTTATTATGGCATCAACAGAAGGAAAAAAATAAGAGAAACTCAAGTAAGGTGAATCGACATGGGCAAAGAAGACCAACTACAATACAAAATTAAGAAAAGTTCAAAAAAAAGCGTTGTAAAATGAATCAAGAAAAGACCAAAGAAGCGTTAGAAGGAGACTACTGAAAAGTACATGGTTGTGTTAGATAGATCATTGTATGATCCAAATTCGATCTACTAGGATCAAAAAATCCATGTAGACAGTCTCACTTAAAGTGGGGAAAGGCACGATTATTTTTGTTGCATAAGTACTACATGCCAACAACACTTTAGTGGATAAGTGAGGCAACGTGAAATTAAAAATACGGCTTTATTTTTTCGTTAAGTTTAATTAGGGTCGAGTTAATTTAATTTACAGTTAATTGAGTCATTGCAATTTTATTTTAAAATAAAAGATCGCATGTGATCTCAAATCAAATTAGTTAGTCAGTTGTATTAGTTAGTTAATCAGTTAGAGTCAATTTGGATAATTTAGATTTGAATTTGATTTTGTTTCTAATTTTGTAATCTTGCACCTCTTATATAAAGGGGATAGTGGTCCTTTGTTTAATTCATTGAAGAAAAGTTAATTAATTTGAGATTTGTCGCATTTCTCCCTTATCTCTTCTCCCTCAATGCGATCTTCGTGTTTCTCTTTCCTCGAATCTTGTGCAACCAGCACTCTCTTCTCCCTCCCTCCAATTTCTTCCACAAAATAATTTTTCCTCCATCAAATTTAATTTTTTTCACCATTGGAATCTCTCATCTGCATCAATTGCTATCAGAGCATGGCCCTCAGATTGTCCTCGCGATCTGACGATCCATCCAAAGGCTCGCACATACGTACAACCAAAGAATCTCGTTCAACGAACCAAGCATGGCGTCTTGAAGTTAGACAAACACTATCTAATATGCTCCAAGTTTGTGTGGATATGCAAGGTTTGGCAAGAGAAATGCAAGATCTGTGGAATATTGAAGCATTGACGCGACAACTAGAGGACAATGCCGCCAAACGCTGCAAAAGTTGTTGTCTAAGAGATTTCAGAACCCCTGCCTCCATCTCTAGTAGAAGTTGTTGTTCAAGGCGAGTTTGAGGGCTATAGTGAAGAAAACAAAGAAAAAATACCGCTACGCATGTTGTACAGCAAGTTTCAGATTTGCCTCCATGGGAGGAACCGACTTGGCCACCTCTCACGCTTGCCACAGCCCCTCCTCGCCTCCCTTGCACCTTCGACCCCTTTGCAATCCCATTGCACCACCCCATTGGACACACAGTCCCTCCCTTACGTTTGCCCAACCCCACCACCACCAAAAACCCCCGCCATGGCCCCCTTCCGCCACTCCGCCTTTCCTCCGACCATCTGCCCCGATATCGTCGTCCTCCTCGCCAGCGATGTCGTTGCCTCCGCCAACCCTATTCCATCCCCTCCATCTCACCCCTCTACCGCCACCACTCCCGCTAGCCCCCCCCCCCCCCACCACCACCACCACCACCATATATTGTGTCGCTTGCTCCCTCGAGGTCGACGCCTGCTCGCCCCATCGCGATTGGCGTTGCCGCTGCCGAATGTGAGAAAGAAAAAAGCCTAACGTGGGGTTCTTCCTCTATGGGATTCGAATCCCGTGAAATTTGGGGTTTAAGATTAATTTGGAATAATTTCAATGAAGGATCTCCTTTAGAAGTATTTTATCCAAAGGGTAAAGTTGCTTGGGACTTAAGAGGAAGTGCCTTAGTTGAAGGGGTAAAAAATTTCCACTTAAACCCCCTAGAGCGAGAATATTTAAAAAGAAGTGCTGAAAGAAAGAATTAAGGGATGCTACCTCATCCCATTAGGATTCGGAATGTGGGTTGCACCTATTTAAAAACCCTATAGTCTAGTTCATTACTCGCATCTCCTCCATATTAAATTTGTGTCATTCATTTGTTATGGGTTCGCCAAAGGTCGTGAAGCTCGATATGAAGATGCCACATCAATTTTTCGCACACCACATCGATGGGGCAAAAGCCGTATGGACGCCGGCATCTGCGCCACATATGCTCTTCTATCATAAAATTAACGGCTCCAACCACCGCACCAAGTACGCTTGGATTCCGTCGTTTGATTCACATCAGTTCTTCTAAAATATAA
The DNA here is from genome assembly GCA_037367405.1 of Ottelia alismoides. Lineage (NCBI taxonomy): Eukaryota > Viridiplantae > Streptophyta > Magnoliopsida > Alismatales > Hydrocharitaceae > Ottelia > Ottelia alismoides. The sequence goes on from JAZKJV010005025.1 coordinate 125,822, forward strand.
TGAAAATATAAATTAAAATTGTCAATCTTCAAGCTGGAAGATCAAACAATTCGTCGAGAGAAATTTTTAAAGCAGAGGAGAACTAATGCACCGTGAAATATAAAAAAATAGGGCTTTATTTTTTTATTAAGTTTAATTAGGGTCGAATTAATTTAATTTACGGTTGATTGAGTCATTGTAATTTTATTTTAAAATAAGAAGATTGCATGTAATCTCAAATCAAATTAGTTAGTCGATTATATTAGGTAGTTAGTCGGTTAGAGTCAATTACGATAACTTAGATTTGAATTTGATTTTGTTTCTAATTTTGTAATCTCGACCCTCTCATATAAAAGGGATAATGGCCCTTTGTTTAATTCATTGAAGAAGAGTTGATTAATTTGAGATTTATCTCATCTCTCTCTTATCTCTTCTCCCTTCACGCAATCTTCATTCTTCTCTTTCCTCGAATCCCGCGCAACCGGCGTGCTCTCTCATCTCCCTCCCTCCAATTTCTTCCACCAAATAATTTTTCCTCCATCAAAGTTAACTTTTTCACCATTGAAATTTCTCATCTGCATCAGGAAGCATTTCTAGTAAGTACGATGGAAGTATCATGTTTGTTAGTTTTAGTTTTTCTTAGTTTGTAGTAGGCGTATTAACTACATTTGCTATTAGAAACACCTTACTTATGACTTACAATGAACAAGCCTTTCTAAGATCTTGCACTCAAGTCCTTAGAGAGAATACCACAAAAAATGCAAAGTGAGCACAAATTTCTCATTTTTCTCCCCAAGGACTACATGAAGTTAGTTTTGTTAGAATATGAAAAATACACAAGGATCGAGATATCACAATATACTGCGAGATATCGGCAAGGTTGCAAAAAAGTAGTAGTCGGTAGGGTCACTGATTAGTGATTAAACGGTATGTGGAAGTTTAAACGAAAATTAGTTGGTTACGCGGTTTTGCATTTTTTAAATTAATAAAAAAATATTATATATAATTAATGAAAAAAAGGATAAATAAATCAAAAAAATATAAATACGGATCCACAATATAAATCAAATATTGTCAAATTCAAAGAATTTTTCATCCAAATGTCAAAATAGATAGCATAAGCAACTAGAATCCATAGCCAAATGTCAAAATAGACAATATAAATAATTACGATTCATAGCATGAATCCAAAAAAGCCATGGATGACACATAAAGCCATTTAAATTCCATTTAACGACATTTAACTCCCATTTAAACGGTTATTTAACGTCGTTTATACGGCCCACCCGCATATGAGCTCAAGTTTGACTAGTCGATGCGGTCGAGGACCGCATACGTTTAAACAGTTGTTTAAACCATTTTTTGCATCTTGGAAATTGGTATCGACATGGGACTGAATCGGCCAATTCCGGTATCGATATGGCAATATCCATGCCTTTTCCGCTCCACACCTTCACAATGTGCGTCGATATGGGCAATGTTTCAATGATATATCGCCGAACTATCGTATCGATGCCATATCGATATGGGTGTCGATATCGATATTTTAAACCTTGCAAATACATCATAAAATCTTGCACACTGAATATTATGTTCCAATTATTTTTATAAGTTATTTAAGGGGAACAACATAATTTTTAATTTATAATCAATTAAATGGCATCTAAACAGAACTGACTCCTTTTAGAAGACAGGTTAATTATTTATACTTCGTGCTGAACTCTCGATTTTAAACACAGATACCCAAATACTTATTTTTATATGCATGCTGCATTAAAGAGCATAAAGCGTTATTTCTTTTTGCATTTAAGCTTCCACAAAAATTTCAGTGTAATAAACCAAAATCAATTCAATATGCCCAAATAAAGAAACGAAAGAAAATTCGTTAGCAGTTCTTACTTACATAACAGAAAAAGAAAAAACCCAATAGTGGTTTTCAGTTATGTAACATTAAAAAATCTAGACTTGTAATTATGTAAGATTGCTAGGAACAGTAAAAGAAAAAAAGTCAAAATTGTCTGTTTATCCCATCTTAAACTAAAGAACGGTTTCGGGTTTCAGAGGAAATGACCCTAAGACTGCTAATGTGGCCAAAAGAAGGCGAAGACCAGAAGTAGTAGATATATAAATGTTTTCCAAACACAGCATATATACACTATTTTGACAGAAAAAGAAACAAGACGCAGCCAAGTTTATGAATTCTCACCTACTTTGAACATCCTCTACTCCTCTAACCCTTTTCAACACACTAGCAATTCCAGCATTAACACCAGTCATAACTGCAAAATTGCGAGCTTGAACCAGAGGACCACCAGAAAGAGCCTGCGCATCAACATCCAAGATTGAATACAGGTGCGAAGGAAAGCATCTAATATACGCAAGATTCATCTCCATCAAACTATTACACGCCTTACCGAAAGGACTAGAAAATATTCGTAGTATATTTCATTTTTTGCTTGACATGCTTGCTTATGAGACCGATATGCATTCCTAGCGTTATAGACCTAGAACTCTATAATTTAAACAATTGCATCAAAATATTTTTTTTTGGTTCAGGAAAAAGTATTCATGTAATACTTAATACTTCTGAGGGAGTTATCTCAAATATGCTCCTTTCCATTGACCAGTACCCCGGCATCTGGGGAGCAATCCAGAGAAGTGCAGTCCCCTCGTTAGGGTATGGGAGATTCAATCAGGGGAACAAGACACAAATCAAAGTTCATATAAAATTATATGGAAATGGGGTGTTCTACCAGTAAATTTTCTACTAGTACTAGGTCAAAGTCATGCCCCTAATGTCAAAACATAAACATGCTTCCTACAAAACCCCGGAACCAAAATCCAATCTTTCCATCAAACATGCATGCACCAGCAGCAATACCACCAAAATCACATCTTCAACTCAGCCTGTATAACTACCATGAAAAAAATAAACAATTCAAGAAAAACCAGCTACTAATTGTATTTTCCCTAGTTTAGAGCGTGTGGGGTGTTCTGCAGATAAAATGTCCACTCGACCTTGTTATCTTCAAATTATTATTGATCCTAAGCCATATCATTGGCCTTCTTGGTATCACTAATGTAGCCCACACATTCCCAGCACATTATCCCTATATCGAAAGTAGCAGCCACTGAGGTAGTTGTCCTTAAGTTTTGCAGAATCAACCTGGACAATCATTTTGTCTAGTACCTTCACAGATGGGTTTGTCACTACCTTGTAGCCTTTGGCATCAGCATTCGCAACCATTGGTGCCCCCCCCCCCCCCCAACAATGATCGATCAAATTTAGAGGAGTAATCAATCAAGTGCAGAAAACACCGGCAGATCAATCCAAAGGACTTAATCCATCTAAAAAGCATCCAAATATTTCCAAATAGTGCAAGGGACCGATCGCTACCATTGACGTGATCAACCACGGCATCAAGCTTCGATGAAGCGTAGGAGCAATGGCTATCGATAAAAGTCGTCTAATTGATCAAATCACTGATGCCATTAAGGGTGATCATAAGAAGCATGATTCTTGGAATAAAGGATCAAAATGAGATCGTTCTCAAGCACATCTATCAAGAGTCTGTGATAGCTGTAGAAGCAGCAAACCAAACAACCAAATGTGTGGATACCGTTGACATACATCACATATACAAAGAGTCTGTGAAAAAAGCTTTGTTGTTATTATTGGTGTACTATATTAAAGCCGCAACAACCCCTGCCTTTTACGGCCATGCCACGGCAAAACCATACTGCCACAAAAGGGCTCAAATGCAAAGCATGCAGTTACAAACCATTCGATATCGTAACCGACGGTAATCACAAATGATTCAGCAAATGGGGCATATATCATAGCATAAATTCATAATTCATGGACGGACCCTACGTCAAAATCCAATCTTTCCATCAAAATCCACATGCACCGCCCCCAAACCAAACCTCCGCCATCAACCACAACCACCACCATCCAAAAATTGAGCAATTCATGAACCCAAATGCGACGCCTTTCTCCCCTCACCTGTGCCTGCTTGAAGGACGCCATGGCGTCGGGGGTGAGGCCGGCAGCCTGGGGATTGGGTGTGGGGAGCGCAGAGGAGAGGTCCCCCGTTAGAGTTCCCATTATGGCGCCTATTACGGCGCCTTGCGCTCCGCTGGTGAGGGAGACCACGGCCGCCTCCACCGCAATGGGTTGTCTCGCCAACCACGACCGGAAGCCCGCTTCCAGCTCCTTGAAGCGCTCCTGCAGCTTTGCCAGCGGGTTCTGCGCCGCCGCTACGACCACACCCTGCTGCTTTCCCTCCATGACCACCGCCGGCACACACACAAAGAGAGAGGGAGAGAGAAGTGGCAGAGAAGGCGTCGGGGAAGACGAAGGGGATTGATAAGCGGCGGTCTGCTGTCCTGCGGAAGATTATAATATAGTTGGTCCGTTTATTTTTATACGTTGGTCGAGAAGAGCTCCCTCGGGTTTGGAGCTTCGATCTAAGAGAGCTTACGTGATAAGCTTCCCACAAGAGAAAGCATACCAGATGTATGACTCCAAAAAATGGTAACAAGAAAATGCGAGATATTCATGGGCGGAACTGGTATATCTCTTGGGGGGGCCATGGCCCCTCCTTAATTAATATATTTCACTTATATGATGTTCTTAATTTTAGATATGGCCCCTGCTTACAGTTTAAAATTTAAAAAAAGAATTTTGAATACTAACACTAAATACTTAATAGCACATTGGCTTATCCTTGTGTCCTTAACACGAATCCCATTAATGTTCTCTTTAAAAAAAAAATTCAGCTCCTCACTTAAGTTCTCCACTCTTTGATTTGTACAAAATTAATTCCAACATTTCTTTTAAAAAATTTATTTCTACTCACTTATAAGTATATTCTGATATAAAATGAGATTATGTCTCATTTATCTCTCCTATTATTTCTAATTCTCTTTATAATGAAGTATGTTTTGTTTTTTCCTTTTAAATATGAAATATTTTAACTAAAATTATTAAAAAAAATCACCATTGAAAAAAAATAGTCTATACCTTATTGAAAAACTCAAAAAACATTGAAATGGTATGTCTATCAAAATATAAATATCACATTTGAAATTGTTAATTTGATTTTTTTTTCTCATTTTATACTTATGCATGATAGATGTATACTTGGCCCCTCCTTGATTAAAATCCTGGTTCCGCCCCTGGAGATATTCTATGTCAAACGATGAATAAGATCCCCGCAAACATTAAATTGTCACGGAGTATGAAAATAGATAACATGTAGAAAATAGACAAAAAGAAATCACGAGCATCCATCTTGCATGAATTCTTGACCTTGAAGAGCCCAACATTGATAGTTGAAGGGAGGAAGGCAGAACACCATCACATATCGACTGAATAGCAAAAGGGCAGTCCCTAACAAGACGGAGGGGAATTAAAACTCAAACTACCAAAGAGATCGTTGGAGATCTCAAACAGTGGAGGGATGGAGGAAAAGATGGCGGCAATGGTGGTCTGATGACAATGGAGGTGCCAGTCTATTAAAGCCCCCCTATGACAAGGTACAGATATGGTTGGTCATTTAGTTGGGGAATAAGGAGATGGGATAAGGAGGTATAGGATATTATTTCTATTCCTTTGAAGGAAAAGGATAACGATCTGTTCGATAGGAGGGAGATGATAATGAGGGATAAGGGGGTTATATTAGATACGTTGTAGTTATACATTCGATGAGCTTATTTTATATTGAAGCTCTCAGCCCGGATATCTAGTATGTTGCTCAAACTAAATCAAACTCACAATACCTAGTTATACAAAAAGCTTGTTTTTTTATGAGAGAGGTAGAAATTGGAGGAATATTGAGGGAAATCTTATTCCTCATCTTGACTACAGATCAAAATGGTAATTGTCTACTGAAGGATAGAAAATTGGAGGAAGAAGGAGGGATATCCCTCCTTGTTCTTCAAACACAGGGGTGGTGGGTCGAGGGGAGCCAAAAGGAAGAACATCAAGAAGTAATTTAGTTTGAGTTAGATCTATGTTGCCTTCATGTAAGATGTTTTCTCAAATGATTGATTAGGCATAATTGCAGTGCATGTTTTTATGAATTGTATAACATAATCATCATTAGAGCTCGAAGATATAACAATCAGAAAAAAAATCGATTGTGATTGCTTTTGACAATATGCTTTCGTAGATCCTAAAAATATGATTTTACTATCTTATAATTCACAAAAAGGAGCTTAAATATTTTCGATGTTGACAGAATAATTGAATAAGCTTGAATCTTAAGATTGTTATATGCATACATTTTTATTGAGTGGATCAAAAGTATCAAATGTACTAATTATCATATGGATGATAATAACTTTCTATAATTGTAATTAGTAAATAATTTTATAGAATTGATTGAAGATTATGATTTTTTATATATGCATGTGATGATATTACGATTCACCTTCAGTTGGCATCATGTATTTGTAAAACTTATTTACTACATAAAACAAAATAAGACAAAATGATTACTTTTTTACTTATCAAATATTTTATTTGTTCCTGTCAACTCCTCTTTCCTAATAAATTCAAAACTCTAGTTAGAAAAACTTTCTTCTTTTGCATGTCTTCTAGCTATCTAGCATTCGAATATATCCTATTTCCTAGCATCAAAGTAGTTATAATTCAAACATAGTTTTTTTATCACATGTATAGTCATTGGATTTTTACCACACAATGTTTGGGAAACTATGCTTTAACAATCCACTAGAAACATTTTATCAAAAATATTTTGGTGGACCAACATCTACATAAATTTAAGTTTGAATGTAAAAGATAAGCATGTGTTAAGAAGTTGTCACTAAAAACTTGTGTGCTATGCATCAGATTCAAAGATAAATTCAGCCCAAACTCTATTGACTCTTATTCTCATGCATCTAGCACAACATGAGTGTAACCAGCGGTAAATCTCTACCAACAATGACTCCAACATTGACGAAACATGTTTAAGCTTTGCCTACGGTTACAGATCACCTTTACCCGCAATATTAACTTCTAGAGGAGGGGCGAGTCGTCTGTTGTAGCATCCCGTGCTGTAATGCAGGGGATGCGTCAGATGCAGGATGTACGATCAGGATGAGGGGGCCGGGGATAGTCGACCCCTCATTCGGGTCGTCCATCCCTCATTCGACGCATCCCCTGCGTTGCAGGCTTGCAGCAGGGGGATGCACAACAGACGATCCTCTCACTCCAGAGGAAAGAATAAATCTCGGATTCATTTCACATCCATGGTTACAACACATGTAAGGATGTCAGAAAATTCTCAGGTTCGACATTCGCTCATATTCAGCTCGCTAAAAGTTTGATTCATATTTAATTCAAAAATAAACAAACCAAACCTGAACACGAGTTTGGATTTGATTAAATAAACGAACCAAACCCTCAAAAACATATGTTCGCCCAGGTTCGGTTTGTTAAATGTTCGATTATATACACATATACATACATAAAAATATATATACATACATATTGTGTATATATAAGGAAAAAATACATTTTATGTTATTTTCACTTATTTTCCCAAACTCATCCAGTCATCCATTCCCTAAGTCTCTATTCTCTATTCTCAAAACTCTACAAAACCCTCCTCTGCAGCTACGGTCTTTTCCTCTGAACAGAAATGTCTGCACAACATTTATTCTTAAACAAACTTTTATTGAGTCGAACCGAACCTTTACGAACCTTACTTGAACCGAACCTGGTTACAGTTTTCATTTTATCGAGTAGGACCAACAAACTCGGTCTTAAAGTAAGCTAAATGAGCTGAACCAAACCTCTGTTGATTTGCTCAGGTTCGGCATGTTTACACACCTAAAACACATGTCTCTCACTCATTATGAACGCATTAATTATAAAAAAGGGATATCAACTTGAGAACAACCCGAATATGCTCATGAGAACATCTATGATTGAGCAGATCTGAAGAAAAATCGGGAGTCTCACACATGACATGGCGTAGTTATTGGAAATCCAATGTTTGAACAACTATGAAGCCATCTTATTTTTGTCACGACCCTGATTCCCGAGCCATCGGATTGTCGCGACCTCGATTCCTGGGCCGTCGGGTTCCGGATCTGGTTACTCAGCAATAATTTACTCAGCAATCACAACTAACATTCAGAAACATACTGCAATTAAAAATACTCAGAAGGAAGTATTTCATCACTTTGTCATTCACAAAAGAAAGTTCAGATGATGCATTGTCCCACTATAACCATTTACATGTACATCAGCTTGAAAGGAAAATACACAAAAGATTACTAACTACTTTACAAAGTAAAGTTATTGTGCTTGGCTGGATGCCTAGTATGTAAGCTGGACGGATTTTTAAAGTCCTTGCGATGGTTCACTGACACCTGTTGGGTTTTCCATAAATCATAGGATAAAAATTAGTGAATGCTAAGTAACGAAGAAGAGAAAAACAAACAATTTGTGTAATTTAGCAAAACTTGTTATCACCAAAAGTTTCATTCCTTCTTGTTAATTTAAGTCATATTCCTTTCTATTCCACGTCAGGGATTTGTCCAAGGGAATTACCTCACCACTATAAGGACTCCAAAGCTGTGGACACTTCGGTTGATCTTGGTAAGCTTATACCGCCGCACGTCGCCTCAACCAAGCCTCCAATACTACGCTGACAATTTTTCTTTTCTTTTATTAAACAGGGACTCAACCCTTAGCTTGGAAAGCAAATGAGCACACCGTCCTCGAGGGCTCGGTTGCTTAAAACCTCAGGCTAACATTTAATCATATAACCTAGCAGCTTTAAATACATATTATCGTGACCAGCCGCTATTAAACCACCTGTGCTTCCACTTGGCGCGACCACATCTTCTGTCGTTCAACCCAAAGATATTGGCTCCTGGTATCACGCATGCAAATAATTCATTTCGTGCGCACTTATCATAACAGAGCAACCGTGTACCACCAAGGTAGGAAAGCGCCAATACGGGTTCCTTCCGATAAACCTACAGGTTGCATGCCCGACCTGTAGTTCTACTCCCATTCATCCTTAACGTGACACACGATCCTTTTCAGGATCCAACTCAAACCACATCAATTCCCATGATGTAATTCTTTCGTTAAGTCTTTGATTTGCATAATCAGCAATACTTAGTATAGACTCACATATATATTATTCATATGCATATATAGTCGTATTTATGCCTATTTTAACTCACAAACCCTAAGTTTCAAATCCATCGCATCGATTTGATGCTTAAACCTTATTTTAATGGAAATCACAAAGCAAATGTTCAGACTTTTTCAAAAATAGCCAAAATTAGGGTTCTTTATAGCACAGAACATCAAATCAAGATTTTTAATAATCTCGTTTGAAAACCCAACAGCAAAAGGAAGTATTTTGATACCTAATCGAGCTCTCTCGTGTATGCAAGGCTTTATCGTGTTTCGTTTTTAGAAAGACTATTTTTAAGGCTCCTGAAAAGATCGAATTTCATTTTCGTATCAAAAACGCTTGTAGAGCTTACTAGAAAAAGACTATTAACTGCCCAGAGTTGCCAGAAAATTATAGTGATACCAGGCGAAGAGACCCTTGAATTTGAGGTAGGTGATCTCAAAGTATCACCTATGAAGGGTGTTCAGAGGTTTGGCTTGCGTGAGAAGTTAGCACCCTGGTTCGTGGATCCCTTTGAAATTATTCAACGGATTGGAAAAGGTGCCTATAGACTTGCGCTTCCTCCACATCTTTCAACAATACATGATGTATTTCATGTATCAAATCTGAGAAAGTACATTAGGGATCCATAGCATAAGATAAGTTATGATGATTTACATGTTGAGCCAGGCTTGACATACCAAGAGATACCTTTGCAAATACTTGAAAGGGATATCAAGAAGTTGAGAACACAAAGAGGTGCCTCTAGTTAAAGTATTATGGCGGAACCAAGGGTTTGAAGAAGCCACATGGGAACCTGAGGCATAAATGAGAGAGAAATACCCCTACTTGTTTGAGTAATAACACTATGTGTTGTATATCTTCTTTATAAATGAAATGACGTTCATTCTCTTTAAGGTTGTTATGCATGCATTTCTAGTCTCGAAGACGAGACTTCCTTTAAGGTTGTTATAATTGTAAAGCCTTGAACTTGGCATATCTCGGATCCTATATAATAAGATCCGGCTCGTCAAGAGGAAATCAACGGAATTTGTCTCGTGTGAATCGGACTTCGTTTCAATTTGTTATGAATTTCGGAAGAAAGAGAAGTAAGGAGGATTAAGGTGTCATTAACCCATAATGACTGTCATTAAGTTTAATTAAACGTGATTAAAGCAACTAATGATGGATTAAAAAACCGCTAATGATCATTAGCAAACACTAATTAATAGTTAGCAAAAGATAAGCGTAAGCCGTAAAAGTTAAATCGTGATAGGTGGAAGTTAATCACGATTAGTGTTAATTAAGCGTCATTAGCGAATTTAGAATCCTCTAGAATGTTCTAACTTAAGCCCCAAGTTTGAGATAAATTTTGGCTAAAACCATGGGCTAAAACCATAGGCCACTAAATCATGGTTAAGGTCTAAACCATGGTTTTCTAATCATGGTTAGTGGTTTTCAGGAGCCTGTAAATAGACCCCCCTACTCATTCATTTTCTTTGATTTCCACTACCACCACCACTTCAAGGGCTAGGGTCGAGAGGTCGGAAGGAGGAGTGGGAGGCGAGGAAGGAGCGCTAGCGAAGCGCTGCCGGGAGAACGAGGAGCAGAAAGGTACGATCCTCTCTTAGTTTGCTTCGTAAGCTAGGCTTTCAATTCATCCTCTTGTTCTTCCAAGTTTTGTTCGATTCATCTTTCTTTCCAATTCGTTTTCCTGTTGTGGTTCGAGGAGAAATCTGTGTAACACCCTACTTAGATGCGGGCCGCTATGCACGTCAGTGATCTTGTGATTCGTCACACGTTCACACATCTAAGACGCGTGGTGTCTACCGATTCTCCATCATTTATGTTTCTATTCTTTCTATTATGCTTTTATAATTATTTTGATGGAGAAATATTTGTAATACCCTACTTAGGTGTGAGCGGCTATGCACATCAGTGACCCTGTGCTTCGTCACACGTTCACTCATCTAAGATGCATGGTGTCTACCGATTATTCATCTCTTGTTGTTTGAGTATATTCTTTCAGTTTTGTTGTTATTTTCCTCTCTATTGATTTTATAGAGAAAACTCTTTTCGTTTTTATTTTGAAATATGTCCCGATATAAGGGGAAACTCTGCCGAAATTTTCCGAGAAATATATCCTGATATAAGGGGAAACTCTGCAGAAATTTTCTGAGAAATATGTCCCAATATAAGGGAAAATTCTGCCAAAATTTTAAGAGAAAATATGTTCTTGGCGTTCTTCATGTTCTTCGCGTTCTTCGTATGTTCTTCGCGTTCTTGACACGTTCTCCGTGTCATCTGAAGTCTATCTGAATCATAAAGGTTCTTTATTCCGACCTCTTGCCAACACAAGGAGTAGTACACCTTCGTCCATATAGTGCTTCAAATGGTGCCATGCCAGTATTTGTATGGTAACTATTATTGTAGGTGAATTCTGCAAGAGGTAAATGTTTAATCCACGATCCCTTCCATTCTAAGGCACATGCTCGTAGCATATCCTCTAGTGTCTGAATCGTACGTTCTGACTGACCGTCTGTTTGTGGATGATATGATGTGCTTAAGCATAACTGTGTACCTAAGGCTTTCATGAAGTTCTTCCAATAGTGTGAGGTGAATCGTGAATATCGATCGGAAACTATTTCCTTTGGGATACCATGGAGGCGAATCGCATGTGTAATATATAACTCAGCAAGCTGGTCTGGAGTAAAAGATAAGCTTATCGGAATAAAGTGTGCTACCTTCGTCAGACGATCTATTATAACCCAGATACTATCTTTACTACCACTCATCTGAGGTAAGCCAGTAACGAAATCCATGGAAATGCTTTCCCATTTCCATTCAGGTATAGGAACGGGTTGCAATAATCCCAGTGGCTTTTGGTGTGAAGCCTTTACCTGTTGGCAAGTGAAACATGAATTCACAAACTCAGCAACATCTTTCTTCATTCCCGGCCACCAAAAGTATGAATGAAGATCCTTATACATCTTTGTAATTCCTGGATGAATAGATGATCTTGAGCAGTGCGTTTCTCGTAAGATGTCTTTCCTTAGTTCAGGTGTGTTTGGTACACAAACTCTGTGATAGTTATACAGTAAGACATCTTGTATCTGGAATCCCTCTATTTCATTCTTCTCTAGTTGTTGTCTCAAGTCTTTAAGGACTGGATCATCCTCCTGTCCTTTCTTTATTCTATCCCAGATCTCTGGTTTGTATTGGTGAGGAATAGCTATAGTATCAGAACTACTATCAAATGGTTTCCATTCGTTTAACGTTGATAGTAAACCCCAGAAGTGGATAGCACTCACCAACCCAGGTGAATAAGTTCTTCTGTCAAGGGCATCTGCTATGACGTTCCCCTTACCAAGGTGGTAGGAGATAGTGCAATCATAGTCCTTTAACAACTCTAGCCACCGTCTCTGTCTCATATCGAGTTCCTTCCGATCAAATAGATATTTCAAGCTTTTATGATCAGTGAAGATTTCAAAAGTAATACCATAGAGGTAATGCCTCCATATCTTTAAAGCAAAAACTATAGCAGCTAATTCAAGGTCATGTGTTGGGTAGTTCTTTTCATGAATCCTGAGTTGTCATGATGCATACGCAACTACCTTACCATGTTGCATAAGAACTGCCCCAAGTCCTTCTTTACATGCATCAGTGTACACTATGAACCCTTCACTCCCAGAGGGTAGAGTAAGGATTGGTGCAGATGTTAGGCATTCTGTTAGTGTCTGAAAACTAGCTTCACATGTATCAGACCATAAGAATGGGACCTCCTTATGAGTTAATCTAGTCATTGGTAATGCTATTCCTGAAAAGTCCTTCACGAATCTTCTATAATATCCAGCTAAACCCAGAAAAGATCGTATTTCTATGACAGTCTTCGGGCGTTCCCAACTCATCACCGCAAAAACCTTTGTAGGATCAACTGATATACCTTTCCCAGAAATAACATGGCCTAAGAAAGATACTTCAGATAGCCAGAAGTCACATTTGTTATATTTAGCATACAGTTTGTTCTTCCTTAGAGTTTCAAGTGCCTGCCTGAGATGGTGTTCATGCAGATACTTATCCTTGAAATAAATAAGCACATCATCAATAAAGACTACCACAAAGTGATCTAAGAACTCCTTGAATACTCTATTCATGAGATCTATGAAGGTTGCTGGGGCATTTGTTAGTCCAAAAGGTATAACTAAGAATTCATAATGCCCTTATCTAGTTCGAAAAGTTGTCTTGGGAATATCCGCGTATCTTATCTTCAACTGATGGTATCCAGATCTTAAGTCAATTTTGGAATACACAGTCGAACCCTGTAACTGGTCAAAGAGATCATCTATCTTTGGTAGAGGATACTTATTTTTTATTGTCCTCTTGTTTAATTGTCTATAGTCAATGTGGTGCATTGACCCATCCTTTTTCCTAACAAATAAGACAGGTGTACCCCATGGTGAAGTACTAGGACGAATGAATCCTCTATCTAACAGTTCTTGCAATTGTACCTTTAACTCTCGTAACTCAGCTGGTGCCATCCTATACGGACGGATAGAGATAGGCTGAGTATCAGGTATGAGAGAGATTTCAAATTCAATCTCTCGCTCAAGTGGTAATCCAGGTAGTTCCTCTGGAAATACAGCAGGAAACTCGCACACTATAGGTACATCTTCCATCATTCTTTCTGACCCTGATGTAGTGGATACATAAGCTAAATAGCCTTGGCACCCTTTCTCTAACAATTGTGGTGCCTTCAAAGTAGAGATATATTCGATATTATCATTGGATGTCTTTCCAATGAACTGGAACTCTATTGAGTTAGGAAGGTGAAACATTACTGTCTTCTGAAAGCAGTCAAGACATGCATGATGCCTTTCTAGCCAATCCATCCCTAGGATAAGATCAAAGACCTTCATTTCTATTAGTAATAGTGAAACATGTAACTGATGTCCCGCTATCACTATTATGCAATTATCCAGGATTTCTCGGATTATAAATACTTGTCCTCCTGGTCCCTTCTACTGGTATCTTACCCAAAGTGGAAACTAACCGTCGAGCAATAAATGAATGTGAAGCAGCAGAATCAAATAAGGCATGTACTGAAAAGCCATGAATAGTAACGGTACCTCGTACGACTGTGCCTAAATTATAGGCTTGTTCTTCAGTAATTGGATTGAGCTGGCCATTAGGAATAGGCAAGCTAGAACCCGCAACGTTTTGTGGTGGCTGTTGTGTAGGAGATGCTCCTTGCGAGCCACAAACTCTACCATGTCTTCCTCCGCGTGTTGCTCCATTGCTCGGGGTGGATGTTATACTGTTAATCGGAGTTGGTTTAAACCTTGAACCTCTCAACTGCGGACAGTTGTTCCTAATGTGACCTTCTTGATGACAGTGATAACATGCACGTGTTACTGTCTGAGCTGAAGACCCAACCACAGAGGTATTAGTTCCTGGTGCTGAGTTACGGGGGTATAGTGGAGGTCTAGAGAAACCCCCTCTTCCTAATAATTCCTGGCCCAAGATCTGTGGTGATCTTATATTGGAATCGACTGGATGATGATGATAACGATTGTCTCTTCGGTTATAATTCGCCTTACGTTTGGATGGTCCACCAGTAAAGTGAAAGCTTCTTCTTTGACAGTTTTCATCCCTCTCCATCTCAATACGAGAGGCGATGTCCATGACTTCATCTATAGTGGTGGCTCCAAAACCTGCAAGTTTCTATCTCAAATCTCCCTGAAGATCGCTAACAAACATGGTAAGACACTCTTGTGTTGAAGCTTCTAAAGCTGGGGAGTAACGTAGTAGCTCCGTAAAGTAAATATGATAATCTCGTACATTCTTGGATCCTTGGGTCAAAGAAGCTAACTCCCTCCTCTTCAATTCTTCCCAATGGGAGGGACAGAAGTGGGCTCGGAACCTCTCTTCAAAAACATTGTCTTGCATAGTCTGTAAGGAGTAATCAGCAAAGTGCACCCAAGTATCTGCTGGTGCGTGTATTAATCTCAGCATCCTGCTGATGTCATCAAGCCATAGTTCTGCCTCAGCAGGTGTCTCTATGCCTTTAAATCGAGGAATCCTTCCCTTTCGGTAATTATCTAGTAATGTTTGGTGTCTAAGAAGGGTCTTCTCCATTGCTCCTTCAACTGGGGTAGGAGCAGACTCAGTTGAAGGATGGTAACTTGATTCTTCCTCAGAAAGATGGACAGAACCTTCAATCCTAGCATCCACAGGCTTAGATGCCTCGGGTCTCTTAGCTTGTGCATTGAGCCTCTCCTCCAATGCTTGCTGCCTTTGCCCAATATCTTGGATCATTGCCATCATAGCCGCTAGTTGCCTAGACACATCTTGGTCTGACATGATCCTGGGATGAGTCAAGGTCAAAGGTCAGAACCTATATGTCTTAGCATGATGTTCATAAGGGACAATGACTTGTGAATGATATTGCAGTCATTTATTAAAATCAAAGGATCTTAATACAACCTTAATTTCTGAATACCACTCATAGTTGTCAATTACTAAACAAATTACTGGAGTAACCTGTTCTGATACCAATCTGTTGCAACCCCAATTCCTGAGCCGTCAGATTGTCGCAACCCCGATTCCCAGGCCGTCGGATCCTCCCATATCCGGATCTGGTTACTCAACAATAATTTATTCAGCAATTACAACTAACATTCAGAAACAAACTGCAATTAAAAATACTCAAAAGGAAGTATTTCAACACTTTGTCATTCACAAAAGAAAGTTCAGATGATACATTGTCCTACTATAACCATTTACATGTACATCAGCTTGAAAGGAAAATACACAAAAGATTACTAACTACCTTACAAAGTAAATTTACTGTGGCTGACTGGATGTCTACTATCTAAGCTGGATGGATTTTTAAAGTCCTTGCGATTTTTCACCGACACCTGTTGGGTTTTGCATAAATTATAGGATAAAAGTTAGCGAATGCTAAGTAAGGAAGAAGAGAAAAACAAACAATTTGTGTAATTTTGCAAAACTTCTTATCACCAAAAGTTTCATTCCTTCTTGTTAATTTAAGTCATATTCTTTTCTATTCCACGTCAGGGATTAGTTCAAAAGAATTACATCACCACTATAAGGACTCCGAAGCTGTGGATATTTCGGGATTGGAGATTTGTTGATCTTGGTAAGCTTATGCCGCCATACGTCGCCTCAACCAATCCTCCAATACTACCCTAACAATTTTTCTTTTCTTTTATTAAACAGGGGCTCAAACCCTCAGCCTGGAAAACAAATGAGCACACCGTCCTCGAGGACTCGATTTCTTAAAACCCCAAACTAACATTTAATCATATAACTTAGTGGCTTTAAATACATATTATCGTGACCCAGCCGCTATTAAACCACCCATGCCTCCACATGACACGACCACATCTTCCGTCGTTCAACCCGAAGATATTGGCTCCCGGTACCACGCGTTGCAAATAATTCATTTCGTGCGCACTTATCATAACAGGGCAACCGTGTATCACCTAGGTAGGGAAACGCCAATACGTGTTCCTTCCGACAAACCTACAAGTTGCATGTCCGACCTGTAGTTCTACTTCCAGTCATCCTTAACGTGACACACGATCCTTTTCAGGATCCAACTCAAACCATATCAATTCCCATGATGAAATTCTTTCACTAAGTCTTTGATTTGCATAATCAGCAATACTTAGTATAGACTCACATATATATTATTCATATGCATATATAGTCGTATGTATGCCTATTTTAACTCACAAACCCTAACTTTCAAAGCCACCGCATCGATTGGATGCTTAAATCTTAGTTTAATGGAAATCGGAAAGCAAATGTTCAGACTTTTTCAAAAATAGCGAAAATTAGGGTTCTTTATAGCACAGAACATAAAATCAAGAATTTCAATAATCTCGTTTGAAAACCCAACAACAAAAGGAAATATTTCGTTACCTAATCGAGCTCTTTCTCGTGTATGCAAGGCTTTATCATGTTTTGTTTTTAGAAAGCTATTTTAAAGTTCCTGAAAAGATCGAATTTCATTTTCGTATAAAAATCGCTAAGAACGTGTCAAGAACACGAAGAACGAACGAAGAACGCGTAGAACGCGAAGAACACGAAGAACACCAAGAACATATTTTCTCTTAAAATTTCGGCAGAGTTTCCCCTTATATCGGAATATATTTCTCGGAAAATTTCGGCAGAGTTTCCCCTTATATCGGGACATATTTCTCGGAAAAGTTCGGCAGAGTTTCCCCTTATATCGAGACATATTTCAAAATAAAAACAAAAAGAGTTTCCTCTATAATATCAATCGAGAGGAAAATAACAACGAACAACAAGAGATGAATAATCGGTAGACACCACGCATCTTAGGTGAGTGAACGTGTGACGAATCACAGGGTCACTGATGTGTATAGCCGCCCGCACCTAAGTAGGGCATTACACAGATTTCTCCATCAAAATAATTATAAAAGCATAATAGAAAGAATAGAAGCATAAACGATGGAGAATCGGTAGACACCACGCGTCTTAGATGAGTGAATGTGTGACGAATCACATGGTCACTGACGTGCATAGCCACCCGCACCTAAGTTGGGTGTTACAATTTTTAATTCTCTAATCAACTTGAGTAACCTCTCATACAATAACACTAAGAAATTTTATTTCTTATCATCACCATCCATGCATGCTTCAAAATGGTGCGATCGGGAGATGAATACATGGAGAAATAAGGCACCTTACCGTCAGATAATGAGTCATTTCATTCAAATAATTAGCAATAAGATCTCTATCCAACGGATCACACACTTAAAAAAATAAGGATTTCGCATGTTATATCAGAACTCTCGAACGCCGTCAAGAGTCAAGCACCACTGAGGGTTAGTCAACCACATGCACAAATCAAAGATCCTCCAATATGTTGCATTGAACATAACTTTACATGAAACTTGATATATCTAGATAGAAGTAGCATGAGTAAAGAGCTGAGCCATATTAAGAAATTATCTAACTAAGTTTATTGTTTAGTCTGTGAAACCTCGAGTTTTGACTAAAAACCCGGAGATTTTGGTATTAACTATGTTGGAAAAGTTATAGTTCTCTAGCACAGTTTGCAAGGAAAATTTATTTTAAGATTGGCATACAAATATCATCAAAATAAGAACAAAGAAATCTTAATTCGAAAGATCCAGCTTGGGAAATGGAGGCACGTCTAAAGACGCTATCGTGAAGACAGATTTCGCTACTCCTATGCACGAGCTTGATGGCGGCATGTCTCTCAGATTCAATCACCCTCCAATTGGCTGCTGCCTCCCAGTGCTATCAAGAGAGCAGCATTGAACGTCCCTTGGTCCTCGTTGTCACAGAAAACCAAAGCACAAAATCCGCCTACATGAATTCGCAATGAGCGCACAAATGGTGGATAGCAGATGGAGGTGGAGAACAAAAAGAGTGTTGATACTTCTTGTTGTGTGTTCGAAAGGCTATGAGTATAGTCCTCTATATAGACGGACTGTCCATTAACAAAGAGCCGAAAGAGAGCCGTTTAGCTCCCATCAAGACATTAAGTGATAATGAATTCCTATGGTCTCGTTGGTTGCACCCAACACTACTGAGGAGACCCGTTTAATGCCAAAAAACTGCTATATGAACCTAGACACAAAAGAGGGAAGGTATATGTTCAACTGGATTTAATGAGTCTCATTTCTGAGATCATTTTGGGTTAGATACTTGTACGTAAAGTGGAAATTGTGTAGATTTAAAACAAATCTTGGAAAAGTAATATTTGTTTAAAATTAAACTCGCACACGTGCTCACGCGTACTAAAGAGATAGAGAGGTTTTGAAATACAAAGGAAATCCAACAGACTATAGGAGCTTGTCACATTAAATAAATCATACAGAATCCCTTTTAAACCAAAATAATATACATGATACCTTATTAGATGAGTATATTTGTTAAAAATCCAACGAACCAAACATTTCTTCAATCTGATATAGGATGTGAAAGCCATGCTTATTTCATCAAAGGGATATCTGGGTGAAATATTTTTGCTGCCCCAAATCCAAGTGTGGTGCTACATAGACATCTTTCGATTTGTCATATCTGTCATTTAGAATCCTAGCCTCCTGATAAACTCGAAAATCGAGCGGTCATATGTTCCACACAAGGCGGGAACACAATCGATGCGTTGACCGCTCAAAAGTCCGGATTTAATCAACAATTAACCCACAATCAAATCAATCAATGAGAAGCAAGTGGAGTTAAAATTTATTATAACTCTACAAATATGTGTATAACGTGCAAGTATGTGTAGAGTGTTGAACTCAGGGAGCAAGCAGGATAAATCAAGCAATTCAAGTGCAAAAATGTGAATGTGATTAAGTGTCTACAAGTATGCAATTTTTGTGGGTTTTTAATTTTTTAATTTTTTTATTTTATTTTTGATTTTATATTTTTGTATTTTGACTTTTTATTTTCTGATTTTATATTTTCTTTTTATATTTATATTTTTATATTTTCTTTTTCAATATTAGATTATATACACAAAGTAAGGAAGAGAAAGATGAGGTATTTATAAAAATGAGGAAAATGCTAAAAAATCAGGAAAACAAATGTTTTTGGTCTTTTTATAATTTTATGATGTTTTTGTGATTTTTAGAGATTTTTCTGAATGTTTTTGGTATTTTTAAAAGTGAAAATACAAGAAAACAGTGAACTAAGCTACTGACCGAGACTAAAATGAGGATAAAAATTATCAAATAGTATCCAAAATTCCTCAAATTAATTTTAAAATAAATGCAATACAATAAGGAAACTACAGAAACTAAGTTTATATTTTTAGGATTTTTCTAGAATTTTTTTAGATTTTTGTGAAGATTTTAGGGGTTTTCGAATTTTAGGGCTTTTATTTTAAAATTTTTAATGATTTTTGAACTGACACTAAAGGATGATAGGACACGCAAAATATATTTTTTTTGGAATTTTTCAAAAGGTTTTTATAATTTTTATGGATTTTCTACTACAGACAGTGCCGAAAATGCATGTTTTTTATTTTTAATAAATATGAAAATGCAATAAAAATGCAATACAAAAATATGTCATGAATGAGAAGGCAAACAAGAGCTTAAACTAATTTTTGTGGATTTTTTAGGGTTTTATCGTTGCATGAAATAAATAGATTCAACATCAAGAAACTACACTACTCACAAGGGCATATATGTAAATAAGCAAAAATACAAGGGCCACAGTGCAATTTTCATGCAAAACATATAACTAATAAACAACGTTCCAGGATAGATTACAAATATCAAGACTTGCTAGGGTATGCCTGCCAATAACCCAACCCCACACGTGACTAACACACGCCTGGGAGGGACCTAAGTGCAATATACAAAAATCCGAGGGGCTCAAATGCAAAATATCCAGAAGTTTTACACTTAATATCAAGATTCCTGAACTAAAACGAAATAACCAAACCGCAGGGGGTCCTGTGCAAAATACCCAGACCCCTCACGTGCACGGGCATGTGAGGTGATGTGGATAGGACTTAAGTGCAAATATGTAAAGTACGAGGGTTTGGAAGCAAATATTACAACAATATTTAAATCGCTACTGAAAGTTTATGGACTAAATAAAAATTACAAAAATGACGAGGGAAAATGTGCAAAATACCCACGCCTAAGGCCTCGTATGCGATCCGACGGTCGAGGGCGCTCCACTTGCCACGTGTCACGCCCTCATGCAACGATGACGCTTCGCTCTGACGGCCTGGATTAGAAGATCCCCTCGGATCTGACGGTGCGGAGCAGGGGATGATCCAACGATCAAGATCCACTTGGAGCTTGGGCCTCGATCCAACGGCTCCGGAGGTCGGAGCAAGAACAGAGGAGGAGCGCCGGCGAGGCGACTTTCTCCGAGCTCCAACTCCATCCTCCAGCGTCCTTTGAGCTTCGAAAATGCCCTGGAGACTCCTGGCGGCGTCCTCTATCTGCTGGGGGGTCCAAAACACTCCGATGAAGGCCACAGTTTGCTGGAGACGACGGCGGAGCTGGGAGGCTTCGTGGGTCTCCGGCGGAGGTCAAAATGACCCCTAGGCGCTCGTTAAGACTCGTTGACCTGCAAGAAAGGGTGATAGGGTCCAGGGCAAATTGCCTGGACCCCGCGGAGGTGGAATGGCGACGAGAAGTGGCGGAACGAAGGGTGGCCGGAGGTGCACTCCGGCGATGTGACCGTGAGGGATGATTGGGTGATCGACACGCAAAATTTCTTTGGGGGTTTTACTCCTAAGGATAAGGCGAAGGAAATGCAACGAAAATGAAAGAGAAAAGAGGCTGTCTCGATGGCCGGAGCCAGAGGGAAAAGGTACCTCAATGCCGGCGAAAGATAGAGGTGGTGGAGCCGTCTCAGCACGCGCTCGACCCGCCTGAAGGTCCCCAAGAGAAGCTGTCACCTTCCATGGTTGATTGGGCACAAGAGGGGGAGCGGAGCTCGTGGAAGAGAGGTTCAAATTTGAAAGGAAAATCGAGTGTTGTATAAGTAGGGTTGACGGAGAGGTGGGGAAGAACAAGGCGTAGCGGTTCTCCCGTCGATCCATTGATCGAGGTATCATCTGGCCGTGGGTGCCCATTAAACGAGGATCAAAAGTGGTGAAGAGTGCAACACGAAATAGTGAAAGCATTGACCTCAAAAAAATCGAGAAGACGGGGCCTAAACGAGGTTTGACAAGGCGCACATGGGGGGGACGACTAGTTGACCGGGTCAACTAGGGTTAGCATTTGGTTGGTCCACGTGGACCAACCAGGAAAAATCCCTAGAAAAATGATTAAAAATTCGATAAAAATAGAAAAAGATTTTATTAATTTTAGGTTATAAAATGAAAAATATTTGTTATTTTCTAAGGTATTTTAATCTGATTTTTAATTATTTTTATGAGGTGTAAAAATATGAGTTACCTTTTATAAGCTATATAGGTGTATATATCTATATATTTTAATATTTTATTTTTATTTTATGTATTTAATTTTATTATTTATGTTTGTTATTTTATAAATTTATAAAGTATTTTTATATACTTAAATATATTTTTATTTTATTTTTCTGATGTAATTTGTACACTTAATAAAATCAAAATAGTAATTGTATAAGTATGTATATAGGTATTATACCTAGGTATTGTAATACAAGTATTTTATTTATTTAGGTTTTTATTTCTGATTTTAATGTACAAATATATTATAAGTAATATCTGCAAAATTATAAAAAATATACAATTATAAAAATAATGAACAAATATAAAGTGAATATTTTAATATGTACAAGTATACAATAGGGGTCCAAAACTCAACTTTCAAACCGTAACTCTGAAAAATATGAAACCACTACCACTAAATACCTTATTTTAAACTATATACAATTAAGGTGAGTTTGGTACATTTTGAGTTTTTATTTGCAAGATACGGGTCTGGGAAGTTGTAGTTCTGGAATCTTATTCAGATCATAACTTTTTATCTGTACATTATTTTTGAGTGAAATTAATTTTGTATTTTTCTATATGTAATCATCTACAACTTTCATGTTCAAAGTTTCTTGATTTGATGTATAAAAAGTGGAACCAAAAATAGGTCCCAAAAAGGTATAAAGAATGAATTAAATAAAAGGTATTTTTATTGTATCTTGGCCCTTATCTCCCCCTACTTTATTCCTTGTCGACCTATTCATCTAGATGCCTAGGCCTCGGGGTTTCGGGTCATAAAATATTTATAATATTTTATTATTTTTCTTTTCTTTTATTTATTCTATAATTTTAGCTTTAAATCCAGTATTTTATACACTATTTACATGCACATGCATGAATGCTAAGATGCGGGAATTAAGGGTTTTTACACGCAATTGTTAGGGTTTTTGAGGCCAAAATGATAGAATAAAGATGATGAAATGTGGATTCGTCACCTCCCTTAAAGTTTTGTCATATGATCATCAGTGTTTATTGGAGCAGTGAATCGCCACCGTTTTTGAGGAGAGCTTATCCTCGATGTATTCTACGTAGATCTCATGTTAGAAAGGTAAACTAAGCTCTCATCTTTTCGTATTTTTTTATGTTGGAAAGGTTAAATGTCACATTATGTTATTCTTAAGGTGGTCATGAGTCCAAGGAGGCACGAAAAGAGCACCTTAGAATGAAGATATGATTTTGTGCATGAGAGCATCTGTGTAGGTATGATCCCTTCCCTTTCATTGGATTTTTTGCGATCTTGGAAGAGTGCATTTGTTTGAGGTTGGTCTCACCACATGAATTTTTTATAGACCTCTGCACCCCTTCTTGGATAGGTATTCTCCCTTGGTGTGGCATATGATTTCTCGAGTATGGTGTTCATGTTCTTGAAAGAAAAATGGGTCCATGCCATATATAAATAAATCAAGTTACATTTTGAGTTAAAATGGATTGGATGTTTGTTTATGAGCTTCAAAGTACGTGTGTAAGATGAATCTCGTATTCATCAGCTTTATATTGAGTATTTAACCCTATATCTTTGTATATTCAATTGATTCAACCATTAACTAAATATAATTAAAATTATACATTTTGTAAATAGTAAGGCTCATTACTATAGATAAATATAGTCTCTAATTATTATATTTATGTGTCTATTGCTCTCTTTATCTTGTGTGTTTCCTTATATATTTAAAATCCCATAAAAATAGTGTAGTATAGTAAATCATATATTGTATATTAATTCTCATTCAAAAATACAAAAAATAACAAAATAATTATCATAGGTATTTTTATTCATAAAAATAATTAAAAATAATAATACAATGTATATATGTTCTATTTAAATTTTGAGTTCTACGTGAAAGTTATAGATATTAAAAAAATACACAACTTTCATGATGAATACTTTTTTTATTTACATTATTTATTATTTTATGTTTTGATTTATATTTAATTTTTATTAGATTTTTCTTATTGGGGCACATGGTTTTCTCTGGGCGGGCCACATGACCCGCTCCTTTTTCCTTCCTGCAACATATCTCAGCCATTTGATCTCAAGATCAGTTAGTCATCCTCTCTTCAATCCCGCCTCATCAGTGATCGCTTAATTAGATGATCAAGAGGCCTTAGTTGCTCTACTCCTTCCTCCATCTCTACCATATGATCACAAAATCAAACGCTCGTGCTTTATCTTCAACGTCTGGTCGTTCCCACTTCAGGCTTTGCACGTCTTCACATGTGTCCTTTCTCCCATTTTCCTCACTCCTCCATGCATCCTCACCTCCTGATTCCAGTACCATCCTAAAGATCTCTCGTTCCTCATCCATGCCAACTCCTCCATCTCCATCCTCCTCTTCACGTGCGACAACCACCAAGGGTTGAAACCATTGCTCCAACCACCCATTCTCTGCATAAAAATCGTCGGTGATCAAATGTTAACAATATCCGCCTTCAGCGAGTTCCTTCGGGACTCTCCTTGCCACCAATGATAGAGAAACTAAGAGAGCTAGAACGAGGATAGAGGTTAAGCTCCGATGAGATCCACGATTGTTGGACCGTGTCGTAGTCGCCCTCTAGGTGCTACTCGAGCTTTACAACCTTGCCGATTGCGTCAAGTGAAGACTCTGAAGCTTCGTGCTTCGATCACATGCCTCCGTCCACCCTTGTACCATATTCTTCGATCTCCATGTTTACATCAGTTGCCCCTTGTTGTTATTTCTCACATTTAATTACGCACACTCACTCACTCATAGTTCACACCCATTTGATCAGTCATACACCTTCACCAATCATTCCCCATCTTCATGCATTTCTCCGATCACATCTCCTTCTTCTCCAGACCTTCTCCCACTCCGATCCATTCGCCTTCTTACAAAAGAAGGAGAACCTTCTTAGGGTTTCCATTCATCCACTCGAATTAGCCCTTCATTCCACTTAATTTCACCCTCAGATTATCCCCTTATTTCGGTTATTCCGTTCTAACTATTGCAGGTCCCTCAAAGTGTCATTGATCGGAGGTCATAACATATTTCCGATCCCACGCACCTTCTCTGATGAAGCTTCATCGGCTAGCCCTCTCATCCATCGTAGAGCCTTCACAGCTTCACTATCACCTACACCATCCATCCATGAAGGCGCTCCAACCTTCGGATCCATCTGAGGAGCATGGAGGAGATATAGGACCCTCGTTGGAGCCCAGCCTTCACGCCATCACTCGGAGGGTAGCAACCATCCTCGATATCATATATATATTGTTGATCTCTTTGATCGAATGGTCAGCATGACCAAACGACCTTCGTCGTAGGATCCTCATCAGCACCTTAGCGTTGATATGACGATTCAGATTGGGCATGAGTCTCATATCTACATCTCCGACTTGGTGGTCCTGAATCGGAGCCGAGTCGTAGCATCACTCAACATGGCCTGAGCCTCCTCCCTACCTAAGCCTCGCACCGAGCCTAGCTGCATGCCCCTAAGCACGTGCCACATGGATATTTTGTAGGACAACCCTGTCGGATCTTCATTATTCTATTTTTATTACCATATACATGTAATTTACAAATAATCCTTTACAACTCTTTTTAATTACTTTTAGTCATTTTTGGACCTAATTATGGTGTTTAGTAATTATTCTATATGTTTCACTTGTAAATAAGACTATGGATTAGATGCTTAATATCTTTTACATATAATATCCAAAGTAAATGAAATCGACCTTCATTTAATCGTATTTAAATTTCCTTTTAAATGATGCATTATGTATTTTGATTTGATGGATTCTTAAGTATTAATTATAGAACAAGTTCCTTGATTGATCAGTTGTATTTATTTGCCTCAAGTTGATTTTAAACCTAAATTTGATATATATATATAAGTAGGTATAGTAATCTTTATTGAATTCTTCTCCTCTTTAAGTGAATTATGAATGATTTAAATTGAGTTAGCATTGATTAAATAAGATTTGGAATTTCATCTACAACGGAATTAGATGCTTTAATCACAACTTGTTTAATGCATCAAATAAGCATTTAAATTAGCGCATTATTTGTAAACATAAATTAAAATAGACCACGGTATTTCATGCTTATTAATTAATTTAGGAGCTCTATATGTGATTATGTGTATTGTTTGGTATTGCATTATACTTCATTTTGTAGCATCATAATATAACTTGCATATAAAGAGACAAAAAGATCATGCATGCATATACATTGACCTAGATATATATCCTTTAATCTCTTAGCTTGGGTATTTAAACTACTAGTTAGACGACCTAACAGCTCGTGTCCTTGTGTTCGACAGTGGACTTATCCATGTATAAATTAAGCCATGCTATCTTCAAGGAGATTCTTTTAACATGGTTTTGTTGGTTCATTGATTGCTCGTTCTACATTTTGATATAATTACAGTAGCGATTTAGTGCTATATCAGATGATGTCACTGCTGGAGACATGACTTTATTAGGTTATTTAATTAGGATTAAGTATTCTTCTCATGTGATTTTAGTGTTATTTAGGTTAATCGCCTTATTTTGTTATTATTTGTTGTCTTGTATTTGGTTATGTGTCGTTACTTGTTCGTTTGCAGTTCTCTCTCTTTAGTTTACATCTAACCATATAGTGGTGATGTGGTAGGGCTCGATGAGCAAAGGATGATCGAGGCAACACAGAGACAAGAAGATTGGAGCAGTTTGTTGAGAGATCACACCCGGCTAATTCAGTAGAGAGAGAGAGAGTAGCTAAATAGTATGGAGTTAATTTTTGATTCATTATTTCTTGTAATATTTTGTAATTAATTATCATTTATAGTGGTTCTCGATTGAGAACGTGTGTGTGTAATCATAGACTTAGATTATTTATTATTTGTGGTGTGTCGAGATCTGTTTCACTCTTTTCATTTGGGGCTTGGTTTGAGTGGATGAAATTTAAGGATAGAACACGACTCTTAGAGCTTAATTAGGTTCCTTGTTTGTGCCCAAATAATTAGGTTGCACATAAAATATTCAAATCGGCACACCTTAGCATGTGGATTAGCTCAAATTTAAATCAATTCTTCACTGCTAATATAGCTTTTATTTAGGTACAACTTTTATCGACTTGCATCTCATATAGTTATATTTCAATATTATGTTGAGCATAGCACATGGAGAAACATGGGAAGCATTGTAAGATTTTCTAACTAAGCATACATCATTGATTCTCGCTTGCATTCAGCTTTCTTGAATCGCTCTCTTGAATTTTTATAACTTAGGTTAAACAAGAACCAGGACTGATGATTAAGAGTATATTCATTGTGGCCATTTAAATCTTAAAGTGATAAGCATATCTAAAATTGGGGATGTTAATGCAAATCAATTCAAATAAACTAGGAGTAAAATAATCTTACTACAGGAGAGTAATTCCCTCGTTTCTTGTAGGTATTTACTTCTAAATAGGATGGGTAAGGATGCATCCATAGGATAGGGCCTAAATCTCTGTACTTGCACCCCCGGTCTTCATTCTGACTTTCACATATTTGGGAGATGCAAATGCTCACCTCTAACTATAGTTGACATTTTGGTTGTGTAAGTATGTCAGTTCCTTCAAGAGTGTGATAAAACCTGATAGGTCAGACATATCATTCTTTTGATGGAAGACTTATAGAAGCACCATTGGGCATCAGGGGGACGAATTGTGAGTAACAGAATCCAATATTATTCCATCACCAACTAAAATCGACAAGATAAATCGACTAGACTCTTGCAGCTTTCACGTGTGAGCTTGGCTAAAAAGGTGTATTGAATTTTGTTTGTATTTGTGTGAGTTCTACAACTTCTAAGGAGGACTCACGACCAGAAGCTACCATTGAGTCGGACATGATTTTTGCTGATTGTCTTAACCATTTTGATGATCCGACACAAGAGCCCAATAATGTCAAGCCAATTGAGATCACTAGCACCTTCTCGAGACGTGTGCTGACCCTTCAGGAATATTCCAATATATATGGTGACTCGTCTGATGAGGAACTGATGAGCCACAAAAACCACCGAGCAACCAAGGTAGATAAATCAAAAGCGGTCATTGCGACCTCAGTCGCTCGGGTGCTCAACAAGAAAAATTATTCGACCACCAAATAAAGATCAAAACACGACAAAACTCAAGATAGCGGTCTTGCTATTAGATTAACCTAGTATAGCGACCAGGATCGAACTCAAGGAGCACGTGATGGCCTTGCGGCCTACGAAGTAGTCAAAAATCATGAAAAATAAAAGACAAATATTTTTGGTGGATTTTTAATGTTTTTATATTTTTTGGATTTTTAAATAATAAAGAAAGTGAGAAAATAAGAGATACAAGCAACTTCACACAATTATTTAACTACTCAAATAAGCTCAAAAAATCAAACAAAAATGTTTTTATGTTTTTTATATTTTTTACTATTTTTGGTTAATTTTTGGGGTTTTTCTGATTTTTATGGGATTTTATAAAAATAAAACAAGGCTAAAAATGCAAGGCACTGTCCAGTCAAACTTGGAGGACCAAAATAAAATGCAAAATGGTCCTATCAGAGTCTGAAGTAATTTTCCTGTAAAGTATAAACAACAAGGAAGAAATACGCACATGATTTATTATTTTTGGATTTTTCTATTATTTACTAGAATTTTTATAAGGTTTTCAAGGTTTTTCAATTTTTATATTTTCTATATGTCCAAAAATGACCAAAATTGGTCAGAAAATCAAGCACAGCAAGACAAACAATATATATATTTTTTTGTAATTTTGAAAGTAGTTTTAATATTTTTTTGTGATTTTCAAAACTGGACAGTAAGAAAAATGCTTGTTTTTGAATTTTTAAAAATAATAAAAAAGCTCAGAAATGGTTTAAAAAATTAGAGAAAAGTTTACACCATGGCAGGAGCCACGTTTCCAATTTTCATCGAATTTGGAGTAATTTTGCTATTTTATTAAAATCAAACACAAAGACACAACACACGGGAACCTAAATGCAAGAGAACAATCTTTGGAGGGCCTAAAAGTAACAAATAAGGAATTCCAGGGGGGTCCAGTGCAAAAATCCCAAAATTCCAATGTGAAGCACGTGTCTGGGGCACTCAGGGACCTAAATGTAATTAAAATAGTTCCGAGGGCTTTTTAGCAACAAGTGCTAAAAGCCTAGGGTCCTATCTGTAATGTACCCACTAAATTCGGCACATGCACAATTAAAATCACGCACAGGGGTATGGATGCAAATATTAAAAAATAATTTCATTCATTAACACCCTAAAACTTCCGGCCCATATATGCAAATAAACCACAAAAATCACGTGACGATGCACGTGTTCCACGTAGACAGGGGTATAAATGCAAATAAAATAAGCACGAGGTCCAAAGTGCAAAATGTCCAGAATAAAATGAACGGGATAAAATATTTACAGGACTAACTAATAAACACCATAAACAGAGGGGCCTACTAGAAATTTACCCCTTATTATATCCGAGGGCTGGAGTGGCGCCACATGGCTGATCGATCGGCTGGGAGTAGCGGGCGCCTCCTCGAGTTAACCCTCGCTCTGATTGACGGTGGAGGACGTGCCACGTGGGGAATCATACGGCTATGGAGCGCTGTAGCTAAGCCTCGCCGAGTCGACGGTCATGATCAAGCCTCCAAAGATCTGACGGTGATGGCAGCTCCTCGCACGAACGAATCTGATCTAATCTGGAGCTGGAGGACGATTGGACGACTGCAGAGGATGCTCGACAAACTCGACGCCGGTGAGTTTCGCCGGGCTCGTGTGCGTGCAGGGGAGCTCCTCGGGGGGCTGCTGAAGATCGGAGCAGATGCGTCTGGGCACCCCGCGTCTAATGGTCCCCTCCGATGATGCAGCGGAGCTCCAGAGAGCTCAGGCGACGTCGGCGGAGGAGGAGCTGCTGCTCCAGAGGGTTGAGCCCTCAGATGGACTCATTTGGACCTGCAAAACAAGGCAACCGACTCCTGGGTCGAGGGCAAAGTGCCTCGACCCGGTTAGGGGTGGTGAAGTTGAGCTGTGCGTCGGAATGAAGGGGCTCCGGCGAAGCGACGACGGTGGAGCCCCAATTCCCAATTCCGTGGCGAACTGGGTTGAACGAAGGGATGGAGAAGGTGCGCGGGGGAAAGGCGAAGGTGTGGGTCGACTCCGATGATCGAACGGTGGCCTAGGGTGGTCGGAATCGGGGCTCGTCGGCGACGGGGCAAATTGGGCGAAAAGCTAAATTAGAGAAACTAAGGAAGAACTAGGGGTACCTGATGGATGATATCGACTGGGGAAGAGCTGGGGATGCTCCAGGTCATAGCCTCGAGGGCCGTCGTTGCCCGAGGCTCGAGCACCACCTCTGGGCGGCGCACGACGGTGCAAAGTCGCCGGATCAGTGGTCCGGTCGCTCCCTCCTCGCTACGACATGGCCGAACTCAAGCTGTCACTCTCACGGTGTCTATGGAGTTCCTGGGAGTGGGGTGAAACTATCCAAAGATGCGAGAAAATGGAGGCGGAGCTCAGACTATATATGCCTAGGGGTCCTGCTATCTGGGAGTCGGGCGAGAAGCTCGAAGCGCGGATCCCCAAAATCCACCCCGGGCGTGGATCAGGGTTGATCAAGGTCGGATTAGGACCCGGGGTTAACGGATTTAGTGATCGGATCGAGTGTAGAAAATGTCGAGAAATCGAGTCGCGGGCTCGGATCCGGGGTTCAGTGGTCCAGGGGGGGAGTTGACCGGGGGGTCAACATCCCCCGTGGACCAGCCAGCAGAGGCCACGTGTAAATGATTTAGAAATTCAAATTAAAATAAAAGATGACCGAATTATTAAAAACTCAAAACATGAAAAATGTTTATTCTATTTTTTTCTATTTTTTTGTGATTTTTAATTATTTTTTTGAAATATAAATTAGGTATCTACATTATAGTACTCTATATAGGTATATACACAATATGGATTTTTAATTCTTGATTTTTAATTAATTATTTATGTACATTTTTATTCCAATTTTATATTTTATTTATTTATAGGATAAAATTTGGAATAATATGGTATTTTTATTTTATTTTTATTAATTATGTACATGGTTGAAATAAATAGTTTTATTTATATCCTTGTATGATATATATACAAGGTGGCTTTGATTTTTATTTTTATTTTTTTTATTTTTATTTTATTTTTGTGATGTTTATTTTATTTACATATATTATGAAATAAGGGAATATATACATATTTTTATGGAATTTTATTGATTTATTTACAAGGTGAAATAAATACATAAATGATTTTGTGTACATGGCTTATGTACACTAATGAGGGGTATTTTCACTTGTTTGTAATTTTGTTTTGTTTTTCTCATTTTTATTTTAATTTAATATTTAAAAATATAATAAATATTTACAAATAAATATGACCCATTTTTATTTTTATTTTTTGAGGAAAATATTTATTTTTATTTAATTACAGGTATATGTACACATGAGCTTCCTTATCTCTCTCTACTTGGGCATTTATGCGGTCAGGCCCATGCTGAGCCCTCCCTTGGGATTAGGTCGCTCAATATTTATTCTAAATATCTCCCTCTTTTTCTTTTGTCTCTTTATTCTTTTATTTATGCACAAAAACATGCCATTTATTCAATTTTATACAATGCATGTAATTTGATAATTATTTGTATTTACATGAATATACAGGTATTTGCAAAGGTTTTTGTAGCTAAAATATAATAATAAAGAGTGATGAATGGGTATTCATCACCCTCCTATACTTAACTTTGCTAGTCCCTTAGCAAACACTTATTTGAAAAAGAAGTGAAAAAGAGAAAGAAAAAGAAAAAGAGGAGAATATACATGTATTAAGGCTGATTATTAAACTTGCCTTCATTAAATTGAAATATGGAGCTCGATCAGATCTTTGGATTATTAATGTGTCGGAACCTTATTTGGACTTAAGCTTAAAACTCAACAGCCTCTAAGTTCCACCAATCTATGGGCAAGTCTCCTCAATAAACCAGATCAGAACAAGTCTACATACACAAACTCTAATGCCCATGAATCTTTCCATGCGGTGTAAGTGATATGTAGCTCCCCACCTCAGAAGTAACAAAGAAACAACCTCCCCCAACCTGGTAACTCTAATGCCTCGATCTAGCAACTCTTTCCTCGAGAAGCGGGGTATTCCCTTCTAAGTTCAATTGCAACCGGCTCAAGAAGAGGGGGAAGAAGAGAATGGACCATGGCCAGTGTAGCCATGTATCCTTGGGAGCTCTAACCAGTGTAGCTGAGTCTCCCGCTGCAAGCTTCATGAGATGTAACATGTATACCATAAGCTTTTGCTTTATTTGACTATATACACTCCGGTGGGATTATTAAATTTTCAATCCGACCCACCACTTTTTTTGGAGTTCTTTTCTTTTTGCACATTTTTTATGTGCAACTGTACAACATATCT
Source organism: Ottelia alismoides (assembly GCA_037367405.1). NCBI lineage: Eukaryota > Viridiplantae > Streptophyta > Magnoliopsida > Alismatales > Hydrocharitaceae > Ottelia > Ottelia alismoides. The sequence continues at coordinate 158,382 of JAZKJV010005025.1, forward strand.
ACATGATGCAGCATATATACAAGGAGTTTTTCCTCTTGAGCCAGTAGACTATCTCTCTTTTGAAGCTTTATTGCAACCCACGACTTCTGTCTTTAGACTTCATCACCACTAGACCAAGTTGAGACGCACTTCCTTCACTAGAAGAAGAAGAGAGGTTCCGCCCAGAAGTACTACCCTCATATGCTACCCCAAGCCAAAGGAAACTGCCTCCTCACCACCTCATCTGTGGAGAGCTGTGTAAAGTGCTGGTGCAAGTCAAGCCATTGTCTCTAAGAGTCATGCGTGTGTTGTTAAGTGCTCTACTTAGGCTCATCAAGATGATATATGCTCATAGCCTAGTGGACTCAAAGAATTAAGTCCCAATGGACCTGAAAAGCCTTAACCCTAAGCCCTATAAGGTTCCTCTTAGAATTAGGTGGATTAAGATCTTAATCAAGCTCCATTTCCCAATTTAATTCCATGCTAGTTTAAATGTCAACTATGATCCAGGAAAAACTATACAAGTATTTACAAAGATGCTATTTATAAATATTTACAATCGTGCAAAATTTTTGAAAAAATGTTTTGAAACCATGGATGTATGCATGAATGCAAGTTTTGCAAAAATATTTACAAACATTTACACAAGTTTTTTACAAACTTTTTATTTTCAAAACATTTTGGAAAAATTTTGTACTATATACATAATTTTACTATGAAAATATTTATAAATCCTTTACACAAATCATTTTACAATCATTTGTACAAAAATAATTTGTATAAATAAATAGGTATGTGCAAAATGAATTTTATATACAAAGGAGAAAATTTTTAAATTTTATGGGTTTTTAGCCATTTTTATTTATTCACACACTCATACAAAGTACGAGTTATGGCTAAAGTATATATGAAATATATACACCCCCTATACTTAGCTCGAACGATGTCCTCAGAGTGATAAAGAGCAATGAAGAAGACATAACTCGTGCTCAGTATAGGGAAGTGAAAAAGGAATGGCTAGATACAGAGATGAACGAAAGCATAGAATGAGGAGAACTCAGTGGTTTCCCCCTATACGTAGGATCAAGTAATCCTAAGTATAGCAGCTGTACATGAAGGGAAATCCGAGTGAAGGATGTACAGGCCCTGCCCCCCCCCCATACTTAGGGTGAAATATCCCTAAGTATAGGCAGCAAAATAGGGGTAGAAAGAATCAAAAGAATACCCGAAGGTCCTACATCCTCCCTATACTTAGGGTAAAGTACACCCTAATTTGAGTGTCAGTGGATGGTGGTGCCTGGTAGGTGAGCTGCGGCTGCTGGTACGGCTCCGCCTGTACAAGATGGACCTGTCTAGGCTGCTGGTGGGAGCTGGAGTGCTGGGACGAGCTGCTGCTGCTACTCGGATCGCCTCGTGCCTGAAGACGAGGCTGTGAAGCCGTCTGTGCCTCCTGGAGACACATGAGCTGTGTCTTCAGGTCACTCAGAGTCTGTGCCATCTGCTCCATCTGCGTGATGCCCTGGCACTGCTTCTTCTCAATAATCTCCATCCGGTCCAGCTTCGCGCTGATGATCCCCATGTCTGCGGCTGTGGACTCGGCCTGTGCTGCGGCTACCACTGACGAACTGAATGGACCGGTGTCGACCCGTGCTATCCTCTGGTACTGCACGGTCCGTGGCTGCTGGGGTCTGCCCTGAGTACACAATCTAGTCTGGGACATCACCATGTAGTTCTCAGCCATCTCCTCGTAGATGGCCCAAACCTGATCGTGATCCTTGGCGAAGTAAGACCCGCCACAAGAAGCGTTCACCAAGCCCTGAAGCTCTGGTGTCAGCCCGCTGAAAAAGCTCTGCACAAGGTTCGGCTTGGAAATGTCGTGGTGCGGGCATTTGTCAGTCAACTCTCTGAACCTCTCCCATGCCTCGTGGAACTGCTCGTTGGGGAGCATGGAGAAGTTGTTGATCAGGGCTCTAGCGGCGTTCGTCCGCCCGAGTGGATAGTACTTATGCAAGTACTCGGCGCGGAGCTGCTCCCATGTGTAGACAAAGTTTGCCAAGTGCTTCAGCCAGGTGGCTGCTCTGTCTGCTAAGGAGAAGGGGAAGGCAATCATCCGTATGGTATCCTGGTCCACCTGACGATCGTGGACAGTGCTGCAGATCATCTCGAACTCCTGCATGCGGAGATGGGGCTCCTCAGTAGCCAGCCCATGGAACCGGAGTAGGAGCTGAAGTGTGTTCGGGGGGAACTTGAAGTCCCTCACGATAGCTGGTAGCACCACCCAACGGTGCGTCAAAGTCGCTCCGGGGTTGTGTAACTCCCGCATCGGTCTCGGAGGTCCTGCTGCTCCTGCTGCGGCTACTGCTGCCGCGGCTGCTGCGGCTGCTGCCGCATCGTCGGGTCCTCCCCCCGGGCCGCGCTGTTCGCGGTCGGCTCTCATCTGCTCAAGCTCGCGCCTCATCTCCATCATGAATGCTCCCTGATCCCTCAACTGCTGTTGCACTGAGTCAAGGGAGGCGATCAGGGTGGAGTTGATCGCACCCTGGTCCAGAACGAAATGCTCCTGCTGCTGACCTCTGGTGTGATCATCACTGCTGCCGGGCATAGTCTCTAAAAAATCAAAACATCCAAACTCAGGTGCCGATAAATCATCTGTCTGTCTCTCCTCTGGCACTGTTATCTCAGTCTCAGAAGAAGGGGGGGTCGAGGGGGAATAGGATGGAGTCGTACTCGGGTTCGAAGAGCGGGTCTGAGCTCCCACGAACCGACCTAGATGAATGGACTGGAGTGCTAAAAAGCGGTGCAACCAGAGGCTGTCTAAGAGACCTCCTGCCCATCATCGTGATCTGGCAAGTAGTGTGGATGAGATCTGGTAACAAATATGATCACAAGCAAACCCCCGATTCACCAACGCAATGCGAGCTGAAGATCGTAAAGGCTCGGTCAATTATCTTGTCAATTTTATTTTGGTGATCAGTCAGGATAGCAGAGCGATTACGTGACCTGTTGGGTTACCCGATATTTTCCCAACCGACTGTCCCGTACAGAAATAGTCGGTAATCAGTCGAGAAGAATATCGGAGGGCTTTAGCTAGTGTATGGGGCCACTCTCTCGCGCAAGCAAATCGGACAATGAGGGGGTTGCTCTCCCCAAGACAAATTTTTAAGTGAGGTGTCTTTTAGGTCGATAGTGTTAGCAGTCCCAAATTTTATTGTTTTTCTTTTTAGATATTTTTCAATAAACAAACAGATCGCCTAACGAATTTTTCAGTTCTCCTGGTTATTAAGTCCAAAACAGGGGGGAGAAGTCAAAAAAGCCGATGCGCGATGAAATCAATGATGCATGCAGAGTAAGAGATGCGTACCTGACTCCAGCAGTCTACATGCAAGATGATCTGCGCAGAATTGAAAGACAGAAAATAAACTACCTAAATGGTGCAGGCGGAAAACCGAGTCCCTAAACAGCAGTGCTACTCGAAAGAACCACTAGTTGACCACCAGCCTCCAATCCAGAGAGTCCGGTCTAGACCCACCCCTCCTCTTCTCTACAGGTCGAGTTCAGGAGTAGTGCTTGACGGGGTGGGCTCGCGGCGCGTAGGCTTGAAGGTAGTGAATCAACTATTTTATTATCTTTTTATTTTTGGTCCAATTACCGATCTATAGGTGCATGCATATATATTAGGGTATTTGGATCCTAATTATTACGTCATAGTCAAGCAGAAAATCCTACGGCTAGGGGCTCGAAAATCCGCGAGAAACCGGAAAATGCAGTAAAGGAAACAAATCCGTGAAAAAGCCGCGTAAAACCGAGGGGTCCCCCGAGCACACCGGTGCTCGGCGAAACAGACCCCGAGAGTCTAAGTGTCTAAACTGAATGTCCTGTCCCTGTTTTATTACAATAATAGTTCAAGTACTGCAGGAAATAAAATCTAAGTTACGACCAATCTAATCCGCGGCTCCCGCACTCCTGCTCGCTCCTCGCGTCCTCCTGCGACTCTGTAGAGAAAAGAGCCACCTCCGGCTCCCGTGGTTGCTCGTCTTCCGAAGAAAGCCGCCTCGGTCCTCGGGCCCTCGCAAGAAAATAAACAGAGAGTGTGATCAGACCAGATTATTATATAAACGAGTCAGAAAAATATATACAAAAATCTATACATAAAACCGTGAAAAAGAAGCCACGGAAAAATCAAATGTGACTACTAAGCCGTGCTCCCCGGCAACGGCGCCATCGCCATTCTGATGAGCACACAAAAACCACCGAGCAACCAAGGTAGATAAATCAAAAGCGGTCGTTGCGACCTCAGTCGCTCGGGTGCTCAACAAGAAAAATTATTCGACCACCAAATAAAGATCAAAACACAACAAAACTCAGGTCTTGCTATTAGATTAACCTGGTATAGCGACCATGATCGAACTCAAGGAGCACGTGATGGCCTTGCAGCCTACGAAGTAGTCAAAAATTATGAAAAATAAAAGACAAATATTTTTGGTGGATTTTTAATGTTTTTATATTTTTTTGGATTTTTAAATAATAAAGTAAGTGAGAAAATAAAATAAGCATGAGGTCCAAAGTGCAAAATGTCCAGAGAAAATGAACGGGATAAAATATTTACAGGACTAACTAATAAACGCCATAAACAGAGGGGCCTACTGGAAATTTACCCCTTATTATATCCGAGGGCTGGAGTGGCGCCACGTGGCTGATCGATCAGCTGGGAGTAGCAGGCGCCTCCTCGAGTTAACCCTCGCTCTGATCGACGGTGTAGGACGTGCCACGTGGGGAATCGGACGGCTATGGAGCGCTGTGGCTAAGCCTCGATGAGTCGACGGTCACGATCAAGCCTCCAAAGATCTGACGGTGATGGCAGCTCCTCGCAGAACGGATCTGATCTAATCTGGAGCTAGAGGACGATCATACAACTGCGGAGGATGCTCGACGAACTCGACGCCGACGAGTTTCGTCGGGCTCGTGTGCATGCAGGGGAGCTCCTCGGGGGCTGCTGAAGATCGGAGCAGAAGCGTCTGGGCCCCCCGCGTCTAATGGTCCCCTCCGATGACACAGCGGAGCTCCAGAGAGCTCAGGCGACATCCGCGGAGGAGGAGCTGCTGCTCCAGAGGGTCGAGCCCTCAGATGGACTCGTTTGGACCTGCAAAACAAGGCAACAAACTCCCGGGTCGAGGGCAAAGTGCCTCGACCCGGTTAGGGGTGGTGAAGGTGAGCTGTGCGTCGGAATGAAGGGGCTCTGGCGAAGCGACGGCGGTGGAGCCCCAATTCCCAGTTCCGTGGTGAATTGGGTTGAACGAAGGGATGGAGAAGGTGCGCAGGGGAAAGGCGAAGGTGTGGGTCGACTCCGATGATCGAACGGTGGCCTAGGGTGGTCGGAATCAGGGCTCGTCGGCGACGGGGCAAATTGGGCGAAAAGCTAAATTAGAGAAACTAAGGAAGAACTAAGGGTACCTGATGGATGATATCGACTGGAGAAGAGCTGGGGATGCTCCAGGTCCTAGCCTTGAGGGCCGTCGGTGCTCGAGGCTCGAGCACCACCTCTGGGCGGCGCACGGCGGCGCAAAGTCGCCGGATCAATGGTCCGGTCGCTCCCTCCTCGCTGCGACATGGCCGAATGCAAGCTGTCACTCTCGCGGTGTCTATGGAGGTCTTGGGGTGGAGTGAAACAATCCAAAGATGCAAGAAAATGGAGGCGGAGCTTGGACTATATATGCCTAGGGGTCCGGCTATCTGGGAGTCGGGCGAGAAGCTCGAAGCGCGGATCCCCAAAATCCACCCCGGGCGTGGATCAGGGTTGATCAAGGTCGGATTAGGACCTGGGGTTAACGGATTTAGTGATCGGATCGAGTGTAGAAAATGTCGAGAAATCGGGTCGCGGGCTCGGATCCGGGGTTCAGTGGTCCAGGGGGGGAGTTGACCGGGGGGTCAACATCCCCCATGGACCAGTCAGCAGAGGCCACGTGTAAATGATTTAGAAATTCAAATTAAAATAGAAGATGGCCGAATTATTAAAAACTCAAAACATGAAAAATGTTTATTTTATTTTTTTTCTATTTTTTTGTGATTTTTAATTATTATTTTTAAATATAAATTAGGTATCTACATTATAGTACTCTATATAGATATATACACAATATGGATTTTTAATTTTTGATTTTTAATTAATTATTTATGTACATTTTTAATCCAATTTTATATTTTATTTATTTATAGGATAAAATTTGGAATAATATGGTATTTTTATTTTATTTTTATTAATTATGTACATGGTTGAAATAAATAGTTTTATTTATATCCATGTATGATATATATACAAGGTGGCTTTGATTTTTATTTTTATTTGTTTTTGTTTTTATTTTATTTTTGTGATGTTTATTTTATTTATATACATTATGAAATACGGTAATATATATACATATTTTTATGGAATTTTATTGATTTATTTACAAGGTGAAATAAATACATAAATGATTTTATGTACATGGCTTATGTACACGAATGATGGGTATTTTCACTTGTTTGTAATTTTGTTTTGTTTTTCTCATTTTTATTTTAATTTAATATTTACAAATATATAAAAATATTTACAGATAAATATGACCCATTTTTATTTTTATTTTTAGAGGAAAATATTTTTTTATTTAATTACAGGTATATGTACACATGAGCTTCCTTATCTCTCTCTACTTGGGCATTTATGCGGTCAGGCCCATGCTGAGCCCTCCTTTGGGATTAGGTCACTCAATATTTATTCTAAATATCTCCCTCTTTTTCTTTTGTCTCTTTATTCTTTTATTTATGCACAAAAATATGCCATTTATTCAATTTTATACAATGCATGCAATTTGATAATTATTTGCATTTACATGAATATACAGGTATTTGCAAAGGTTTTTGTAGCTAAAATATAAGAATAAAGAGTGATGAATGGGTATTCATCAGAAACCCATGGTCAGCACCGCACCACATTCCGGACCTTCAAAGAAAACAACCAAGACTAAATTGACTCCACATAAAAACACGGTTGCTCCCTCTTCTGGTCGGCTATCTGGTGAGAGGAAGTCGAGAATTGATTCCTCGAGGTGTTCCCCCGAACCTCTCAAGGCACGTCACCCTCATCTCCCTCTCAATGATTCAGGTTCTAGAAAATCAACCAAGAAAATTTCCTTCGACATTCCGGAGAAGGAATTTTCAGAGGAATCCTCGTCGGGTCCTGATAAGGTGATTTATATGAGTGAGCTCAGTTCGACTGTTCTTAAGCTGTATCTAATCAACTATCCGTGTGTAGACTCTCGTTGAACGATCCCTTCACCTCACTACTATTCATCTGAGGATGATTCTGACAGTGACACATTTGTATATTACCCACCTCCTCGATCCCGCAAGAAGGTTCGTCATAATCCTTCTTGATCCTTATATATTCTCACTTGTTCTTGTATATATTTTCCCTCCCACCCCAGTGATTCGAATCACTCGCCTCGACTTCATATCATTTCATTTTATGGCTGTACTTAGGATGACCAGATCCTAAGTATAGGGAGGAGAGTGACCCGAGTCTCTTCACCATTCGTTGTATATTCTCTAGATCTCATCGGTTCTCACACTCACTCCTGTCCTATACTTAGGCTGACTGGAGCCTAAGTATAGGGGGGATTGATGCTCGCCGTGTATATACTCCTCCATTCCACCTCTTAACTCGCCCGCCCCATTTTTGATCTTCTTCTACACTTAGGCTACCAAAGCCTAAGTATAGGGAGGCAGAGCGACTTCTATACTTTTTTGTTATTTTAGCTCTCCTACGCTTAGCAAGAGTTATGTATTTTCCTCGCTTTTCGTGCTCTGAGGACATAACACACGTTAAGTATAGGGGTCATGTATATATTACATATATACTTTACCCATAGCTCGTACTTTCGCGTATTTTCACGTATTTTTGTATATATTATGCAATAATTACAGGTGGATAAAAATTGAAAAAAAAATCGTATACTTGTATAACATTTGTATAATTTGTAATAAAACTCTTGTAAATTGTTGTAACATAGGAGGTATACCAAATTTTGAAAAAAAACACAAAAAAACACAAAAAATAGGCTTCTTATTTACTCTTGCATATCATCCTTGCAAAAAAAGAGTCTTGCATTTCATCTACATAGCATGTCATCTGCATCTCATCTGCATATCTTGCATATGCAAGGTGAAAAGCTAGTGGGTTCTAAACCAAGTTATGAATAGATGTTGAGGAGGGACTTTATTTGACCTTAATCCACCTAATTTCAGATGAACCTTATAGGAACTAGAGTTAAGATTTCTCAGTTCAAGTGACTTAATTCTTTGAGTCCGCAAGTCTATGTTCACATGTCATCTTGATTAGTCTAAGTAGAATATCTCGTGCACATGCATGATTCTTATGGATAGTGACCTAACTTGGACATGCACCATGTACGTAGCTCTTCATTGATGAGGTGGTGAGGAGGTAGAATCCTTTAGCTTGGAGTAGCACGCGGGTGGAAACATCCGTCCTCCTCTAGGGAGGGTAGTGCATCTCAACCTAGTCTGGTGGTGTTGATGTCTGAGGACGGGACGTTGTGGGTTGCAATAATGCTTCAAAAGAGGGATAGTCTACTGGCTTAAGAGGAAAAACTCCTTATGTACATGCTGCACCTTGTATATAGTTCAAAAAAGAAGAAAAAGAAAAAAAAGAAAAAAATGCAAGAACTCAAAAAAAAAGACAGGACAGATAGAAAAAAAATACATGTCGGAGTATGTATATTAGCAAGAAGTCTGTAGATGGATGACTTGGCTACACCGGTCAGGCATCCCGGGATAGGTAGCTACACTGGCTACCGTCCATTCTTTTCTCCACCCCTCCTCTTGAGCTGGTCGCACTTGAACTTAGAAGGGAATACCCCGCTCCTCGAGGAAAGAGTTACTGGACCGGAGAATTAGAGTTACCTTGTTAGAGGAGACTGATTCTTAGCCATTTCTGATGTGGAGAGTTATTTTACACTTATACAGTACAAGTAAGAATCATAGTCATCAGAAATTTGCGTTCGAGAATTTGTTCTAACTTGACTGTTGAGGCGTCTTGAATAGAAGACTTATGGAACTTGAAGCATGTTAGGTCTTAAATTCAGATCCCAAGAAGGTTCTGCCACATAATTGATCCAAAGGTCGAGTCAAGCTCCATTTTCAACTTTTGTTCATGACCTTGGTATGGAACCCAATCTCATTTCACTCTTGCATTTCATCTTAGTTTCTCGGGGACGAGCAAGGTTTAAGTATAGGGGGTTGATGAATCTATGATTCATCGCTCTAAAAGTTGAAAATAGAGCTTTTTTCCCAAGTAATTAGATGCATATTTCTACTTATATTGCATAATTAGCATTCATGCATGCATAAGTAATATCTGCATTTTAGCATTCATATTTGCATTAAATAAGAAGTCCAATTCACTTGTAAATATTCACCTGTATATTCACCATATTTCACCTATTTGTATATATTTTACACTTACCCCAAATCAAATAAAATCAACTCCATAGTGTATATATTACTAATACTAATTAAAGAAAAATATCAAAAAATACTAACTTGTAAAATTGACCAATAAAATCCCAATCCAAGTTCGAAACTAGGAGCCTTAAAATACGCATATCTCTCTCACACAATGTCCGATTTAGGTCTAATACACATTCAAAGACCTTCAAAATAAGACCAATTTCATTAAAATCGGAGCTCGTATGCAAATTTGGGTTTTGGGCCCCTTTTATATATTGTACATATTGACCAAATGCCGTTGCATTTTAACCTTTTATTTTCTTAATTACTAAAAATCCAAAAAAATTAGATTAAGTTGTAAATATTCTCTTCACATTTTCTCTATTTTAATTTTAATTTTTCTCTTATTTAAAAATGACAAGAAAATTACAAAAGACAAAAATGAGGTATTATTATACCTATAAGGTACCACTCGAAAATACACTTTGTACATATGATTTCATTTCATTTTTAGCCCTTCACGAAAGTTGTAGATCTCGTCGAGACAAGCAAATTTTGTGTTGACCACTTTTTAATTTAATCCGTTTTGTTATATCCTTTTGATTTTTCTTTACATTTAATTTTTGAATTTTCTAGGAGCGACATGTGGCAGCTCCGGGAGCCGCCACATATCACCCCATTTTTTTTATTATTTTCGAATTTATTTTATTATTTTTGGATTTATTATTATTATTATTATTTTATTATTACCATTTTAATTATTTCTAGTAGCCTACTATATTACTATATTTATTATTCATTTTATTCCCCTTTTACTTCTTCTCCCCTTACTTGTCTTCCACTCCAATCCACCAACTCACCACTTCCTCCACCATCCCTCCACCTTTTTCTAACTCCCCCTCCTCTTTATATTCTCTTCCCATCCTCCATTTTTCATCATCCGCCATTTCGATAGAAAAGAGAGAGAGAGAGAGAGAGAGAGCTCCGGCTATCTGTAGGTGACAGCTACTGAGAATCAAAGTCGAGCGACGACCTCCGACCACGGCGAGATCCGAGGTGGTCTCAACCACTTCATCGTAGCATCCCTCACAGGAAGATTCTCCAGCTTCGAAGGACTCCGCCACCCTTCTTGAGGCCACGACAGGAGCCGTGAATCGTAGCTCTGCCTTCTGACGAAATTCTAGGTAATTTCTCTATCTTTACCTTCTAAATCATTTTTATCTAACATTTTTTTGTTGTTGTTATTTCACATCTAATCACCACAAATCCATCACAACCATCACAAACATCACCGCCTTTCCTTTTTATTTCTTCACATTTTATTTGTTGTTTACAAAAAAACTACAAAAAATTAAAAAAGGCAACATCAGCCCCATCGTCAGCCCCGGCCACCCGCAGCGCCACCATCCCCGCCTTCCTTAGCGGTACACTCCGACCGCCCGTCGCGACCCCTGTGCACATTGTTCTGTTTGTTTATTTTAATATTGTCTTGCAAAGACACCCCTGCTTTTATGTTCTAATTTGGACACTATTTTTGCATCAAATTTTAATACAAAAATAATTTATTGCTGAGAAATTGATTCTGTACATTTTGGCTATTTATTTATATTTTTGTGAGCATCGGATTATTAATTAAAAATCAAAGACTGAAATTCAGTGATATTTTACCCGTTTAAGCTCTGAAATTCGCATAGATCTATTTAGTGCTCCAAAAATTGTGAAAAATTCATATTTGATGCCTTTACTTGTGCTTTAAAGAATTACAGTCCAAATTTCGTCCAACTTGGAGTTGTCTTTTGCATAAAATAAATTATAGAGTGAATTATGTAGTTAATTTTTAGTTAAATCCACATAGATTATTTTTGAGAAATTTAAAGTCTCCTAGATTGCTAATCAAAATATCCATTTGAGATAAATAGTTCTCTGGAAAATTTGATTTCGTGGATTTACTAAATACTCACAGTTGCTCTGTTTTCAGTAAAAAATTCATAAAAATCACATAATGTTAGGAAATTCCAAAAAAATAATGTAGCTTCATTTCATCATGTTTAACTTCTAGTAAAATTTTCATAATTTTTGTATATCATTTGCATGAAAAATTGCATAAAAACCCCCAAAAGTTTGCATTTTTCATTTGTGCATCTTAAATCCAAAAATTCCAAAAAAATACATTTGCATTCATCATTGGATTAGGTTTACAGGAAAAATATAACTTGGTCAATCTGGTCTAATTTCACATTCAAATTATTTTTGGCTGAGTTGTTGATTTTCTTATTAACCTAGTTCATATGCATTTGTGCATTGGCATTTTTTATTGCATAAAAAATTAAAAAAAACTCACTTGGAAAACCACGATCTAATTCATCTAATCTAATCCAAAGTTGTTCCTTTGCCTCCCTGAGTTCGACCTTGGGCTTGCCCAGCAAAATATAAATACAACCATTTGATTCTATGGACATATTCAAATAGATGGTTTTTGACGGACCGAATTCAACCCGATTGCAATGACCACTGAGTGTTAATTCCACACTATTAAAGGGCTGAATTTGCGGCTCGTCAGTAGTGTCTGATAGAGACTCGAGGTTTACATCTCACAACTAGCACCAGTTCATGTTATCACTTCAGACATAGTTGAAGATGAGTTCGGCATATCATCCACATATAGATAGGCAGTGAGCGTACTATTCATATATTTTAGGATTTGCTATGTGCATGCACTCTAGAATGGGAAGTGTCCTGGAAGGACTACCTGCTGTTAGTAAAATTCACGTGCAATAACAACCGTTATTCTGGCATTGACGTGCACCATTCGAAACCCTATACGGGAGGAGAGGCCTCACGCCTCTCAGTTGGTGTGAGGTAAGTAATCACGCTCTTTACTCCATTGATCGCTTGGAGGAGATTGCGAGGGTTGTGTTTCTTGTGAGGCAAAGGCTTATGATGGTACAGAGCTTCTAGAAAAGTTATGCAGATCGTCAGAGAAGAGATTTGGAGTTTTATGTAATATAATCCTCTTCTCTAAATTCATATTCGAAATATGATTCATTTAATCGTATATGCTAATGAAATTCTTGTAAAAACAAGTAGGAGATTGGGTGTTTTTGTGAGTATCTCCCGTGAAGGGGGCAAAGAGATTTGGCGTCCGTGGCAAGTTGGTGCCATGGTATATTGGACCATTTGAGTTTATTGCTCATGTTGGAAAGGTGACCTACCAAGTAGCCCTTCCTCTACACTTATCATCTATTTATGATATCTTTTATGTATTCAACCTAAGGAAATACATGCATATCCCTCGACACGTCATCAGTTATGAGAACCATGATGTGGAGCCAAACTTGACATGCGAGGAGATGCAAGTGTAGATACTCGATAGTGCTGTGAAGAAGCTTCGTAACAAATAAATACCCTTAGTCAAGGTGCTATGGCATTGACAAGGTGTCGAAGAGGTGACATGGGAGACCAGGACAAATATGCGGGCACAATACCTGCAGCGCTTTTCAGATAATTATAAAAACAAGCCCATTTAATTATATATGTTGAAAGAATATGTCTTGTTTTCCCTTTGAGGTTTTTTATGGGTACAAAACCCTTTGAGGTTATTATAGCTAGCTGAAACTTTGATAAAACAAATAGTGACCATGACTCGAGTCTCGAGGACGAGACCCCCATTGAGGGTTTTACATTTGTGACATCCAGATCCAAATATACCGAATTTGACCTCATTAAGAGTTTGCAAGATCATTTACTATTCAATTAATACCGAATAAACTCAGATCAATATGTAGATTGTATATTAGATATCGTTCGGGTGCAATCAACCAGAAGTTATTTGCATTGTAATGCATGCCATCAGAAGTAAAAAAGCCACAATGTGAAATCCAAACCACAAAACAATGCGAGACCACTAAAAAAATTCGATTCAACAAAATAAGACCAACAAATTGACCTTTCATCAATTAGAGGTCGTTTGATAATTTAAAATTGCAACATTTGATAAAAAATCAAGACCGTATTTCATCAATTTCTGTATCCATCTTGGATAAAAAAAATATGAAATTTATATAGTTTGATCATCGTGCATAGATGGTCAAAATGAGATATTGTACATATGAATCCGAGACTCAAGGGGCGAATGTAGACAACTTCGATATTTCAAATAAGAGAGAGAGAGTGAAACAAAAAATAATAAAATAAATAAAAATTCCAAAAATGACAACAAACAACAACTGTTATCTTGTTGTCCCCCTCTTGGCCTTTTATGTTTCTCCATTTGGCCCAAAAAGTCTATCCACTTATCAAGATTCAGAGAATCCTCTCCCCTTATATATACCACCCGAAAAATCCCCAATTCACTCCAAATGTTACTACCGAAGGAGCAACCCTACAACCCCTTCCTCCTCCATAAATCTTGTTGGAAATAACGATAAGAATTGTTGTTGCTCTTGCTACTGTTGGAGCTTCCAGCCTCTCTCTTTTGTCGTTGCAACCACTCCAAGGGAAGCCAATAACTGCTGCCTCCAATTGCCTTAAAGTTGTTGTTGTTAATACTTAAAGCAGCAGCCAAAATATCCCATTTCAAGGGATGTTGCTGCTACATTTGAGGCCTGGAAGCTTCTCGCAACAACAACCCCTTATTGCAATTGAAGCCCTCTTGCTGCTCTCCATCCCCAATTGAAGCTAGATGCATGAATTTGATCTCCAATTCTTTTATATCAAGGTATGATCTTCCCACTCTTTTGCTGCCTTCCAAGAATGTTTTTAGATTCAAAATTCAGACCACTTTATACTTGATTTCATTATCAAATGTTAAGAAATTTGGAGCAGAATTACTGGAAATTGGTCCTAACTTCAAACCGCTGCATATGCCCCAAATTTATTATGAAAAATTTTAAGAAATTTGGGGTAATTTGTATGTATTAGGACCCAAAATCTCAACATGACTTAGCCATTGTTCATGCCTTAAAATTGAGAGAATTAGGAGATAAAATGGCATGATCCGAGTCTCAAATCAGACCTATAAAAGCTATTGTTTTAACATATTTCAGATCTGATTTGAGATCAATTGGTGGTTTTTTATCTCAGATTTCAAAGGATTAAAAATGGGGGGGGGGGGGGGAGGGGGTTGCATGGCGTATTAGCTCTTAAAAGCTATTATTTTTCCAATACATTTAGATCAAATTTATGTCTGAATTTGGATCACTTATAGATCTCCTATCCTTGGTATGTTAAAGATGAAAATTGGGAGATTTTTGCATGAATTTACTGCTCTCAAGAAATCATTGATTCATCATATTAGATTTGAATTTGGATTAGATTTAGAGCCATTGTTCTTGGAAGTTTAAGGATGAAAATTGAGGATTTCTGCATGGATGCTCTGCTCTAAAAATTATTCCGATATACACATTTTTATATTAAGTATAGATAAGATTAGAAGTCCTGAATTCATATTTTGAAGATGAAGATTTAGGGGTTTTTACATGAGATCGATGATATTCAATAAGTTATTGGATTATGAAATTAAATCTTATTTAAGATTTAAAAGTGATTTATATGGGGTTTTGTGCATAAGATTACTGCTATTCAAAAAGATGCTAATTATATAATAGGATTTTAATATCTTGAAGGTTCACATATTCTTACTGAGATAACTCAAAATACTTGAATCAATTTTATAATTTGACAATTCTCTATTATGTGATTAATAATCTTTATCAAATGATCCTATAGTATAATCTGCTAATACAAACCACTATCCACAATGTATAGATGTTGACAAATCACTTAGATCTGTAAAGCTAATTCAAATAGAGGAATATCTTAAAAATGTGTGTATAAAACCATGACCATCATTCGACTAATCATATAATCAACCATATTTTTAGTAGTAAGTATGATTTTGATAGATTGACTATATTTTAGCTAGTTATTGAGGCCAATAACATTGATTGAGAATACAAATATTAATCCAAGACCAATTCTATGTCTTTGATCTAGGAATAAAATATTTAGAGGTCGAGCATACAAATTAAGTATAACTTCATACCATTGAATAGTTACTGATTCATGATGATTTAAGATTAAATTAAGGGTAAGTTTTATACAATTATGTCAAGTTCAGGATTGAGAGAGAGATTGAGTTCGGGATCACAATACTACCAGATACACGACCAATCTCGTTGACTCCATACCGCATGGAACCATCTGTGTTAAGAGAGCTGAAGGTGCAGTTACATGTTACTTGACATGGGTTTCGTGAGGTCGAGCACTACACTTTGGGGCGCTCCCGTTCTTTTTGTCAGGAAAAAAGGATGGATCGATGAAATTGTGCATAGATTACAAACAACTGAATAGGAAAACAATGAAGAACTATTATCCTCTACCACACATCAATGACTTACTTGATCAACTACATGGATCTTCGGTGGTTTCAAAGATTGATCTTCAATCTGGATACCATCATTTGAGGATTCGAGAGTTAAATTTTCCAAAGACAACATTCGAAACTCGATATGGGCGCTACAAGTTTGTTATAATGTCGCTCTTTCTCATAAATGCTCCTACAACATTCATGGACAAGATGAACAATATCTTCCAACCATACTAGGATATATTTGCAGTGTATTCATTGACGATGTGCTAATCTATTCTCGAAATGAGTGAGATCATTCGAAATATCTAAAGATAGTCCTGGACACACTTTAAGAGCACAAGTTGTATGCCAAACTGAGCAAATGTGGGTTCCGATTATCCCATATCTCATTTCTTGGGCATGCCATTTCTGGAGAAGGTATCACAATTGATCCTGCAAAGATTGAGGTAGTAATGTCTTGGGAGCAACCCAAGACAATCACTCAGATTCGTAGCTTCCTTATATTAGTGGACTATTACAGACACTTTGTTAGTAGTTTTATCGAGTTGTTCTTCCCTTGAGATGATTGACATAGAAGGGAGTTCCTTTCATTTGGGATGATTTAAGCAAACATGACTTCAGGACCATGAAGGAAAGATTGACGACTGCGCTCATTCTTGCACTTCCTTCAGGTACTCAGGATTATGAAGTATATACAGAAGCTTCAGGTGAATGTTTAGGAGAATTTTTGATGCAGGAAGGTCACGTGATTGCTTACGCATCACATCAGTTGAGGCCACATGGGGGAATTACCCCGTCCATGACCTAGAGTTGGTTGCATTTGTCTTCGCTTTGAAGATTTGACGCCAATATCATTATGATGTAAATTCGAGATTTTCACAGAACGCAAGAGTTTGAAGTATGGCTTTGATCAGAAGGAGATGAACATGAGACAATGCTGGTGGCTTGAGATACTGGAGGATTTTGACTGCACAATCTCTTACATCACAGTAAGGGAAACATGGTGGTAGATGCGCTTAACAGGAGAGCTCATGCACACACTACAAACTAGCTATATACATGGTATATGCTCGCAAATTTGACTAATTGGCATCCTCATAACGATATATACTGTCGTGTATCTATGATTCAATAGTCTTTGGGATTGCATACTAGAAGGACAGAAGATAGATCCTTGAATTCAAGACTGATGCATGTGTGCCATCAAGGATGAATTTGATGATTTTCTGGTGACTAAGTCCATTTTGTGGATGGCTGGCATTGTCGTTGTGCCCACCAGTAAGCATTTACATAGAAATATTCTTGTTGATGAACATAATTACGATTGTCTATTCACCATGGTAGCACGAAGATGTATCATGATCTGTGACAACATTTTGGTGGGACAGGATGAAGCAAGATGTGCCGCATCATATTAGTGGATGCTTGACTTGTTAGGGGAGTATTTCTATGGATTTTGTCACTGGACTGCCGATGACACCAGGTGGCCATGATGCTATTGGGTCGTTGTTCACATATTGACCAAGTCAACCCATTTCATACTTGTTAGTATGACCCACACTCCATCTAGGTTGGCAAGATTGTATGTGCAGAACATTATCAGGATTCATGATATACCACGTAAGGTAGTGTCTGGCAGAGACTCGAGGTTTACATCTCACTACTAGCACCTGTTGATGTTAGCTGTTCAGACAGAGTTGAAGATGAGTTTCGCATATCATACACATACAAACAGATATAGTGGGCGTATTATTCATATACTTGAGTATTTGCAATGTGCATGCGCTCTAGAGTGGAAAGAATCCTGGAAGGACCACCCGCTGTTAGTAAAAGTCACGTGCAACAACAACCATCATTCTAGCATTGACATGCACCATTCGAAGCCCTATACGCGCGGAGATGCCTCACGCCTCTTAGTTGGTGTGAGGTAGGTGATCACGCTCTTTACTCCATTGATCACTTGGAGGAGACTGCGAGGGATGTTGATCTTGTGAGGCAGAAGCTTCTGACGGTACGGAGTGTTGGACATATGAGCCCACGGTGAGCCATTATGCAATAAATGTTATTGCAAATATCATTCCCTGATCTGAAATAAAGAATAAATAATTTGCATAATAGGTCCCTCCGTACAATTAGGGTCATGTACCATGGCCATCTTGATGATCATACAGCTGTTGATTCAATAATTGAATCATAGAGGCTGGTGCTTGGATGAACATCTAAAGAGTTAGATTGAGGACTCATCAAGCACCGTTAAATGATTGTTAAGAGATGATCTCCAGCCTGAGTAGGAGATGGAAATCCTTTCTCACATAGGTTGATATCTGACCGACCTCTTGATGCAGGTCCTCTACATGGGAATAGTGATTCAGAGGTGTCAGATTAGTTAGGTCAAAGAGTTGACTTAACGAGATCGAGATAACCTAAGTCCTATGTTGAATGCTGTCACAGCATAGGCACGCATCCTCTGACCGGAGACAGATGTATTACTATATGTCTGAGTATGTACATTTGGCAGAGCGATAGGTTGATGGCCTAACCGAGGTCTATACACCGGTGAGCTGGTGTGCATATAAGGGCATATGAGTAATACGATTTCTCAAAGGGATCATACATGTTCACTACTGAATCGGAAGATATGAGCTCACTCATGAGATATTGGGAAGAATCAAATTCCGTGCACAGTCCTCTCGCTTTGGAAGCTTGACTGAATTTGTAGGTTTGATATATACTTTTGGAAAGTATATGATCAAGACCTTGGTATGATATATGCTTTTGGAAAGTATATGATCGATACCAAATCCCAATGATCAAATGAGAAACTTATTTATAAAACCCTAAAGAAGACAGTATAAAATTGATCTTGATCTTCAGTTGATCATAGGTCTTCCAGTATGCAGGATGCACAGGTATTGGGAATACCTGAGGGTGATGTGATCATAAACGATTGTATAACCACGACGCTTCCATTCCGAGGGAGTGATGAAACAGGTCTGGATTTTAGTGACTACTCTCAGTAGAGAAGCGATCTGATCTTGGTCCAAATGTTGGACATTGGTCTGAATGAGATTCAGATGCAATGAGAAGATTAGATTTGAGGTCTTGATTTAATCAAGCATCTGTGGGAGGTTCGTATGATCTGGATTTGAGATGAGATCTCAACATCCAAGTCACTATACGTGGAACAATACAATTGCCCTGTCCTTATCTCCAAGTATCTGCGGAGAAAGCACATTATTCTTGAAGGGGTTCAAGAATAATTCATTTGATGAACTACATATCCAAGCAAGAAAGACTTGATGATTAAATGAGATTTAATCATCAAGCATAATATGAATGAATTTAAATTGTAGAATAATTATCTGAGATAATTAAATGAGATTTAATTATCAAGAATAATATGAATTTGATTCATATTAAGAGAATGATTATCCGAGATAATTAAATGGGATTTAATTATCAAGGAAATTAGAGAATGTGGATAATGCTATCCATAATATTTGTGTGTTATATATATGATTTATAATATACATATATTGAAGAGAGAGAACTCTTGTAAATAGCATTTGTTAATTATTAATGTGTATTGGATTCACATTAATTAATTAATTAATTAATTTATTGGAAATGTAATTTACAAATTAGTTTGGGTTGTGAATATGATTCACATATTTTCAATGGCATGATTGAAAAATTCACAAATTAATTTGGAATTAATTTGGTGGATTATTATGTGATAATGGTTATTACATATTATTAAGAGATAATATAACATAATAAAAGGGAGATAATAGCCACCTTTGATGAGGTGACGTCACCCATGAAAAAGTCATGGGTGACACCCCATTTTTTAGGGAGGCAACATTATCTTCTTCTTATTATCTTGATTGATATCTTAATTAATTAATTTATATTAATTTAAATTATCTTGATAATGTTGCAACATATATTTAATTTAAATATAAATTAATATTGTTGGTTTTTAACCAACAACAATCTTGGCCATTGATTAATACATAGACCTCCCATGGCCGTTGGATCTATGTGTCCTATGGATTGAGATCCATTGGATCCTAAACTAATATAAAAGGAGGGCTAGCCTAGCCTTTCTTGGTACATTACTAAGAGTTGTAGAAGCCTACTACTCTCTCTCTCATTCCCGCCTACCCTCTCTCTCTCTATTCAAGGTGGTCGTCCACTTTGTGCATTGAGAAGAAGAGTCTCTCGCCTTCGCCTTCGCCTTCGACGACTAGAGGATCTCCTTCTTCTTGGGATTTACTTGCTCTAAAGGAAGTCGACGTATTTCGTTTGACAAAATCGTGGGATTCATTGCTTGGATCTTCACGAGGATTGCGGGTGGAACGCGACTCATCATCGCGCCCGCAAGTGCATTCTTCGTGGATCGGACTTAAGACAGGAGGATCTCTTGTTTGGGATCTCACGATCACAACCACGCTCCAAGAGGTATTCCTTATACTTATTGGTTTGATGAAATGATTCGAGAATTGTTCTCGTGATCATGTGGTTTCATCTTTAAATTTAAAAATTTTAATTTCCACCGCATCTAGCGACTAGTGCGACTAGTCGCCCCGATCGCATACGATGCGATCGACATGCTTCCGTTATGCGCTTAAGGATTCTTAATATACTTCAAGTGGTATCAAAGCCTCAGGTTGAATAAGGTTTTGGATATGATCCATAGACCTAGGACGACTTGGGTTTGAAAGGGTCGCGAAAATTTTTACTGCATTTCAATTTTCGCACCTCTGATTAATTGAATTTTTTGGTACTGTTTAAATTGTTTAAATACGAAATTTACAATTGGATTTTGTTCCCCATTAATTAAGGAAACCATAAGATCTGAGTTTAGGAAATTTGAATTTCATTTGCTCAAGATATGGCCTTTTGAATATGCATATATTCACTGTTGCGGGAACTGCAGATCTAAACGTGATTAATGAGTTAATTACTGTTTTGATCCGCTTCGAAATACATGAACTATCATTTGAGTTCTTTAATAAATCAAATTGGCAATCTTAGGAAACTGATTTTGCATTTTTTGGATTTAAATTGATCAAGATTAGTTAATTTTAGTGATTGGGGGTCATTGCTGGAAATTGACATCTTTTGATCATGAACATTGTGATAAGTCATTCAAACACGATGATAAAAATTAATTGTTAATTTTCTGAAATAATTAGTGATAAATATTTGTGAAATATTTAAAGAGATAATTATTTCATGGAATGATATTTACGAAAACCATAATGATAAGATAACTGGTCTTGATCATTGGTTGATATGAAATCATCAACAAACTCTTTTTTCATGAAGAATCTTAGTTTATCCTACAATAGTTGTCGGAAAACTTTTACATGAAAACCCTCTTGCTTGAATAGGATTGGGTATTTGTTTAGTAAATCTCCTTATAATATAATCAAAATTGTTTTGATGTATATTATATGGTATAATTTCGGTTGAAAAACCGATGAGCATCTCAAAGTACATGATGATCTATCTGGCATTATCCTTTCCTGAGGTGGATATGGTGCTTAATCGGAGAGCATTGGGGTCACTGGTTGCAACGTATGTGGTCCGTCCCACTCTCGTCGGTACTGGCCATGACAACGGGTAGGGACTGGATAATGCCGGAGAAGTCAGAGTGTATTTTTCTAATTATTAAAATTCGAATGATACGTACTTTGAGACTATACCTACTATTCAAGTAATAATCAAGTTTGTTGAATGATGATTGGATTAATGATTAATTTAATGTGATTAAATTAATTATATCCAATAAATACTCTATTATGAATAGATGTGTATTTCCCTTGGAAGAATTAATTATGTGAATATGATTCACGATAATTCATTATAAAATTTGAATATGAGATGGGGGATCACATAAGTGACATCCATGATCTCCCGTCAAGGCGAAGGGTTCCGTCGCCAGGGATTGTATGTAGGAGACGCCTGTCCGAAGTGACAGATCCTATATGCTAGCTGACGAGTCGCTAAATACGATAAATAATTTGGTCACATTGTAGCACGTGTACTTAGCGATTCGGTCAGAACCGAGAGAAGAATCTCCGTGAAGAGTGTCTCGGCTTAATTTATATCCCGGGCAAGTCCGGGGTCGAACACAGGGAGGCAAAGGAACAACTTTGGGTTTAATCCAAAAATTTAAGATCTAGATATCCAATGCGATATTTTTTATATTTTTTTATGCAATAAGAATACAAATGCAAGTGAATCAAGACACTAAGAAAACACACAACTTAGCTAAATTAATTTTTAATGTTAAATTAATCCAATTCAGCTAAATTATATTTTTCCTAAAGTCCTAATCCAGTGGGGAAGACAAAACACATTTTTTATGGGGTTTTTCACAATTTATCACACAAACAGTAAGCAAAAATCATGAAAAAATTAGTGGAATGCAAACATGATGAAAGGAAGCTACAGTAATTTTTTTAGAATTTTTTGACAAAATATGATTTTTTATGGATTTTTTAGTGAAATCAGAGTGATAGTGAGTAAATAATTTCTATTAAATCCACTTATCAAATTAATTAGAATGCGAATTATCTCAATTAGATGTTTTCACATAAAATCCAGAAGACTTGAAATTTCGCGAAAAAGATGTCTGTGGATTTAATTAAAAATCAAATACAAAAATCACTCTACAATTTATTTCAGGCACAAGATAACTCCACTTTGGATGAAATTTGGACAGTAATTACATCACATGTCAAGGCATCATTCCTAATTTTTGTGGATATTTTTTGGAGCAACCGTGTGTGAGATATAATTTTAAGAGTCCAGAATGGGTAAACTATGAAAAATTTCAGTTGAACAATTTTAGTTAATTACCCATATCTCACAAAAATACAAATAAATAGTCAAAATGTAGACAATTAGTTGCTCAACACAATGCTATTTTTCATTGAATAAAAAGATACATAAATGAGGTCCAAATTAAAACACAAATATGGGGGTATCAGTGCAAATACAGAAACTGGAATTACAATGCCAAAATATGTACAAGGACTATGATGAAATTATATAAACTGTACGGGTGAAAATGCAGTATTTACAATAAAAAAATAAACAAATGAAAGGACCTTCTTCTCCAGGCCGATTGGGACGAAACCCAAAAGGGGGGGGAGATGGCGTCGGCGGTTGCGGAGGTCGGGAAGGGCGGCGTCGCCCGCGCGCGCGTCCGTGGCGGCGCGGGAAGGTCGGCGGAGGAGGCGGCTGGTCGGCCGCGGTGGCGAGGGAGCCGCGCGATGGAGGCGCGGGGGTGGCGATGGGCAGCGCGGGGGCGAGGGATGCGGGGAAGGGAGAGGGGCGACGGTTGGCGGCGCTAGCCGCGGCGAGGGAGATGACGGTGCCCGCCGGCGGGCACGCGCGGCGGCGCGCTGGATGGAGGCGCCGCCCGCGGTAGCGGCGTGTGGTGGAGATGCAGGGGGGCGGCGGCCGTGGGCGGCTGCTTCCCTGCAAAATTTTTTTATTTTTTTTTATTTTTTTACTTTTCATTTTGCTGTTCTAATTTTTTTTTGTTTTAGATTTTATTTTTTTAATTTTTTTTCAAACAGGAAATGAAAGTGAAGAAATGGGAGTGATGAAATAAAAATAAGTGAGAAGGTGGTATGAGGGATGTAAATGATAGGTGGTGAAGTGGTGGTAATAAAAAAATGATCAAGACAACAAGAGAGTAAGATATTAGATGAAATAAAACCACAAGAGAAATGATGAGTAACACTTACCTGATTCTTCGCCGGATTGGCGGAGCAGCTACGCTGAACTCCTGTTGTCGCCTCGATCCGATTGGCGAAATAAAAATCGGAGAAGCTACGCGAGCTCGACGGGGAACTCGTGACGCGGAGTGGAGCTCCGCGGATCTCACCTGAAGGAGGTCGTCGCTTGAGGACGATGCTTCGCAGCTGTCACCAACAAAACACTCCAAGCTCTCTCCTTATTCTATAAGAATGGTGGATGGGGAAAAAATGTGGATGTGGAGATGATTATAAAGAGATGAATAATGGGAGTTAGAGAAGTGGTGGTGTTGAATGGGAAGTTTTATTATTGGTGGAGTTGAATGGGAGGTTGGTGGAAGAATATGGAGTGGAATGGAGGTTGAAAGAAGACTTGGAGGTTAATGGAGGAAAATGGAAGTTATTGTAGAGAATGAGAAAAATAAATAAATAATGATATAAAGTATGCTACTTTAAATACAACAAAAAATAAAGAGGGAAAAAATGGTGAATTTACAAGTGAATACATACAACATGTACATTTTTTGTTTGCTTTTCTAATATGTATTTTTTTCTTTTTAATAAGAGATATTTACAACGAAAAAAATACAATAAAATAGTATAATCAAAATATAACACAAGTATGATTTTTTTGTATTTTTACTAATTAAGAAAGATAAAATAAAAATGAAGAAGGAATGAATATATACATAATATACAATGTACATCTAGGTCCCAAAACCCAACTTTTACAAATGAGCTCCGATTTTAATGAAACCACTTCCGTTGGATAGATCATTTTCTAACTTGAACTTTAAAAGTGAGTTTGGTGAATTTGGAGTTCATACGGAGCGAGAATTTAGCTTGGAAGTTGGTCTTTACGGCTTTTTCCCATTGGGATCTAGGAGTATTTATTTGAGGTAAAATTTGTTTTGTATTTTTTTATTTTTATATACATTGATATGAACATGTTGGAGAAAGAATTAGCCAAAAAGGAGTTGATATGAAATTATTAAAAATACATAAAGTTTTGGGCTATTTACATGTATAAAACTCCTTTGATTTTGCTGCTTTTTATTGTTAATTTATTTTGTACAATCTAATATACAATAATTCATGTATTTTATTTACAAGAGTCATTTGTTAATTTATTGATTTTATATACATTTATTAGGGAATTTACTCGTGGATTTTGCTAAGATCAAGATATTGAGATTATGAATCGTGGATTCATCACCCCTCCTATACTTAAACTTTGCTAGTCCTCGAGCAATTAAAGAATGAATAAGTTAGGTTAACCCCTGACTGTGCATGTGAAAACAAGACTTGATCCGTTCAAGAACTCTCGGTTTTAGAGATCCTAAAATTCTAAGCTGAACCAAGCTCTAGTCAAAAGGTATCCAATTTCCCTAATCATCAGACTCTCTTTGTATACATAGTAGGGATATGACTTTAAGTGTTGACCGCAGTTACAAGAGTAGAGTCACAACGTCACCCAAGGTTCCAGTCCAAGAGACTCTCCTAAGGACCCGATCCTCAACACTAGGGAATAAATCATTTCTTGCATCCAATCCACCGTCTCTTTAGTTGTCAGACTTGAAAGTGTAGATGGAAGGCCAGTTGGTGGAGGGTATAGGATTGTGTCATTTCTTCTCTCCCTCTCATTGGAATAAGGATCCTCTCGAGTGCCTTATTACTTAATGCATTTTTTTTTGGTGTTGATCAGTGCTTCCTTCAAGAGAAGTTGGAGTCGTCTGCACTTGTTTTCTTGGGAGTACACCGGGGTGTGTCTTTTTTGAGTATCTATTATACCTTCTACACCCAGACTTGTAGTATTTACGATGCAGAGCCCTTTTTTGGTGCAACCCCGACTCCTGGTCCTAATAGCGGTGGTCCAAGTGGACACTTTTGAAATGGTTGGGAGCGCTCGCCTTTGGTGGAAGCTCTTTGATATTTGACTTTGTATGGAATGAGAGCTTTTCTTTGACATTTCATTGATTTGTAGTATTTTTGGCTAGCTCCACTGCTTTTACCAAGAGTTGGCGCACACTGATCAACATTTTTTTTATTTTATCACACCCTGGCACATAGGTAAATGTCAAGAGATAGTACAAGAACCATGTTCTCATACTGGCTAAAGATGCTGACACTCAGGTTTCATGAAGCCTTCATTGATTTTATCCCATCCTCGAGCATCATCAAATCAAGTCCAAACTCAAATCCCTCATCCCAGTTCCTCAAGTGAAATTACAACTCATCTCATCATAACTGCAGTCGTGTATGTGAGGTGCTGATCATATTCTTAAGGTAGAGACTAAGCATGCAATATAGCACACAAATCTTTCAAACTAGGGAAATGTGAATAATTAAGTCCAAGACCCTAATGACTAAGGCTGGTTAACTCAAAATCTCAAGACCTCATAAACCAAGTGTTCCTGAACATCACTAGTCTTGTGTGAAAGTGAATGTGTCAGGGGTTAAATCAACTTATTAGTTAGTTTTATTATTATTTTTTTGATGATTGATTGATTTTTTTTAAGTTTTAGAAAAAGTTTTTTTTTCAAAAAGTTTTTTTTGACAAACAAAGGCAAAGAAGTTTTTAGAAAAGTTTTGCTCTCTTTTTTTCAAGAGTTTTTTTGAAAGATAGGTAGATAAGAAAGGACTTTTTTTAAAGGGGATTTTTTAAAAGTTTTTTTAGGTTTTTTTATCTTTTTTTTTGAAAAATATAGATAAATAAGAAAGGACACATTTTTTTTGAAAAGATTTTTTTAGAGCAAATAAGAAAAGAGAACAAAAAACATCTTTTTTTTTGAAAAGTTTTTTTTAAGAGATTTTTTTTTGAAAAAGTTTTTTTACCCACCCATAATGATTGTATAATATATACAAAAATACGTGAAAGTACGAGCTATGGGTAAAGTATATATGTAATATATACACGCCTCCCTATACTTAGCATGTGTTATGTCCTCATGGCACAAGAAGCGAGAAAAAGTCATTGCTCGTGCTAAGCGTAGGATGGCTAAAATAGTAAACAGTATAGAAGTCGATCCACCCCCCTATACTTAGGCTCTGGACAACCTAAGTGTAGAAGAAGAGCAAAAAATGGGGCGGATGAGGTCAAGAGGAGAAATGGATGAGTATGTACACATGGCGGGCATCGGCTCCCCCTATACTTAGGCTCTTGGTAAGCCTAAGTATAGGACAAGAGTAAGTGTGAGAACCGATGTGATCTGGAGAATATACAAAGAGGGGAGAATGTACAAGAGTGATTGAATCTGTACAGGGATCAAGAAGGTTTGTGACGGACCTTCTTGCGGGAGCGAGGGGGTGGGTAGTATACATATGTGTCGCTGTCAGAATCGTTCGTAGAGGAATAATAGTGAGGTGTGGGGAACGTCCAACGAGGGTCGACACACTGCTGCTTGCTCAAATATGGCTTCAGAACAGCTGAACTGAGCTCACTCATATAGATCACCTCATCTGGACCTGATGAGGACTCCTTAGAAAGTTCCTTCTCTGGAACATCGAAGGTAACCTTCTTAGTCGGTTTTCTAGAACCTGAAGCAGCAAGAGGAAGAGGAGAATGATACGTCTTAAGGAGTTCGGGGGAACACCTCAAGGAATCAACACTCGTCTTCTTCTTACCAGATGACCGACTAGAGGATAGAGCAACCGATTTATCAAGATTGGTCAATTTGGTCCCAATTGTCTCCTTTGGTGTATGTCCCAGATGTGGTGTGTGTGAGGTTCTGACCAGAGGTTCATCATCAGATGAGTCTCCATATGCATTGTAATACTCCTGCAGGGTCAGCACACGTCTCTGATAAGGCACAGTGTTCTCAGTTGGCTTGACATTATTGGGTTCTTGTGTCGGATCATCGAAATGATCAAGGCAATCCACAAAGGTCATGTCCGACTCAATGATAGCTTCTGGTCGTGAGTCCTCTCTAGAAGCTGTCGCGGTGGTGGTGCAAGCAGTAGGCGGTGTGTGGTTGTAGGGAGTCTCTAAACCAATGGTCGTCTGGACAGTCAGTATCTCAGGTGTAGTAGAGAGACGGGACTCAACTGTCTCTCGAAGGTCACGACTGTCTGCAACTTTATGGGTTACCTTGGAATATCGTGTGTACTCAAAGATTGGGTGAGGTCGGAGTGCTCCCAATGCAGAGAAATCAATCTCCCGAGTCTCACAATCTATAGTTGCCTTAGCCAAAGCTAAGAACGGCTTCCCAAGAATGATCGGAGACTGGGTGAACTTTCCTCGGTGCTCAATGTCAATGATCGTGAAGTCTATCTCCAGTAGAGCACCTTGGAAAGTAATGATGACAAAATGGTTCCTCTTGACCGTTTAATGGATCGATCTGCTAACTGAATGATCTCTCTTGATTTCTTGGCAGATCCGAGTTTGAGCTTGGCAAACACGGAGGTCGGGAGGATATTAATCGGTAAGTCATCATCGATTCTTGCATGGGTGAATGTGGTATCTTTGATTTCACAATCAAATCTAGGTAACCGCTTTACTCTGCGGCTCTTGGTTTTTCTCCCTATCATCAAAGATGTGGCCATAGACACTATATGTATCTCAGTCCTTATTCTCTTATTGCCCGACCTTTTAGGCATCAATTTACTTCTCACAAATCTTTTAAGGTCAGGAAAGTGCTCAATGGCCATTATTAAGGGAAGCTCAAAAATCAACTTTCTATCCAATGCTTCCCTAACCGCAGCTTAAACAATCCCAATTTTATTGTTTTTCTTTTTAGATCTTTTTCAATAAAAACAAAAGGCCTAACGAATTTTTCGGTTCTCCTGGTTATTAAGTCCAAAACAGGGGGGAGAAGACGAAAAAGCTGATGCGCGATAAATCAATGATGCATGCAAAGATAGAAATGCGTACCTGGCTCCAGCACTCTACATGCAAGATGATCCGCACAGAATTTAAAAGATAGGAAATAAACTACCTAAATGGTGCATGCGGAAAACCAAGTCCCTAAACAGCAGTGCTACTCGAAAGAACGGCTAGCCGACCACCAGCCTCCAATCCAAAGAGTACGGTCTAGACCCACCCCTCCTCTTCTCGACAGATCGAGTTCTGGAGTAGCGCTTGACGGGGCAGGCTCGCGGCACGTAGGCTCGGAGGTGGTGGAACGGCTATTTTATTATTTTTTTAATTTTTGGTCCAATTACCGATCTATAGGTGCAAGCAGATATATTAGGGTATTTGGATCCTAATTATTATGTCATAGTCAAGCAGAAAATCCTACCGCTAGAGGCTCGAAAATCCGCGAGAAACCGTAAAAGGCAGGAAAGAAATAAAACCGCGAAGAAACCGTGAAAAACCGAACTAACTAAGGGGTCCCCCGAGCACACCGGTGCTCGGCAAAACAGACCCCGAAAGTTCAAGTCTCTGTCTGTCCCTGTATTATTACAATAAAAATTCAATTCTTGCTGAAATAAAACCTAATCTAAACTATGCTACTCCGCGGCTATTCCACGGCTCCCTCTCTCGTGCTCGCTCCTCGCGTCCTCCTGCGGCTCTGTGAAGAAGAGAGCCGCCTCCGGTTCCCGCGGTTGCTCGGCTTCCGAAGAAAGCCGCCTCGGTCCTTGGGCCCTCGCAAGAAAACAAACACAAGTGGTCAGACCAGATTATTTAAACCATTATGCAAATAAATGATATATACAAAATATGCACAAAAAGCCGCGGAAAAGAAAACCGCGGGAAAAGTCGGAAATGACTACTAAGCCGCGCTCCCCAGCAACGGCGCCATTTTGATGACCGAAAATTTGCCTCAATCAATCCGGGATGAAATAATCACTCAAAGGGTCGTTGCGACCCGGATCGAGAGATAAATCAGGTCGATCAAGAAAATGTAAAACAGACCACCAAAATCAGATAAAATCGAATAAACACAATAGTGGTCCTGGCTATTAGATTAACCTGGTATAGCGACCAGGGTCGGACTCAGGGAGCACGAGATGGCCTTGCGGCCTACGAAGTAGTCAAAAGAATAGATAAAATGAAATACAGGTGTTTTTCGTGGATTTTCAATTTTTATATATTTTTTTGGATTTTTGGTTAATAAGGAAAATAAGGAAAACAATGAAGTAGGTCAATTCAAGCAATTATTTAATGCATCAAAAATCACTGAAAAATTCTAATAAAAATGTTTTTATGTATTTTATGTTTTTTACTGTTTTTAGTGAATTTTTGGTATTTTTCTGATTTTTATTTAATTTTCTAAAAATCAAACAATGCAAGAAAACAGCAACAATGTCCAGCCAAGCTTGGGGGACTTAGATAAAATATCTAAAAGTCCCTAAAAAGCCTGGAGGTAATTTTCCTGTATAGTAAAAACTAAAAGAAAATTTTGCCACTGTAATTATTATTTTTGGGATTTTTAAAATAATTATTAGAATTTTTGTGAGATTTTTAGTGTTTTGTAATTTTTATGAGTTTTATGTAATTAAAAATGACCAAAATTGGTCAGAAAATCAAGCAAGACAAATTAAACAGGAGCTAATTGTTTTATTATTTTTAGAGATATTTTAATATTTTTTGTGAATTTTTAAATCAAACAGTAAAGAAAATGCGTGTTTTTGAATGTTTAAAAATAATAAATGAAATCAAAAATATCCCCAAAAATTATAGAAAATTTTACAACATGGCAGGAGCCATGTATCCAATTTTCATTGGATTTGGAGTTATTTTGATATTTTATTAAAAATCTAAACCTAGGTACTGTGCATAGGGACCTGTACGCAAATAATGAAAGTTCCGGGGGGTCCGGTGCAAAACTCCCAAGTAGTCACGTGCGAGGCGCGTGTCTGGGGCACTCAGGGACCTATTTGCAAAGAAATAAAGTTTCTGGGCTTAATAATAACTAGTATTAAAAGCCCAGGAACTTTAGTGTAATTTACCCACTAATATAACACACATGCGCGTAAAAATTACTCACAGGGGCATATTTGCAATTTTCTAAAACATTTCATTCATTCCATAACATTCTAGAACTACAGAGCTAAACATGCAAATTACCCAACAAAGCACGTGTCGACGCACGTGCTACACTACAGACATGGGCATATGTGCAAATATAGAAACAGATAGTGTCCAAAGTGCAAATGTACCAAATAAAAACGACTAACTATGGCATTTACAGGACTAAACACGAAATAAAGTAAACAGAAGGGCCTAAGAGAAAATTACCCTTATTAAATATCGAGGGCCGTTGGATGGGCGCCACGTGTGATCATCTACGGCTGGGAAGGGGTGGCGCCTCGCTCCTGCAACCCTTGGCGTGATCCGACGATGGGGAAGCAGCCACGTGTGTAGATCCAACGGCGGAGGGTAGAGGGTGCTTCTTCATCGAGATCGAACGGCTCGGATCAGATCCTCCTCAGATCAACGGTGCTGGCAGCTACTGAAGCGGACGGTGGCGATCAAAACTGGAGCAGGAGGAGCATCGGACGGCTGCCGACAATGGAGGATGAACTGATGGCCGGTGAACTTCGTCGGCTCACCACTAGTGCTAGTGTCCTCCTCGAAGGCCTCTGAAGATCGACGAAGAATCGTGCAAGCCTTCCGCGTCCAATGGTGGTCTCCGATGGCCCGACTGAGCTCCGAGGAGCTCAAGCGGAGTCGGCGGAGATAGAGCGCCTGCTCCTAGATGGTCGGGCCCTCAGATGGGCTCGACTGGACCTGCAAGTCACAGCAAAACGCTCGTGGGTCGAGGGCAAAGTGCCTCGACCCTGTGAGAGGGGGTGAAGGTGACTGGTGAGGCGGTGCGGTCGAGCTCCGGCGAAGGGGTAGATGGTAGAGCTCGAATCCCCAACTCCTGTGCGAGCTGGGTCGAATGGAGGGGCGTAGAACGTGCACGGGAAGAAGGCGAGTGTGATGGTGCGGTCCGATGATCGAATGGAAGGTGGGGGTGGCCGGAATCGATGATGGTCGGCGATGGGTCGATTTGGGGCAAACTGGAAATTAATGAACAAGAAAAGGAAATAGGGCTACCTAGGTGGTCGAGTCGAGTGGGAGCGAGCTGGGGGTGCTCTGGTTCCTTGCCTCGAGGATCGTCGACGTCCGAGGCTCTGGCGCTACCTCCAGGCGGCGCACGGCGGCGGAAGCTCACCGGATCGATGGTCTCCTGCTCTCTCCTCGCTGCAACACCTCAGGGGTGAGCTGTCACTCTCGCCAAGACGATGGAGGTCACTGGGTGGAAAGCAAATGATCCAAAGATGTGGAAATCGTGCGGCGGAGCTCGGGATTTATACTCCCAGGGGTCCGGCTAGGGTTGATCGGGTAGGGCTGCTCAGAGCGTGGACCCCGATGCAATCCCCCAGGCGTGGGTCTCAGATGCAAGAAGAAGGGGTAGGACCCAGGGTTTGCACAAATGGCAGGCGGATCGAGCGCGGAAAAAGAGGAGAAATCGGGTCAACAACCCGATCCGCGAGAGAAGAGGGTCCGCGGGGGGAGTTGACCGGGGGTCAACATTCCCGTGGACCAATGGGAGTGCGCCACGTGGAAAATAATTGGAAATTCAATTAAAAATAGCAAATGGCCGATTTACTAAAAACTTAAAACATGAAATACTTTTGTTTTAATTTTTTCTATTTTTTTTAATGATTTTTAATTAATTTTTCAAAATAAAAATAGGGTATGTACATAGTAAGGCTATATATAGGTATATGTACAATATAGGATTTTTATTTTTTGATTTTTAATTAGTTATTTTTGTGCATTTTTATTCCTATTTTATATTTTATTTATTTATAGTATAAAATTAGAAATAAAAGGGTATTTTTATTTTATTTTTATTATTTATATACAATAGTGAAATAAATAGGTATATACATCTATATACATGGTATTTTTACAATATTACTTTTGGTTTTTAATTTTGTTCTTTTCATTTTGTTTTTATTTTTATTGCTTTTATTTTATTTATTTATACCATAATAGATAGAATATTTACAAAAGTTTTAAAATTTTAATTTATTTATTTATAGGGTGAAATAAATATAGGAGTGATTGTATGTACATGGTGGATATATACACAAGTGACCCTTTTTATTTTCTTTTTAATTTTTCTATTTTTGTTTTGATTTTTATAATTATAAATGTATACAAACAGCTTTTATTCTATTTTTGGAAGGAAAATATTTTTATTAATTTACAGGTCTATTTACACACATGAGCCCCTATCTCCCTCTACTTTGGCTTTTATGCGGTCAGGCCCATACTGAGCCCTCCCTTGGGTTAGGTTGCTCAATATTTATTCTAAATATTTCCCTCTTTTTCTTTTGTCTCTTTATTCTTTTATTTTTGCACAAAAACATGCTAATTATGACTTTTTACACCATGCATGCTTTTGGTAATTATTTGTATTTACACATATCTACATGCATTTGCAAAGATTTTTGTAGCTAAAATATAAGAATAAAGAGTGATGAATGAGTATTCATCAAAGGTACAAGGACTTTATAGATAGATCTGCTTTCTCAAGGATTGTCTCCATCACAAAACTTGATATCAATTATCAAGTATTGGATTTTATTATTCAGAATTACCAAAGCAATCGAGTTTTCAGATTTGCTGAGAAAGAGCTTACCTTCTCGGACAATGACATAGGATTGATATTGGGTTTACCGACATCCGGATTCCCAATTCACCTAAGGGGGTTTTCATTTGAATGACCTAGTTCCTTAGAGGATCTGATTTTTCATTCAAACATGTCGCTGAATCGTCACAATTTTTGTGATATTCTCGATTCGTTACGTAACCTTGAAGATAACCATTCTGTGACGATGTACATTACATGTATAATTTCATTGATGTTTTGTACTTTCTTGTTTTCGGAAACGAACTTTTGCTTCCCACGAGTTTTGTTAAACTACATAGACTCAATTGAAGACACTCGTTTCTTCAATTGGTTTAATGCGGTTGGCAACATGATAATGAACCGTATGGACGATATTGTTGAAAAAATGAAGATGCGAACAAGTATGGATGGGAAATGCACTGTGGGATACCTCACTAGATGTGCTGCATGTTTATATGTAAGTATATATAATTTCTGATATTGTTAAATGCTTCTTATTTTAGAAGTATATGATAATAAATTTACCTCTGTATTTCATACATGGTCGCTAGAACATCTCTTTTCATTGCATGCACTGAATCAAAACTTGCAGCCAAGGATACGGAAATGGGCAACTCCGTGCAAAGTTTCAAAGAACAATTCTTATGCTTGGATGAAGACCAGGTAACATATAAAAATTCATAGTATAACTTATTAGTCTTTTTGACATAACTAACAAATCAAGTATAGGAGTTTCAAGTACTTGAATTACCTACTCTATAATAATTTATTACTGATTAAATTAACATAGCAAGTGTAGTGGAATTACCTACTGTATGATGTAAAATATTGCTTTATTCATCATCACTGAAACATTGTATGATACTTCTTCATGGTCATTCATTAATTCTTTCTTTTACAAATTACCAATAGCAAGCAGTGGAATTATTGGTCTTCTTGTTAACTATTAAGGATGGTTTTGCTTAATTTTACAAGCAACAATTATTACTTATCAAAATGGTAGGTGATACTACTAATCTTTTCATTACTACTTACAAGGTACAAGTTACCAAGCTTAAGGAGTTGAATTACTGTTGGCCCTCCATCTTAGAAATAATCATTTATATCTTACAAATGGAAATGATACTTCTAAATGGACATCCATTCATCTTTCATTTTCAAGTTACCAATCGTATATAATGGACTTACTATTCTATCACTCAATTATTACGTATCTTAATGCTTACTTTTACAAATGGTAAATGTTACTGATAGAATTCTCAATGTTACTTAAAGAAATGATATATGTTACTGATAGACTTCTCAATTTTAATTAACGAAATGATAAATGTTATTGTTAGACTTCTCAATATTACTTAAATTCTGATGAATATATTAATTTTGCTTGACAATTGTGATAACAAAATTTACTGTTGCTTTTTTTAATTAGATTGTTGTACATTTTTTATTGAAAGAAAATATTTTTCAATGTTAGATTGTCGTTCATTTGGATTATGAGGAGAAAGAATTATTCAAGGTTGACGCAAACGAATTTATATTTGATTATGAAACCTTCATCAACGAGGATTTCATTTCAAATGCATATGCCATGCGTGTTGTTTCTCCCCAAACAAAATGCCTTGAAGATGATTCAACAACCTCAATCTTGAGGAGTGATCAAATTCAGAAAAGTGGATAATGTAGTTGTGAAACACATGACAAGAGAATAATAGAGTTGGAGGATATCATATCACAACTACCAACCTTAGATGAATTTCAAAGATTAAAAAATGAACATGATAGTACAATAAAGGAGAATGAGAAGCTTAAGATTGAAATATCAGTTCTAAAGCAATGGTTTGAAGATTTCTTTGAAAAATCAATTGCTTCAAAGAAAAAAGAGGAGACTGAAGTTGTAAATGTTCAAAATGAGGATAAAGGAAACCAAGAATCAAAGAATGACTCACCTTCATTTGACCTCGATTTTGAAAAGGATTTACAAGAACCGGAGAGGGACACAATAAAAGATACTAAGAGAGGAAGGGCAGGAAATGCATTACTCCCAGTAATTTGTCCAAAAGAGTAAAGTCTAGAAGAGCACATATGGGAGATGGAAAAGAAACAAAGAGCCCGGTCAAGAACAAAATTCAAAAAAAAAGAGGAAAACTTGTGAAAAAAACAAAACCATGAAGTGTTACAAGTGGAAGATGAAAATGAAATTAGCAAGTTAGAAGATAATCAAGAATTGGCATTAGAGGTATGAATCTTATATATATTTTTTAGGATATATGAAACATGAGTTCAAATTCCTTATAATTAATTTTTCTATAGATTTTTAATGTGACACGCGTTGACTATGCTGGATATATTTTAATTTCTGAAACTGATAGAAGTATCATTCGTGATTTTTTGAAGGATCCGGTTGCCAAGTAAGCTTGTACAAGATATATTATAAGTAATGTTTAAGATTACTATTTTCAATAAAGTTATTGTGTTGTTTATTAAATAACAATTGAATTTATTGTCAGTATTGGGGAAACTTTCCACAGTCTAGGAGATAATTTTTGCATTGGAAGACACATCGAAGACCTTTTGTACAACAAGATGGTGATAGATGTGATTTTGGACATGTACATGGATGTACTATACACTAGTCATCGAGTAAATGAATTGAACACTCCTTAAATCTTTGCAAGCACTGCACAAATGGTAAGATTATATTTTTTCAAATATAAAATTTTTAATAATTTCAGAAATGATGTTAGAGATCTCTAGATGAACAATGTATAGTAATTTGCTGATTTTATGTTGAAAAATTAACATTTTACTACAATGCAGCAATTATTCCAGAAAACTGTCAAAGAAGCGACTGTAGAAGATTACGAGCCTTTAAACAATTTATTCACATACACAAAGACAATGTTCGTACACGTAAAGAAGACTTTTTGTGTAATTCATTCTTCAAATCATTGGCATCTTCTGGTTTCTGACTTCGATACCAAAAAGTTCATTTCATACAATTCAATGTCGGGAATGAAAAAACACTGGTTGGATGTAAAGAAATGGGTAACACTCTAAACTCATAATAATCCTTATAATGATATTTGAATGAAATTAAATTTTAATTACTATATTCTTTTTTTGTGAAGGTTGATTGGATAACCGAATACTTCATGCTATACACCGATGAACATCTTGAGAATTGGCCGGTGGTTATTGCAAAAGGAATCCCAAAGCAACCAAGTGATTCGATAGACTGTGGTGTTTTTGTGATGAAATATATGGAAAACATTTGCAAAGAATCGGAGCCAAATTTTAACATTGAAGATATACCAAGATTCCGCGCAGAGATTGCTTCTATACTACTAAAGTGCGGCGAAAAGAAATGAAGACAATAGGCTCTTCCATTATTGTGATCATAGCTTTTTTTTAATATGTAAGAAATAGGATGTGTTTACTTAAGAAAAAACAAACATTTATTTGTATAACTAAATTCTAATGAATATATTAATTTTGCATGACATTGGTTATGAGTTGCTTGAAATTGTTCTATTGCTCTATTCATAATCGCTGAACCATTGTATGATTCTTCTTAATGGTCAGCTATTAATTCTATCTTTTACAAATTACCAATTGCATGTACATGAATTACTGGTCTTTCAGTTAAATATTACGGAAGGTTTTGCTTAAATTTACAAGCTGCAAATGTTACTTATCGAAATGGTAGGTGTTACTGGACATCCATTTATTCTTTCATTTTCAAGTTACCAATAGTAAATAATGGAATTACTAGTCTATCACTTAATTATTAAGAATCGTAATGATACTTCTTACTGTACATCTTGGATGTTTTTTCGCATTTATTGAGAAGACTATCATAATATCCATCCTTTCTTTCTTTTATTTTCAAGTTACCAATCGTAAATAATGGAAGTACTAATCTATCACTCAATTATTACGAATCCTAATGCTTACTTTTACAAGTTACCAATGTTACTTAACGTAATGATAAATGTTACTGATAGACTTCTCTTTATTACTTAACGAAATGGTAAATGTTATTGATAGACTTCTCAATATTACTTAATTTCTAATGAATATATTAATTTTGCATGACAATGGTTATGAGTTGCTTGAGATTGTTGTATTGCTCTATTCATAATCACTGAACATTTGTATGATACTTCTTCATGGTCATCCATTAATTCTTTCTTTTAAAAATTAACAATCGCAAGTACTAGAATTACCAGTCTTCCTGTTAACTATTACGGATGGTTTTGCTTAAATTTACAAGCTACCAATGTTACTTATCGAAATGGTAGGTGTTACTCCCAATCTTTTCAATACTACTTACAAGGTACAAGTTACCAAGCGCAATGCTTCCTTTTACAAGATAATAATGGAGTTACTAATCTATCACTCAATGATTACGAATCGTAGTGCTTCCTTTTACAAGTTACCATTGTTACTTAACGAAATGGTAAATGTTACTGATAGTCTTCTCAATATTACTTTAACAAGTTTTAAAAAATACCATAAACATAAACTTGTGTATTCCACAAAAAAGATAACGTAATACATCATTATAATGATACAATATGATAAGAAACAAATCACTACTCTCAAAGTACATAACATATGTATGGTATTCTTCTAAATATTACTTATAAGTTACCAATCGTAAGTATTGTAATTACTGTTCTTTATCTCCTCAATTACGGATCGTATTTCTTTCTTTTACAATAAACCAATGTTACTGATCGAAATGGTAGTTGTTACTGATAGCTTTCTCCCTATTACATAGAAGTTACCAATCGCGAGTATTTAAATTACTGATCATTCTCTCAATTATTACGAATCGTATTGCTTACTTTTACAAGCTAACAAAGTTAATCAACGAAATGGTAGGTGTTACCAAGCGTAAGTAGTGTAATTATTGTTCTTCATATAAATATTCTTTTATAACTTACCAATAGAGATGATACTTCTTACTGAACAACCATTCATTCTTAAATTTTCAAGTTACCAATCATAAATGATACAACATGATAAGAAACAAATCACTACTCTCAAAGTACATAACATATGTATGATCAGAATTTTAAAAGTGTTTACATAAATTATATAAAAAATATTCCTCTGGAACAATGAATTATTTGGATCACATCTTGAGCCTTTAATCTCTTCCAGATGCTTAATAGGCATCTCCTCTATCTCGGAAATATCATCTGCATAGAACAAGTATAGATATGAGCATACATATACAAAATATTTAATGATATATAAAAACCAAAGCTTTGATAAGCATGAAAAGAAATACCTCTAATGTTTAACATCAGATTTGATAGGTCAATTTCGTGAATCATGTCTAGCATTTATTTTATTGCATAATTTGCATTGTCTACGCTTAGCAGCAGTTTCTTCACCAATAGTTTTCAATCTATTTGTGCTTCCCTTTGGTCTGCCACTTCTTCCAGAACCTTTAGGTCTTGCTACGTTGGGATTCCTCACATTGCTAACTGACTTGTCCACATTTCGATTTGAGTCATCAGGCTCTTCAACATTAACATTATTACTTTTGCTTTTAATAGCTTTGACTACTTCTGATGCATTTATAAGTACATTCTTAATATAATCAAATACTTCTTTGTTACCATCAGCTTCACTAATAAGTTCATTGGACAACACACGTAATTGACTAGAGTCGTCTTGTACTGTCATCTTTCTGTATAGAGGATAATAACCATTAACCTTGATATCTTTCTTCTATCTTTTCAATAAAAGAGAAGAATCAACATCTAACACATCTCTATATTTTAACACACTGATGATGTGTCTGCATGGAATACCCATTGATTCCATTGTCATACAATCACAATGGAATTTATTATTGTAAGCATGATAAGAAAATTTGTTAAAACTTTGAATATTGCCAATGGGATACATCCTGTATTCTATAATATCGTCATCCATTGGAAGTGGAATAACATTCAATTTAATTCCCTCCTTAAGCTCATTTTTAACAATGTAAAATATTGTCTTTGTAAAATGCCTAGCAAATTGTTATTCAATACTCCACTGCGTATCCAACTTCGGCTTTTTATTTTCAGAATCATTGTCCATCATGTTGACCTGCTCTCTCATTCTCTCAACAGCAGTTTGGAATCTGGTCATGAACTCGTATAGACTATTCAACTGATTGACATTGTTGGACAAAAAAGAATTCATGCTCTCACTCCTCTGAGTTGCAGGGGCGGAACTGGCATATAGTTTGGGGGGGCCATGGCCCCTCCTTAATTGTTACATTTCTCTTATATAATGTTATTAAATTTTGATATGGCCCCTGCTTAAGTATTAAATATATAGCAATTAATGTCAAGTAGTATCACTAAATGCTGATTGTCTCATTGGTAAAGTCTTGTTTTCTCCAACTAACAAACCAGGGTTCGAATCTCATGCTTGTATATTTTGTTAGAAAATTGGCTTTGCTCACTTTATCTCCCTCTATCCTATATTTTGTTTAGTTGGCCCCCCCTTCATAAAATTCCTGGTTCCGCCCCTGCTGAGTTGTATTCATGTCGGCGAAAAAGCAGCTTCTCATATATATAAGAACCCACTTTCTCCTAATGCGATACATTACGTTGATCCATTTATTCTTTTCTAAATCACATTCTGTCACTATTCTGTCCCACTCAGCTTCAAAATGTTCTTCATTTTTTGCACCCCATATAATCTTATTCAAAGCAGGGATTGCTACATCAGGTTGTTTTGTTAAACCAATCCTCTTCTTTATGTTGGCTGTAACATGCCAACCACAGTATCTATACTTTGTAGTCGGAAAGACTTCCCTAATAACCGATTAATCGATGGGCACTGATCAGTAATTATAGACCTGTGAGGAACCTTAATAGCATCCAAAAAATTTTGGAACAACCATACAAACGACTCTTTTGACTCGTTCATTAAAAATGCATTGCAGAAGAATACAATCTTGTTGTGATTATTCACGCCACAAAAGGAAGCAAAAATTAACTTGTACTTGTTGGTATCTTATGTGGTATCAAATGTAACTGCATCGCCAAATAACTTGTAATTTTCTATAGAATAAGAATCTATCCACATGCAGTGTGTTAAGGATGAATTATCGTCTTTCTTGTACACATAGAAAAAATCCGGTGTTAAACTCTTACAATACTCAAGATATTCCAAAAGCATATCGCATCATGACCATATGTTTTTCTTGATATCTCTCTTCAAATTATAAATATCCCTGGCTATAGAGCCAACACGTTCAAAAGGACCGTCTTCCTTGCCCAAAAAGACTATTTGTTTTGATGTAGGAATGTTAACCTCTGTCATGGAAGATAACGAATTCTTTGTGGCCTTAGTTATTCTCCTATTAGGTCTTAGGTACTTCTTTTTGTAAGGAGAAACAAGTTTATGATTATGTTCCTCAACAAAAGAAACCACATCCCACTGTTTTGATAATGGATTTAACTTCACAGAAAACTTTACTTTACAACCACAACGACTTATTCCACATCTTCTTCCCTCGCTATCTATTCCTTCTGATTGTGCTTCTTCGTCAACCGCAATCAAACTTGAAGATATCTTCCTTTTTTTAGGAAGTTGAACATAAAATCCTTCCTTCTAGCAAACAAATTTTTTGAAAGAAATATTCCTGACTTTGCTTTTCCTATCATAAGAATACTTCGTGCTGCTCTTTCGAATATTAAATCCAATTTCAATGGCATACTTTTCATAAAACAGTTCACAATCATAAGAGTTGCGAATGAAATACCCTCTCGAGGAATAATAGCTGGACTTACAGATGATATAGGTGATTCTTCGTCCAATAATCTTTAGAGCATTCAAATTCATCAACTTCTACAGATATTGAAATAAATATTATTATTCAATCTATAATTCAAAAACACATCATTCAAGATGAATTAAATAAATATATTAACGGCATTCCAGCTGCATTTAAATGTTACTGATGAATATAGATAGTATTACTTGTTATTTATTTGAGTTACTAACTTGCCTATTTTATGCAACCGAAATATTAAAGCTTATAATATATGTTACTGATCATTATGAAATAGTCAATGGTATGATATAGCATCGTTACTGAACAACTATGTATACATAACAGAATAATAAGATATAGCTAGAACCTGTTCACTACTAAATGTACAATTTTACGAAGGTTAATTGTCGTTAATTTAATGTTAAAGAGTTACTAATGAGAAAATTTACTTGTCAATAATAAAAAGTTAACAGTAAATGTTAAAGAGTTACTAATGAACGTTAAAGAGTTATAAAACTTGCATAAAGTTAAAGAGTTACAAAGGTTGCTTGCCATTAATATAAAAGTTAACAATCAATATCAAAAAGTTACTGATGAATGTTGATGATGTTACTTGATATAATTGTTACTTCTCGAACACTTATAGTTACTGGAATATTATAATATATTTAATAACAACATAGAAAATTTACTTATTAAAAAAACTTACATAAAGTTAAAGAGTTACAAAGGTTGCTTGCCATTAATATAAAAGTTAACAATCAATATCAAAGAGTTACTGATGAATGTTGATGATGTTACTTGATATAATTGTTACTTGTCGAACACTTATAGTTACTGGAATGTTATAACATATTTACTAACGAACATTTAAAATTTACCTATTACAAACAACTTACAGATACAATATCAAAAAGTTACTGAAAGGCATAAAAAAGATACCTGATAACATATCAAAATTACTTTCTTCCAAATGGAACTAATTAATATCAGTTCCACATGTATCATCTTCAAGAAGTTCGTTTTCCATCAAATCTTCAGAAATATCCCGATCAAATTCTCCACCCGAATGATCCATATATGCACCTAATGAAAATGATATTAGCAAAGAAATAAGTACTTAGAGTCGACTATTAAACAATCGCAATACCTTTTTTCGTCAACTGCTGTCGCTGAAAGATCCAAGAACAAAATTCTCGAAATCGATGGATGGTAGAGCACAAGAACCTAAATTTTTCGCGAGCGCGATCGATGTTAGCCCTCCGGAATTATGGGTAACCGATCAATTGGCAATGCAATACAGTATTTTGCCTAATCAATATGATTACTATTTTTGGGAAATCATTAATTAATAAAATTAGACGATGCTTAAAATAAGGGATGAAAGTTAAGATCGCACGACTGATATGTTGGGCGCATGGAATATCAAATGCGTCCTGTACGCATTAGATAAATATCCTATATACATACATATATATATATATATGTATATATATATATATGTACCAACCCTTTATCGTATTTGTTACATATATTTTGACATGTGTACGTTTATCTGCATATCTATTTTAAAATGGATGCAGATACAAATAGAGTTGCAAACATGACATCTAAAAAAATCAATATATAGGAAATAAAGGGGTTGCCCCATCTCATTTTTTGCGAATTTTTTTAATTTTTT
Source organism: Ottelia alismoides (assembly GCA_037367405.1). Taxonomy (NCBI): domain Eukaryota; kingdom Viridiplantae; phylum Streptophyta; class Magnoliopsida; order Alismatales; family Hydrocharitaceae; genus Ottelia; species Ottelia alismoides. The sequence goes on from JAZKJV010005025.1 coordinate 201,055, forward strand.
TGAAAAATATCATAATGTATATTCATATATATATATATATATATATCCCTCCAACATGTCATTCAAATTTCGTCAGAAATAGATACTCCTTTGCCCTTAATCTAGAACATAAATTTTAATGGTCTAAACATTGTTGTAATCAGCCTATTCTAGATGGAGGGCATATGAGTCTCTGTTTCTGACGAAATTCGAATGACATATAGGCGGGATGTATAGATTAATATATATGGTGATACTTTTCAAAAAAATAAAAAAACTCAGAAAATGGGGCGGGGGCAATCTCATTGGACCCATATATAAAATCTAGTTACAATAATTAGCTATTAACAATACATGTTGTGCATAAGAAAGTATTGATACACAGGGATGAAAACGGATCGGGTACAAATCAGATATAACTATTTTCATATTCATATTAGCTTCATCTCTATCGAATACGAATACAGATAGGATTCGGATATGCATTAAGGAAATCATATCCTTAAAAATACGAATACGAATACGAATCAGATATTTATTGAATACGAATACGGATCGAAGAAGGGTTAATCCAAATAGATTCGGATATTTATTGAGTACGAATATGGATCGAAAAAGGGTAATCCAAATATGAATCGAATAAAGAATGAAATCTAAATATGGATCCAATAAACATAGAATCCGAATACGGATCGAATAAAGACTACATACGAATTGAATTTCTATCAAAGTTCGTGATTTTAAAAAATAGTAATGAAAAATAAGTTGCATCATGACAAAAGGGAGCATCAAGGTGACCTGCGTTCTTGACCGGAAGCAAAGAGGACATGATTTTGTAACTTTTGTTCGTGTCATCCCCAAACAAACGGAAGTTTATTAATATTAGTAATATATTGTATTTTATAATGTATAATACTAATACAATAACACATAGTTGTGGCTTATATTATGTTAACTACTATATATAGTAATATTAAATATTGTATTCGGATATCGGGATCCGGATATTCAAGCCATTACCATATCTGTATCCCTATCTGGAAAATTTTACAATCCATATCCATATTCGATCTGTATTCGAATAGAATACGGTAAGTGGATATTCGAATATATCCGTATCCATTTTCATCCCTACTGATACATCCGTATATGTCCATCGTCATATATGTTTGTAAATTGTCACAGATATGTATTTTTTATTTTATGATATATTATATAGATAATGATTTTTCTTTTTATTTTCTTTGCATATACGGATATGGATTTGAATACCTCTTTCATTTTTTTAGGATTGTAAAGCAGATATGGTACATATTTTTCTAGTGTATACCTATATGGATACATATACCTATTTGTATATGCATGTTTGCAACCCTATTTGTATTTGCATCCATTTTAAAATAGATATGCAGATAAACATACACATGTCAAAATATATAACAAATACGATAAAGGATTGGTACATATATCTATATTTGTTTGCATCCATGTAAGTAAACAGTATTGTATAGTGTTACTTGTTTGAAAATATTAAATCTAGTGGTATTACTTAATATCACATTAATAAATGTATATTTTAGTGATATGAAGAATTTTGTAGGGATCTTTTTGTCAATACGATGTTTATAGAGATTATTTATATCCGATTATAAGTTTATATAGGTACTTTTATAAAAATCTATTCTCAATATTAGTTTTGATCAATTACGGAATTATTGGAAACTCACCTTATAGATTGAATCTGTTTCCAATAATCCAGCTTTATAGATTTAAACTTCCATTAATTTTCTATATATCCTCCAAATTTCGTTCAAATCTGATGTCATTTCTTATTTTATCTTAGTGGTTAAAAGTCCAATCAATATTTAAGAAATTTAAGTCTCGTTTAAAAGAGAAACCAACATTTAGCCAATGATAAAAAAATAGCAAATGATCTTGGATTTAAACAAAATTTGGAGGATATATATAACACTATTCGAAGATTCTATCTATAAGGTTGGATTTTAAGAAACAAAATTGAACAAAAAAATAATTACAGCACCTCTTTTGTAACTCACATTATATCAGAGGAACCATTCCCCAAATATTAATAACTGAAATGACGGATAAATAATATCTAAATAATTTAGCCCCCCCAAGATGAATTTTCTGGCTTCGTCGGTGGGAATAAGGGTGGTGGTTAGGGCTTGACTCGATCGACAAGACAGGGAGGTCGGCATTCTATGAAAGTTTCTATGAAGGGCGTTGGGTCGGTGGATTGAGCCGAGAAGATGGGTGGAGGAAGACGAAGTCAGGACCATTTGATTGGCCCATATCAAATGGGTAGGAATGCGTCATGTGGAGGGGTTGAGGAGATCAACAGGAGCTGAGGGAATGATTGTTGACCGTTGGATCGAAGAGCTATTCAATAATTGAGATGAAGACTGGAAATAAGATAGCTAGTGGCATGTGATGGCGTGTGGGCTACCATATGAAAATTTGGGAAAAAAAAAGATAACTAAAAGTAAGGGTTTTTTATCCCGAGATATTTCAATATCACTTATGTTTCTTCCTTGTTAGAAATATTAGTTGTGCCCTCGACATCTTATCATTTTATCACTTATGCCCCTCACGTTAGTTGTTGTCCATCCTCAATACAAAAGGACGTTAACTTTAGGGACACATCGGGAATTAAATTTAAAACTATAGTTGAAAAGTCCATTATCTTTATCTCCCTTCTCTTTATCCTCCCCAACCTCATGCTCTTCCTCCAGAACCTCCTCCTCTCGCCCTTGTACCTCCCCTTTGCCCCTGCACCTCCCTCTCTGCCCCAGCTACTCCTGCCGCCCCCACACATCCCCCTCTGCCCAGAGCTCCTCCTCCCACCCTTGCACCTCCCCTCTTCCCTCACACCTCCCTTTTCGCCCCAGCTACTCTCACCGCCCCCGCACATCCCCCTCCACTTGGAGCTCCTCCTCCCGCCCATGTTCCTCCCCTCTGCCCATGCACCTCCCTCTCCACCCTCATCTACTCATGTCATCATGCACCTCCTCCTCTGATCCAAGCTCCTCCCCCTACACCTCCCTTTCTTCCTCCTCACCTCCCTCTCTGCCCCGTCACCTCCCCTCCGCCCCCAACTCCTCCCACCGCCCATGCACCTCCCCCTCCACCTCGAGCTCCTCCACACATACCTCTCCTCTGCCCCCGCACCTCCCTCTCCATAGCAGCTCCTCATGTCGCCCCCACACGTCCCCTTCCAACTCAAGCTCCTCCTCGCACCTCCCTCTCAATGGAAGTCCAGTGCATACACCTTGGGCTCGCCTGCGGACGCCCACACAAGGACGCAGTTGTAGGTGTAGTAGAGGAGTTGTGTAACAGGGAGTATGCATGACACGAGGGATCATATGTGCTCCTTCAAGCCTTCGTCAGCAACGCACACGAGGAGGAGGAGCAAGGGGCAGAGGAGGAAGGTGTGGATGATGAAGGGGAGGGGAGGAGGAGGCTGTGGGATGAAACATGGACCATTCAACATTTGTTTCGTTAAGATATTTTTTATTAATTGATTCATGAAAATTCATCAAAAAATGCAATAAAATTCAACATTTGATCTGCAGTGAGTGATATATCTGTGAAAATGCAAAAATTTTAATGATTTGATGGATGCATGAAGGTGTAATAAAGAGAGAGAAATTATGAAGAGAAAGGAAGAAGAACAAATGGAGGAAGGAGAAGTTTGGACAATGATACCCCTCTTAACTGCACCATGGTTTGAAAAAAACCATGGTTACGTCAACTCATTGACGGTTAAACTAACGGAGGGGCACAAGTGATAGATAGGTAAGAAGTCGGGGCACAACTAATATTCCCAGAAAGGGAGGGGTATAACTGATATTGGAATATTTTGTGGGGGCACAACCTCTAATGACCCTAAAAGTAAAATGCTAAATGAACTAAAAACAAAAAATATCTTTCATAAAGTTGTTCTCCTCAATGAGATCTACAACTTTCATGAATGGACTAAATTTAAAAGACGTCATTGGTGCAAAGTGAACTTTTTGGTGTTATTTTAATTACATAAGAAGACTAGTTTTAATATTTTACCATTTTTTATGATTTTAGTGAAACATATATGAGAAAGATAAATAAAATACTAGAGAAAAGTATTAATTAAATTTCTTGGATTTTTATAGTTAAAAAAATAAGAAAAAATGTGGAAAGGAATATATATATGGATATATACAAAGTCACAACACATCATCATATCTACTTTTTACATAAAATAAATAAAATGAAAATGAGATAAATTAAAAATATTTAATTATGCATAAAATAACAGATCAAAATTAGTAAAAATATACAATATGCAATTTATTCTCAAACTTTGAGTCTCACATATGAATTCTGATTCTTTTGAATTTAATCTTGTTTCGAAGAGAATGGCATGTACATTAACTCAAACCGACAAAGAGTTCATAGGAGATTGTATGGAAAAGGTACTCAACTTCATGGTTTTTTGTCTCAAAATTAAGGTTTTGGTTTATTCTTCGTACATATGAGTTAGTATCTTTCTGTAATTTTTTATATGTAATATTAGTGATTTTTATTCAATGGATTTGATTTCATGTCAATCGGGGTTAGTAAGAATTTATTTAAAAAGAAAAAGAGTGAGCTATTTACATGTGAAAACATACAGCCTTTTCAACTCCTTATTTTTACAATTTTTATATATTATTGATGTGCTTATTATTTACATATGCATGAACGTTAATGATGCAGTATAAACAGTATAATACAAGTATTTACTAAGGAACTAACGTTAATGATGCAAAAACTATATGACTATTTTTAGCATAGAATAAAAACTATGTAATAAGTTGCATCATCATCTAAAGTCTTCAAAACTTGAGCTTTTGAAATTGGGTCTTTCTTTAATTCTTTCATCAGTATGATTCTGAAGATCAAACCTTCCAGCTGAGCCTTTTGGAATCGCTTTTAGGCTCTGTATCGGCTTCTAACTTTTCTGCACTTTTCATCACAGAGCTTCTATGAGCTTCTACTTGAAAAGTTAATCAAGCAACAAAATAAATATGCAACTGAGTCATTAACAAAATCTAAGTCATAAAAACATTACTTTTGAGGAATCACTCCTTTTGATGGGTTTTTATCTCACCACATCAAGGCCCTCGTACCTCTCCGCAAATTATTTCACATTTCAAACTAGATGTCTCTTTTAAGACCTCTATCTCTAAAGAAAACCTCACTTTTTCGCTCCACCAGAAAACCCATAGGCAGAAGAACTCCTCAGTAGAGACCAACCATAATCGATCATCAACTTCAAGTTTGTCATCAGCTCTTCTACACGTGCACTATTTGGTTTGTTTTTCTAAAATATTATGTTGATCAAATAACATGTCATTGTATTTATTTTGGGTATATTTGTGGTATTTTTGTTTTTCAAAGAAAATTTACACATGATCCATTTGATCATGGACCTCGAGTGCTCAGGTTTTGGGAAATCATATGCTTCTGGACCTCGAACCTCAACCTCTCGATACCATTTTCTTCATTGCTCCATCCTCCAAACCCTAACTTATCGTCTGATACAATGGGATATCCTCTAGGAAAAGTTCCCCCATATCCATTGCATAAACGTGTTTCACCAAAACTATCTCTTCAATTTTGTTTATACTCGGTGTTATCCTAGTTTTATGGTATCTACTATTGGGTGCACATCCCAGATCATTGTGGTGGAATTTTATGCCAACCTTGTTGATATCGGTAACTCTCATATCGGATATTCTCTCTGCAATACAGTGTAAAATCAGACATTCATTATAGGTACCACGATCATCCAAACCATTTTCGAATGTCTGATTCCATATCAGTCCTTGGAGATTTACTTTGTTGAGTCTCCCTTAACCATTTTCATCTCGAGCTAATCATCTTACAGGCCCTTGAAGCTAGAAATCCTCCTCTTTCACAGTATTTCATACCCCTCTCTTATTTCCTAAGTTGCAGATTTTCGTGGAATTTAACATGTCATTCTTTTTTTAAAAAAAAGGTTCAAAGTTCATTCATCGTTGATCATAAAAGATACAAAAAATAGGTCATAGATAAAGTTGTCTGATCAGTCCGCACAGACCACTACAAGAAAAATGAGTTGTGGCCACGGAATGTGGCTATGGAAACTTGTGGCCATGATAATTTCGTGGCCACTAGTTTCTCGTAGCCACAATCCGTGGCCAAAGTCTTCATATATGAGTTATGGCCACGATAAATTCTGTGGCTACTTGTAGTGGCCACGGCATATTCGTGGCTAGAGAACTCTCGCGACGAGACTTGTAGCTACGGCTACTGGTCACGACGTATCGTGGCCAGAGCTCAATTCTGTGGCCACAAACCCCATATCCATGGCCATAGTTTGTAGCCACAACTTGTTTTCCTTGTAGTGGACGCGGAGCAAAAAAGCCTGAGGATCCACGACCACGCCTCAAAACACGTGGATGGATAAAAACTAGCCAAGTTAAATAATTCATGAAACCCAAAAAAATAAGACTTTTCTCCCAAAAGGACCCCAGGAATGCATGTCAAACCGACCCACTTGGCGTAGTTGTCGTTGAAGCCCACTTTGAGGACCTCGGGATCGTACCCGACGATAGGTCTGACGAACCCACCACCGTTGGAGTAGCCAACCCCTAAAGGGTACCTACAAAAGTAAAAGGACAAAAAGGGCGACCATCAAATAAACCAACCAATCAAGCTCCCGATAAATTTAATTATTGAAAATCTCCCTCAAACCACCCTTTTCACAATCATTTAGTTTTAATCTACACTTTCCTTAACTGTCACCGATTGGAACCACTTTTTTCTCTCTATTTTGACTACCGCTTTGGTGAACAATCATTCCTGAGGTGCTCTTATGCACCACTCCATTTCTGCCTTTTCAACCCTACATCTTTCTTTCACCACCACTCCCTACTTTCAAGGTTTCATCCCCTCACTCATGAGAGTGAGTCCTCCTATTTTGACAAAACTTGAGCTTGTCAGGCTTCACCTTCGGTATATACTCAAGTACTAAACCATGATTGATGGATTATTTCTCCTCTTCCATAAGACACAAGAGAATTCTCAACTTATGATGAACCAGAACACTCGTATGGCACGATGGGCAAATGAAAAAAATCACGTTTCAACGTTAACGAGGTTCTCTACAATGTTTGATGTGAAGATAGATAAGAAAAAGAGCACTACCTCAAGAACTAGGACTCAACATCTTCCTTCTCCACCCACTCGAGCACCAACTCCTCCTAGTTCATCTCGTGGTAAGGCTCTCATAGTAGTAGTAGAAGAAGAAGAAGAAGAAGAAGAAGACAATGACGACTCTAGCTCTTCTGAAGGTTATAATAGTCATAGTAGTGAGACATGATGAAGGATCCGAGACATCGTTACTATGACTATTATAACCTTCAGAAGAGCTAGAGTCGTCACTCCTCGTAGCTCTGATGAAAGCAACTATGACCACCCACCGGTCTTGACTAGTCCTTGTCTAGTCTTGATTTTTAGTTTTAATTTGCTATATTTTGGAATATGGTGATGCTACAAACTTCTTTATATGTATGCATGTTTTATCTTTTATTGTTTATATTGATTTTTTTTATTTCTTGTTTCCTTAGTGATCTTTCTCACTCATTTTTGCTTAATAACAAAAAGGGGAATAAATGAAAAGTCTTGGAAGCTTAGATTTTTGAGAAAGTGTCCCTTATGTTGTAGGGAGAGCTTTGTTTAGAAGTTCATTATTTGCTAAAGTTTCTCTCTATGGAAATTAGAAACAAAAATTATTTTCGATAACTCCTTGATAAATTATATTATCATCATTAGAAAGGGGGAGAATGTTAGTAATTTGTATCCCAATCTTTGTTTTAATAATGATACATGCACATTATATATAAGCACTCGAAATATTGTATTGTTATATACTATAGGAACTCAAGATGTCAAAGCAAACTACATCTCAAAGAAGACTGTGTTGTTTGATTTATTAAAGTTTTATTTATTATATTGTTATTATTATACAACACATACATTTATACGTATATGTATACTCGTATTACCCAACTACGTATATGTATACTCGTATTACCCAAGGCATAGTTATCAGGGAGTCAATTCAAGCTTTACTTGTAATTTTCCCAATATCGTTCGATCGATCCAAATATCTTAATCGATCAGCTTTTGCTAATGGACTCGACCTGATCGACCAACCAACTATACCTAATCAATCAATTGTGACTGATCGATCAACCTTGATCCTTTAAACAATCAACTTTTATGCATGTAATCAGGCCCCCTGTAGATATTAAATGATCAAACAACTTATATTCCTAATCGATTATATTTCAAACTCAAATGAGAAATAGTCTTCTAACGTTTAGAAAGTGATCGATCAACTTTATACTTATGATTGATCATAGATGATCCATAAACAATTTGTTGATGACTTTTCGATTATATTCCATGTTTGTTTCTTTTAAATTTAGAATACTACTTTATTGAGCTCACCACTATGAGATATTTTCAACATTTATGAGACTATATAAGGACATATAGACCATCTTTGAAGGAAACACATCTTACGCACATTGCATGAACTTTCTCTCTCAATATTCTATTATTGTTGTAATTCATTTGTGAAATATTTTTATTCATCTTAATTTCTTATGCATCGAAAGCAATCACATTTTCGCTATCGTAATTTCAAACTCAACCAACCATGCTCATCATTCGTTCTACAAATCTCTTCAGGATTCATTAGATAATTTACTATGCATGTGACTCTTTTAATGGTGATTCATTCCGATACTCATTCTAATAATCAATATTTCTGATATTTGAGTTATATTGTTGTTTTGCTAACATTTGCGTATCAACATAGCATATATTATATATGACTGAATATTCAAAATTTTATATGTATAATATAATATCACTCTTTCCGCATAACATTTTGTAGGAAGAATTGGTATCTGATCTAAGGTTGCAGGATACCTTGATGCTTAATTCAAGAAGATCAGAAGTTTTAGTATTAGATCAAAAGCTCAACATTTGCTTGGTGTTCAATCCAAGAAGCTATATATGAAGCTTTGGTGTTTGATCCAACCTCGATAGAACCTCATTAGATGATCCGATGACGAAGACTTTTGGTGTTTGATCTAGAGCACAAGCTTTGACGTGTGACTCAAGGTTTTAAGTATTTTGATATTTGATTCAAAGTTCTTGTAAACGGTTAAGTAATTCGTGGGAAATAACTTTGATGTAAAAAAGTTGATCGGCACAGCTAATTGAGCATCTTAAGTCGAGGACTTAGGTCATGGTTTTCACCTAGCCGAGTTTTCATGTAAACATCATTGTGCAAGTGGTGTGGTGTGGTGTGGGGGGGGGGGGGGGGGGGAGGGGGGTAGGGTGCGTGGGGAGGGGGACGGTGGTGCACGCTCGAGGATGGGGGCGGCAAGTGGGGATAGAGTTAGGATGGGATACAAGAACCCCGATCTAGGACCGTTGCTCTGATACTATGTTGGGAATAACCAATGACTTAATATTCATAAGATCCCCGGGCTCTATTATACAGGAGAAAAATCCTTGGGTAAATAACATGATAGGTACATAAAAATAAAAGTACATCAATAACATTAAAGATAAGAATAATCTAAACATATTTATGATTCAAATATGTATTACACATTTTATTTGTCCATTATTTGTCTAACCCGATATTTACCCCCTCTGGTAGTATTTCTTTCCTACAAGTATCCATATGATTGATAATTTTGGGTCACCGATCAATCAATTTTGGGTCTTATAGATGCCTATTGAATGATTACTTTTTAATATTGATTGATTGGTGTAGTTATTTGTTATGTGACATATTTTTCCATACTCTAATTGATATGATTTTGGATGCATTGTAAAGCCTATTTTAAACTCTATCAATTGATCCGTTTTATTTCACCAGAACATAAAAAACAACCCAAGGAAATGGTAATCCCCATGTATTTGACATGCATACCATTAGTCATAATCTAAGTCATATAAGGCTCTCATCCATATACATATCAATATACATATATTTTCACGTCCTAAGGTCCAGATACTCAACAATACACATCCACACATATTATTCTACATTCGAAATACCAAACACTATAATATATGCAGGAGAGTAGTAAGAAGGATGTACAATTACTATATTTTTTCCATTCATAATCAATATGCATAAAGATGTACAATGTATCAAAATTTGAAGCAACATGTACATGCACATCATGTCTCTCAAAAAATGACTATAGGTACAATAAGACAAAGGACAGCCACCAATTGTACCACAAAAGAGTTGAAAAAGTCAACCAAAACTACTTACTGTTGTGGCTTTCTCTCCTGCGAACCTATCGATTTCACGCAAATATGATTATTAGCAAAGTGTCCAGTACGTATATAATACAACAACTAAATGGAAAAAAAAGTATGAAAAAGAAACTATAACGGTAAAAAAATAACAACCCATAAGAAACAAAATGACTATTAACAAGTACTCAACGGGAAGTGAACAACCTACAATGTAGCTCTATCATTCATGTTACCACATTTAAATTATTTAAGAACTATCATTGTTATTTATATGCCTCCTAACTAAGTTCCATGCATTACGCATGAGATGAGATATTTGATTTGAGCCATGATCAATTTAGATTCGCTCCTCCTTGTTAGTAAGTTCTATGATGATAGGAAACAAGGTAGTATTAGTAATGGAAATAGTATGTGGTCTTGACCACGAGACTCTCACACTATAAATCTAAGATACATCGTATCTTAGGGTTCGGGGGCCTTGAAACTTCGATTTCCCATGCGTTAAGAAGTGTATTTTACGGGTGTCGTTGTGCACACACAAAAACTGAGATATTAAGATAGTTTTTTATTCAACTACAAACAAGAGAAAATAAAATAAGCATATGATACGTAAATAACCGATACACATGGACTCGGATAGGCTATCCAAATTTTTGGTGTATTTACAAAGACATTTTCACTTTATTGTTTCAAATAAAATCTTTCTTTCATTTTATTTTTGAGACTTTAGAATGTATATAATCATATGTAATTAGATTCTAAACATCATAAGGATCGCACATGAATTTTATGAGAATTTTTCAGATTTTTTTGCTATTTTTGGTGAGTTTTTGAATTATTAGGGGCATAAGTATATTCCAAAGAAATTTCAAGGCTTGAATGTAAAGAAAAGTAAATCTAAGGGTATTGTAAATCCAAAAAGGATCCGGATAGAAGAGAAATTTATCCAAAACTAATATATTTAATGGAAAATTGCAGAAAAGAAAACAAAGAAACCTAAATTACAAGGTCATTGGGGACTGAAATACAAAAATTAAAAGCAAAATTATAAGATGTAATTTTCTCAAGAATAAAAAAACATAAATTGGATGATGTGCATGAAAACTATAAGAGTTTAATGAAAGTATAGAATGATCCAAAAGTTATAAAAAAATAAAACATAACAAAAAATTGTGAAGAGTTCCTTGAGACCCCTTCTTCCAGCAGGTGACACAGATGCCACGCTTGGCCAACAACGGCAGAGTACATCTAGAGGAGGACTCGGGGTCACGAGAGAGGCAATCGCTGGCAGCTCTCGCGACGCACAAGAAGGCGTGGTAGCAAATGGAGGAGGTGGAGGAGGAAGGGCGGAAACCCTATAATGGGTTTTCTTGGTCGGATCTTGAAGCTCTGGTGATGGGTCTCTTTAAAATCTTGGCCACCACCCCACCCTTATTTGTAGTCGATGGAGAAGGGGAGGAGGTGTGGGATGTGTGGGGGCGGTTGGCAGAGGAGATGGAGGCCAAGCACCTCGTCGGCAGTTGAAAAGAGGAGAAGGAGTGGGGGCTCGGGCAACCTATACATGAGGAAGAAGAGAATGGGATGACATCATCACTGATGTCATCTCAATTTTATATGTTTTTTTGAAATGTTGAAGTCAAGTTGATGTCAGCTATTTTGTTATGTAGCGAATTTTTTTATTCTTTTGAAAGAGAAGACGGATGAGATGAGAACCCTCTTGGGCTTCCTCAAATAGGCCTGAAAAATAAAAAAAGATGGTTGGAAACTCTAGTATGGGTTTGGAGCCCATATTGAAAAAATAATTAATGCATTTTTTTAATTTGTAAGGATTGTTTTGCATTTTTTATGAGCATAAAACTTATCAAATGAAAAACGTGTGTGGATTTGTGAAAAATGTGTGGATTAAATACAGAAATTTGCTCAAAAATATGTAAATGACATGATAAATCATCAATTTATCAAACTCCTATACTTAACTTTTGCTAGTCCCGAGCAAAATAATGATCTGCAAAGAGAAATAGAGAATGATCTAGAGAAGGTACACAAAGGGTTTGCAGTGGACACACCCACAAAGTTTTGAGATTTTCAAGACAAGCTTGAACAAATAACAAACATAGATTGAGTTGACCTTTAAATTAATAATTTGTTCGGACTCTCTTTTGATTCGAGTTTTAAATTCGACTGCCATCGAGTTCTATCAATTTAATTGGTTCCATCCTTAGGTCAAGTCAGATCATCTTGATCAACATATATTCTCTTTAACCTTGAGTTGGTTTTGAATTGTGTGTGAAAATTGCAGTTCTTCTTAATTTATGAGACATGTATACCATACAACCTTAAGCAAAGTACTAAGAGATTCACAAAATCTAAATCCTCTATTCTCTCTAAATCTAGATTTGTTCTCATTTCACATGAATCTTTCTGCAAAAAATGGGTGCAAATTATAAAGGATTTGGATTTTTTTTATGGTTTTTTGTATACCGTTTTGGTTTGTTTCTCTAATCTTTTTTTTGTAGAGCATAACCTTAGGCCTCTTTGGCATCTTTTGAACTAGTAGCAACATTGATACGTTACTTGACTTATTTGGCATAGTTGGATTATTTGAGTAGATTTTTTTGGTAGATCTTTTCTTTACATTTGCATTTTGGAATAGGTATCCCTTATTGTGCCTTCTTTTTATAGGATTAGGACATGGGTATTAAAAGTGCACATGTATAAAATATGACTTTTTAATACAATGTAGAAGGTAAGTTTGCTGACAGACCCGAACTTATAGAAATAAATGGTTCCTGAACTTTGATCACTGAATTTTTCTTAACCTAAGATTTGGAGTCACTCCCTTTCCTTGGTATAGATTGAAACAATCCCTTGTACAAGCAAACTAAGTTAAACTAATGTATAAGGCGCATATTATTCGATAATATATCAAGAGTAATATAAGGTGCATATTGTTCGATAATATATCAAGAGTACAAGAGTGCAATAGTTGTCAAGATGATCTAAGACACAACTTTTGGTACAACAACAAAGCTTTTTCTGACAATTAAGTAGGGTCGTCTACATGGATTCTTCGCCTCCATTTAGATCTATCTTGGGTCAATCTCAGGCTTATATCCAAAAAAACTAATATCCCTACGTATAGTCTCTTTCCAACACTTCTTGGCCTATCCTCGCCCTCTCTTAGCCAGCTTAACATTCCAATACTCTCTTCTCCTAACTAGTGCATAAGTTGATCTTCTTTGCAAATGAGCAAACCATTTTAAGAGGTTTTCTTGTATCTTATCCTCAATCGGAGCTACACCAACTTTCTTTCTGATTCCATCATTCCGAATCCGATCTTTACGTGTATATCTATACATCCACCTTAGCATTTTCATTTTTGCTACAATCATTCTCTGCACATGTCTATGGTTCACACACTACAAGAAAAAAGTGCTTTTGGCAAGCACAAATGCCCTCCCCAGGTTCTCTCGAAGTGCTCTCAAAGTCATTTGGCGAGCATATGTACTTGTCAAACTTGTGCTCGTTAAAACCCTACTCGCTAGCTTATATTGGCGAGGACATGTGCTCGCCCACTTTAGACAAGTCCTAGCTAAGTGCTCTCTGGGTCATGTATTAGCTAGGACTTGGCTAGCACTTATGGTCGCTAACTTCAGAGAACATGAAAAAATATAGTTTCTTCAGGGTTTTGAAGCCCCATTGAACATGTATCACCTATTATAAAATCATTATTATACTCCTATACTATATAAACATATTTTATGCCAAGTTGGAGAGTCCATACTTCAATTTGATTGATATCTTCTCTTCTAGTGTTATCCTCATTTTGCATACACATTCTTTCTCTCTCATGCATAACACACACACACATGCTTCTATAGTGCACTAGCATATACAGTAACATACACTCACAAACAATAACACACATAGGTATACTAACACAAACATCTTACTAACGCACAAGCACTTCATATCTAGAACCAAGACACTATACTTACATACTATGCATTCTCTAACAAACACACACACACACACACTATATATCTCACATTCACATGCTAATATACACACATACTAATACACACTCGTATTCACATAAAGCACACTCAAACACAAAACACAAACAAACTTAAGACAAACATGCAAACCCTCTTTTTCACAGTGTAACACATACGAAGTATAGCACAAACACAATGTAACACACACACAAACATAAGCACACTCGCATTTACATATGAGCACTCTAACACACACATAAATAAACATGAACCTAATACAGTGCACACATGAACATGTAAGTACTCAAAAAATCATCTTGCAAAAACATGAAAATAAATACATGAAGAAAGATTATGAATCATAATACAAAAGCAAAAATCATCATATGTACTAACCTCATTCATTTAGTGAAGTGCATCCTCCTTATCATCTTCCTTTTTATATAGATCAGACCTTGCACCAAGTCGATTAACAATAAAATTTAAATTAATAGTTTGAAACTTGAATATACATGTATCAAAGGAAAATGGTAAAATTTAATCAAGCATACCTAATGACGTAGGGTTTGACCTTATACATCCTCACAATCATGTTCATACTCTTTCAAAAAAAATGATCATGTTCGTACTCACGGTCATGTTCAAATATAAGGACCTGAAATCCTGTAATTCTGAAAAATTGGAAGTGAATACACTTTTCAACAATAAAAAGGATAACACCTCTAGACATGAATACTAAATAAATCATCTTGCAAAATCATGAATGTAAATACATGAAGACACTTCATGAAGACAAAATGTGAATGACAATACAATAGATAAACTCATCACATGTATTAACCTTGTCTGCTTAGTGAAGTACATTTTCAATGAATCATCTTGCAAAAACATAAAAGTAAATGCATGAAAACAAAGTTTGAATTATGATACAATAGCAAAAATTATCACATGCACTAATTTCATCTACTTAGTGAAGTGCATTTTCAATAAATCATCTTACAAAATCATGAAATAAAATGCATGAAGATAAAGTACTAATGATGATACAATAGTAAAAATCATCACATGCACTGACCTCGTCTGCTTATATAAGTGCATCCTCCTTATCTTCTTGCCATCATATTTTTTATAGATCAGACCTTATACTTGATCAATTAGAATAAAATAAAATTAATAGTTTGAAACTTGAATATGCATGCATCAAAACAAGATGATAAAATTAAACTTAAAATACCTAATCATATAGGGGTTTACCTTATGCATCATCTCGATCATATACCTATGTTTGCTAGGGATTCGAACAACCTCCTCAATTGCAATTTCTGTTAATGTAACCATTATAGTAGGTGGAATAGAGATATGAATAAATATATATTTTTATACCTAGTACTTCTAAGACTTTTTTATTAAAGACATAGTAAAGAGATGATAAAACTATAAACAAAAATGCATCACTTACAACTTCATTTCTTACTTTTCTCGTATAGAGAAATAATATCATCACTGATAATATTGTATGTCCTCTCTTCTTCCACCTCATCCTCATCTTATTTGCTTTGTAGTGTATTCTTTGGATATTAATTCCTTTTACATATTCGTGTGTTTTAAAATACAAAGACAAGAGAAAATAATGCATATTCATAGAGTTTGAAATTTTGAAGGCATGTACATGACTCTGTACTTACAAATAAAAATGTATACATGATCATCTTATCGTAAACAGTTCTTCATACTAATTCACATCATATTTTATATGGATCCTAACATATTCCTAATAACTTAACTATAAACTTTAATTCAAAGTTTGAAACTTGGTATACATGGATAAAAATAGTAGGGCAATATTTAAATGAGCATGCCTAATGATAGAGGAGTTGACGTGTGGAAATGAATCTACATTATGTATGTAAGCGTGCATTCAATTATAAACGACCGATCTCAGTAGAAATCTTAATAAACTAAAGATAGAGAGGTTTCTATTGGAAAATAAAGTGTTACCAATAATACCGAAAGCTTCCTCCTACTATATCCAAATAGGAGCAAATAAGATAATTTATTGTCACCCTCACAATCACGTTCATCTGTAAAGTAATAAAAAATGTAAAATAAAAAGCTAGGTTAACAAGCATATCCATGACATCATTCCACATGTAGATATTTTAGGTATCTCATCAATAACATCAAAATTAAAGGTTATTTTATCAACACTTCACAAATAAATATTACACGCTAAAATAAATATAACATATTAAGAAGTGAGTCATTACTCTCATAAGCTCGTGCTCCATATATACTAACTAATATACTCTCTAACACATACTAACACGTACTTTAATATACATGCACACACTCTCTGGTACACAGTATACTAACACACTCCCTAATATACATGCACATGCATGCACACATAACACGCATACATAAATAACTCATACAAATAGTTTCTCCACCCCCCTTCCCTCTCATACCCATGCATACATAACTTAAGACACAAAAAACACTATAAAGAAACAACTCTGTATTAATACACTCAACATGTACACACACATGTACACATATGTACACATATACTAACATACACACACTTACTTAAATACCACAAGCGCATATACAATAAACCATTACTATATAATCCTAAAAATTGTAGAAAAATTTGGATATTTAGTCTACCTGTAGGTTATCACATCACATATAATAATGGAATTTCCCAATTTTTCATTAGCATGTCATATACCATGCATACATGTTGATTTGCATATACAATAGCTCATAAAATTCATTCTAAAAGATAATCTATGGTAACCTAACCGTGTAATGTCCAATCTACAATTAAACAAATTTGAACAATATTGTTCTTTCAAATGGTAATGGTTTTGATATTTTATCATACATCTTCCATACATGTTGATATTCATATACATCAATATAATCGTGTGATGTACAATTAACAAGTTAACAGATTATAAAAATAAGGTATGATGTTCTAGTCTAAAAAAAATACAAACCCTAAAACATTGAATATATCCATACTATGCAACCAAAATCAAAATAAGAAAGAGAGGAGTGCTTGAAATACCTTATGGAAGAAGAAGTAGCGTATAGTGGAGCAAAATGATGGTCGATGGAGGTGAGGGATGCCGCTCAAATATCGTTGGGAGAGGGTTTGGGGGGTTTGGTTTCATTTGGAATGAAGGACAGGGAGCCCGATAGTGTTCTGTTTAACAGACATGGTCGAGCACATGTGCTCTCCAAGTGCTCTCCCCCAAATTTTCACGCGCCATTTAAAATCACATATGGAAATTTAACTGGGTGAGGTAGTGGATGAGGACTTATGCTCGCAAGGGGCTCGTCCAAAGGTGGCGAGCACATGTGCTCGTCCCATCCTCACCCTTTTCTGCTCGCCAAATCGTGTTTTTCTTGTGGTGACATGACAACTTTCAGATCCCTAGAGCATAGCGGGTCTCATGGTTGTTTTCTATGATTTTCCTTTAATTTTTAAAGGGAATTTCTTATCATAGAGAACAATAGAGGTTCCTCTCAACTTTAACCAATCTGCAATTATTCTATTAATAGTATCTCCATATATTTCACCATCATGTTGCAAAATATATCCCAGATATCGAAGAATCTCTCTTCCAAATGTTATCATCACCAACCTTCACATCGATTCCTTCAACATTGCTTTTATCAAAGGTGCACTTCATATATTCCATCTTATCCCTACTTATACGAAATCCTTTAGTCCCCAATGCATGTCTCCAAACCTCAAGCTTCTCATTTACTCCATCTCTAGTCTAGTAAATCAGCACAATATCATCCGCAAATAACATACGCCATGGTAACTCATCCTGAATGTGACTTGTCAACTCGTCCATAATCAAAACTCAAAGTCAAACCTTGATGTAAACCAATGTTGATGTCAAAATAGTCAATCTTCAAAGATGGGGTCCTCACACAAGATAAAGTTATATCATACATATCATTTATGAGGTTAATGTATAGGACATCTACTTGTCTCTTCTCCAAAATTGTCCACAATATCTCTCGTGGGACAGAATCATAAGCCTTCTTCAAATCCATAAAGATCATATGGAGGTTCTTCCTTTTAGCTCTATAAATCTCCATTGTTTTCCTCAACAAATGGATGTCTTCAATAGCTGAGCAACCTGGCATGAATCTGAATTAGTTTTCTTTTACTTTGGCAACTTGCCTCAACCTTCTTTCGATCACATGTTCCCAAATTTTCATAGCGTGACTCATCAGCTTGATACCTCTATAATTTGAACAATTTTGAATGTCTCCTTTATTCTTATAAAGTGGAACCATGATACTCCTCCAATCTTCAGGCATTTTCTTGCTTCGCCAAATAACATTTAGTAGATTCGTAATCCAAGTCAAACCGTGCTCTCCTAAAAAATCCATACTTCTACTGGGATGTCATCCATACTTAAAGCTTATTTACTTACATGCATTCCTCATGTGAGAACCCTTGCAAATTTTGAACTACATCAAGGATGCAATGTAGCGGCCCTTGCCAAGTTTTCATTGTATTCAGGTGATGCAACGTGTCGCAAGTATGGAATGCCCCAATGAAATATATATGTTTGCTTAAATCCATGTTGAAAAGATCTGACTGTGTCATGAGGCAACTTCCTAATCATATTTATAAATAATACTATTTAGGAACTTTTATCCGACTTTTTTACGCTAGTTCTCGGCTACCTAACGCAATCCTCCTAAATAGACACAACTTTTGGTCACTGCATAAAATTAGTGGAGCTTAGGGAATTAAATCTAAAATAGACCTGAAGAACCTGAGTCCTCAAATGTAATGAAATCCTCAGAAATTAACTGGATTAAGTCTTCTTAGTCCAAATCTAAAATTTGTAAAAACTAAACTTCTAATCCCAAAAAATTTAGGAAAAATAGGGAAAATAATTTTGGTTTTTTTGTCAAAAAAATATGTTTGTGTTTTTGAACAAAAAGTTTTTTTGAAATTTTTCAATTTTTTTGTGATTTTCGGTATATGTCAAAAAATATTTTTGTATTGCTGGAACTTTTAAAACATATGCAAAAATAATGCAACATAATTTTTGAATTTTTTATGATTTTTTTGAAAAATAATGCAATGAAAAAATATTTTTGTATTTTTTTAAAATAAAAGCAATGAAAAAAATGAAATGCATGAAATGAAATAGATCTTTAAAAAATGATAAAAAAGAAATGAAATGCAATGTATCCCCATGTTAGGAATGAGCCATGTCCCCATGGTGATAGCAGAGTGGAAAAAAAGTAGGACAACAAAAGAAAGAGGGTGCAAGATACAATAAGTGAATGATTCTTCTTTCTTTTTTTCAAGTGATTTTACCTTTTTCATATTTATTTTTTATGGGTTTTTCCGCATACTTATTTGAAACAAAAAGTGAGAGAAAAAAGTGAAATTAAAGTACATGAAAGATAACCATGGGAGGTATCCCACAATGTTTGTTGGTTTTAGCGCCCCCAACCGGGTTCCGGGGTTAGGAATAACATGTATCACTTGATTGTGCAATATTCGTGTTTGAAAAGTCATGGTGAGGTTAATGGTTGGAGATGGTATAGTAGGATTGCATCACTAATGACATGAAGTGTGTAGAATTGATGGATGGAATCAAAAGGCTGACCAAATTGGGTAAAAATCCTCTAGTACCAATTGCGATTCATAATTATCTCCCTCCATGATATCACTATAATGATCTTGGATGGTATCATGTGCATATTCCAAATTAGAACTTAGATATAGACATCAGGATTCAACCTCAACATGTTCAATTATAAGGAGTATGTGAGGGAACGAGGCTCAGAGGAAGTGTATGTGTATTCAGTATGATATTCCTCTATATTAGCTACTAAAGAAAAGATGACCGTAGGCAATGGATCCAACCAAGGTTGAGCCTCTGAATTGGTAAGTCAGTCATCCTCATGTGCTTGGAGGTATTCCTCGATTTCAATTTAGAAATGATCATGGGATATAAGGTCATCCTGATATGAATATGTGAAACCCATATTTTAGCCTTGTAACTTGGTCAAGTTAATGGTGATCAAATAGTTGCATTGTATTTAGAAACTTATGAAAAATTCAATTTTGATCTGATTGTATAATAAGATGGCTTATTAGATGTGTTGCGTCGTCAGGATTCCAACGCATATAAAATTTTACAAATCGGACATTGGATGAATGAGATATGATCATTTTAGTGAAGGAGGGTCAACTCTTAAGTGGTTATACGGGATTGAGCAAGATCCATCTAAGAGATCTGCCTAACTCTGATTTTTGGGATATAAAAGACCCCATGAGTTACTCTCTCCTCTCATTTGCAAACTGTAGCCACCACACACCACCTTCCACCTCTCATCTTCTACCTCCCACCTCGCTAGAGCTCCAACGGAGCGTTGGTGGAGTTGGTTGTTCTCCACTATTTTCGTGTGGAAGTTTTCTCTTGACATCTTCTATGCAAATCTCACATTAGAAAGGTAAGATCATCTCTCCATCTTCGTCTATTTGGTGGTTTTATTTATGTGTTAGATTTAAGAAAATGTGTTTGTAATTTAGAGTTTTCCGTGGTTGGGATAGTATGTGAGAGACGACTTAGAGCGAAGACATGGTATTACATGCGAGAATGCCCATATAGGTACGGTCTCCTTCCCATTTATTTGCAGTTTTCTCGCCTTGCGTGTATCTCATGGACCCTCATGTCCCTCTTGCTGGATTGGGTTTTCTCCCTTGATGTGGTGATTGTCAATTGTTCATGTTTCTAAAGAAATAAAATAAGGCTAAATAGTATTTTCGCTAAATCCAATTGTAAGCTAAATAAAGGTATGTGAATGAAAGATGGAATGGATGCATCATGATTAATTGTGTGGATTATTTTTATGCCATGACCTAAACAAAACGTACGGATACTTGCATGAGAATGTATATCTGTTACAATGTCCCTTTTGCTCCTTGGTGTTGGATTCATAAGATTCATCAAAAACCCACTTGACTGAATAGTCATAGAGTCATCAGATCCTTGTAGAGTATCATATTTGTGATTCAGTTTTCTCATGTCGATATTTTTATAAACGAGATGGGTTTGAGTTTAAGATAGGTTATCTATTGTTCTCATATGCTATAAGTTTTTATGCTCAATCCTTCTCATGTATATATGAATAGGCATAAAGTGATGTAATTCTGGATTTTGGAACTTCGAAGTATTAGTTGTAAACGAGCACTATTTTTCTATCCATGCATATTTAGATGAAGAAACATACAATTTAGGAAGTTATAGAATTATGTTCTAACACAATACTCACGATCGTGTGATTTGACATAATTATATAGTATTTAACGGTTATTACTCCTAAAGCTATAATCTTGCAAATAAAGGTGTTAGCTTTCGTGGTTGGTAGGATGAACTACAACGTCTTTTGCATATATTCTAAGGTTACTAAACATTAGTAGGTGAGTATGCTCATTATATTATGGTGAGTGGATCCCATCTAAATGTATTAATGGATACAAATTAGGCATATTATAATCATGGAACGCATTAGATTTTGTTTCATTCATATTACTCTTGGTATAAATATAAATCAGTAGGTCTTGACGTTAATGTTGATAATGTATTTTGGCATGATGGCATAAGCTATCAAGATAACATGATAATCAACATGCCTTCGTAATATTAATGTGCTTTAATAATGTCTCTTTTAATTACTTTTTTGTATAATCATGTAAGGGTACCTCTCTTACTCAAAATTAGGTTACATGTATTTTAAAAAAAATCCAGTGTTTATTATGAAACCCTCAGACTTGTGATCGTTATCCTAATTTAAGAGCATAGACATTTAGTAGATTTTGAAGTAGCTATGGAAATAAGAATATTCGACCATGGGTAATAATTATAGTGAAGTTATAAACTCTTGGTCACATTAACGTAGAATATTAAATTCACATATGGAATTCTCTCATATATATGCCAGTGAATTCTTATATCCAAATCATAAAACAAAGAGTTAAACATTAATGTTAAATGTTGTAAATTGTGCCTCCATAAATTTTTTTGGTGCATGGAGTATGATGATGTTCTCCACCTGTAAGTAGACAGGTATATACAATAGTGATGCGTTAGACCTGTGATATGACTTCCTCAAATTAAGTCAAAATTTATATTGTGTAACTTAACCATGTTTCTAAGTCGGGGTTTTGTCCATCCTTATAGTAGCCTGTAACTGAACATATCATGTAAAAGCCATGTGGCGAATCATATTCTTCCAGCGCAACATCACTTGCAATTAAGAAAGCATAAGAGTGGGAATCATAAATAACCCTTCCAATAACCATCTGGTATTAAATCCCGACATTTTCATAAATTGCGTGAACCATGATCATCTAACTATCAGTGGATTGAAAGTATTTTCCATGAGTGAAACTTCATAGTGAATGGGTAGATGGAGTTAGGTGCTGCAAGAGATTGGGGCATGCACCCTTGGGCCCAAGTAGATACCATCAATGTCATGATCCCAACAGATCAGTCGGGAAGCACGTTGCACCTACTAGCATGGTTGTATTTGAAGTCGCTCAACGGAGTTAGTAGGTAGTGTGTTGGCATTTTTAATTTCACATTTACACATAACAACAACAACAAAGCCTTTTCCCACAATTAAGTAGGGTCGGCTACGTGGATTCTTCGCCTCCATTCAGATCTATCTTGGGTCAATCCCAGGCTTATACCCACAAAACTAAGATCCCTTCGTATGGTCTCTTTCCAAAACTTCTTGGGTCGTCCTCGCCCTATCTTAGCCAGCTCAACATCCTAACACTCGCATCTCCTAACCGATGCATCAGCCGATCTTATTTGCAAATGTCCAAACCATCTTAAGTGGTTTTCTCGCATCTTATCCTCGATCGGAGCTACACCAACTTTCTTTCTGATTGCATCATTTCGAATCCGATCCTTACGTGTGTGTGTGTCCACACATCCACCTTAGCATTTTCATTTCTGCTACACTCATTCTCTGCACATGTCTATGGTTCACAGGACAACATTCAGATCCATAAAGCATAGCACGTCTCACATCTGCTTTGTAAAACTTTCTTTTAATTTTTAAGGAATTTTCTTATGACAAAGAACGACAGAGGCTTCTCTCCACTTTATCCATTTACACATGATATATAAAAATCAAAGTAGAACTAGGCTTGTCGCATCAATCATTTTCCTTTGAGTGTTGATCCCCATATGTGATTTGTAGCTACAGAGATTGGGTTACAACTCTTCTTGCTGAACAAAGGATCTTAGGAGTTTATCTAATGATGACTACCAAGTTCTCATGTAACGAAGGCCTACGAGTTACGTACTTGTGCGTGCTTGAATAATATGAATGATCGACGTTTGGATATAAATTTATGCATTTATATAATGGTGTGAGCTCTTACCCATGGATGGAAATCTCATGATCATTGTGGTAGTGTTATTGGATGGATATGAAATTAATAAATGAAATTAAGTTGAACCTCTTTATCAATGTTTGTTTGCATTGCTCATGCCTTGAGAAGTTAGTATACCCGAGAGTGGGGCGCAACTCCCATGATCTTGGTGAGTCCTAGATGGAGTGTTAGTTCTAGTTCCACGGGTTTGTTGGTGTGTTCGCACTCTATCGGTTGAGCGTAGTGCTACGGTACGATTGGCGAGTCCGCGTCCCTAGCACGGCACTGTCGAAGACTCATACTTTGTCATAAGGGTGTATCCGGTGCGGTCTCATGTGACCGTGGTGTACTCGTTCACGGGTATTCCCCTTGTGGCGAGTAAGCTAGGGAAATGGGTTGAAGTTGGAGTTGGGGTTGTTTGCTAGAGTTAGTCCAGTGCACATATTGTGATGGTTGAGTTTTGTTATTTATGCTTGAACTCATTAACTAAATGATGAAAATATGTCTTGAACTAATAATATACCTATGTACATTTGAGTATTTGATTAATCCCTAATGATTCATGTAAGTAGATGTCTAAAATTGATGTGCTTATCTATGGATGATAATACTGGCACTTGTAGAGTACAAGCAGTAGTTGTTGTGCTTATAACAACTGTTTTATAGATGTTTAGGACAGTGAACAATAATGATAAGAACAATAATGGGACATGAATTTCCTTCTCTTTACTCTTTTACACTTTCTGCTTAGTGTAGTGTTAGCATGTTTTAGTTGTACTGAGCTTTTTGTTCATACTACTTCTTTGGAAACCCAACTAGATTTATAGATTGTTGAGCAGCTGTAGTGACTTGAGCTTCTATAGTTTGTACCAGACTCAAGGTACAGTTCCACTTCTAGGGCCTGTTTGGTTGGTGGGTTGGCTTGGGATGGGCTATCCCCACCTTCATAGGGATGGTAAGGTGGATACCCTA
This sequence comes from Ottelia alismoides, assembly GCA_037367405.1. Lineage (NCBI taxonomy): Eukaryota > Viridiplantae > Streptophyta > Magnoliopsida > Alismatales > Hydrocharitaceae > Ottelia > Ottelia alismoides. The sequence goes on from JAZKJV010005025.1 coordinate 225,832, forward strand.
TTTATAATAGTAGGTGTTTGGTTATTGGAGTGGGTTGGGTTGGAGGTGGATGTGACTTGAATGAGTAAGTGTGATTATTTTGATAATGATGGACCTATAATTATTGAGAATTGATTGTATAAAGTATTGTACTTAAATTCCAATAATTACTTTTTATTGGAGAATTTATAGTAAACCCTCCATATAAAATTCATAATAAAAGCAACACTTTCAAAAGAATAGATTATATAAAATGATAAATACGATTTCGTTTAAATACCTCTGTATCAGCTATGTTACACTGCACGTCCCATAATGTTTTGAGCTAGGAAAGTTTGTATTGTACAATTTATAGTACATACCCTCTAACTTATTTTTAGAAAAAGAATATATTTCCCAAAAGAATGGATATGTACCGAAATTACAATATTGTATACCTCGCTTACACAATTTCTACATGATGCTGAACAAGTAAATATTTCTATGATTGATAAGGCAACATCCATCTTTATTTGCATACACCATCAATACTAGTAATTGTTAAACATGACATCTACTAAAGATCATGATATATTGGATTAGGATGCCAAATACATTTTGTTGGCACGCCATCATTTCCTATTCTCATGTAAACTAGAGACAATCATTCTGCCTCATGCCTGGCCCTACCATACCACGATAGCAACAACAACCAAAAAACTTCCCTTATAACACGTGTTTATCAACGATGCGGTCTTCCACGGTCTCAATTCCTGCACTTTGCATTTGCAGGCGAAGTGACTCAACCATCTCCTTCAAGGAAGATCTTGTGCCCCCTACATCATCCAACTCCGAGTAGAGGAAACTAAGTTCGTTGCTTTATCTTCTATCCATTTTACGGCACCTTCAAGTTTTAGACGAAGTTCAAAATTTTCACGTTCCGCTAACCACAATCGTCGGGCGATAAAGAAAAACTCATCTGCAAGATTATCCATTGTTCTTGGTACACGCGCATATGCTTGTCGATGGCCGTATAGATTCGTTGAGCACAATTAGAATAGTTGTCTTAACGGATCTAGGTTGTCGACTTTGTACTTCAACACCAATGGAGTTCCGCAGCGGTATTTTGCAGTTGACTCCATTACTTGCTTCCTAGAATTTGAAATATAAAAGATTACAAATGCAACTCATTCATTCTGTATAGTAAGTTTAACTTGTTGCGCAAGTGACATATGCGTAAGTGAGAGATACACAAGTTCAACGTTAATCTTGGAAAAGTAAATTATGGTACAGATGCATGATAGAAACAGAAAGAAATCTATGCGGACTATGACTATCCCTTCCTTCTATTATTCCACATTGCATGAGAAATCTATCTCGCAAGACCTTTCCCCGTCGAATGTCATTACGAAGAATGTCTACTAAACGAAGTTGGTCTTCATCGACGCCCTCAGGAAAGATATCTTCCTCATCGTCATCCGATATTGAATCTCCCCTGTTAAGTTATATGAAGTTGTGAATGATGCATAAGGATCTAACTATGTCCTTTTGAATGTCAAAGGAGTATGATGGCATATGTCTCAAGCAGTGAAACATGTTCTTTCATACACCGAATGTGCGCTCCACCACCTTGCGCAAACAAGCGTGGCGATGGTTGAATAAGTCCTTATGATTATCGTATAGACATCTACGTGCCTACCAAGCAGTAAGATGATATAGAGCACCTCTATACGGAGCGATGAATGTGTCCGCATTTGCGTAACCACAGTCTACTAAGTATTTACAACCCTCATGGACAATAAAGGAGCCTCTCTCGACCGAACCACAAAGAACGGTCATGTCCGCACAAGAACCCTCCCAACTGGTAACAATGTAGGGGAAGCATAAGTTGAATTCAACAGCAACCATGACATTTTGAGCTGAGAATAGTTTCCCGCATCGATATTCTCCTTGCACCTCTGGATCTACGTGTGCTGGAATGTAAGTCCCATCTATTGCTTCTATCACTCCCTATGCCATGGAGGGAAAATAAGAAAAAGAATAGGGTACTAGAAGTATAATAAAGTCTACACTTTACTTTGAAGTACGGGTAGTATCGAGGGTATGGAGTGATTTTCTCGAGAGTGACATGAGGAGCCAATCATATATACTCTAGCTCCAATGTCAATATCTTCGCAAGAACATTTTTAATGTGATGTGAAATGGTCTCTGTGCTATGTTGGAATGATTCTTAGATGACTCTATTTGAATGATCATTGGTGAACGTATAGAGGAAGAGGCACACATTCTCATCCACATCCATATGTCTTATTTGTGTTAAGCCATGTTTGCATATGACACGAACAAATCTCCTTAGCATGGGTGGTTTCATTCGAAAATTCTGAAATGCTCTATCGTCATGGTCGGCCAGAATCTCCTTAATCCAATCACAACCACTGAGAGGGCGCGTATGTAAGGGACGTGGAACACGTTTGGCTTCTGAGTCCCACTCTTCTATAGCAATAGAGCCAACTACTGCAACACATTCTATGACGAGCCGATCCCCGGCATCCTCAAACGGATTGTAGCTACGCAATGCCATCCCCAATCACTGACCTGTGTCATTATATAAATGCTCTCAAGCAATCAAACAATTGACATGATTTATGTGCACCAATAATTTACATAAATATAATGCAGTTCAAAAAATAATTCATAGCTGCATAGATAACAGCAGGGGCAACTCAGCAGATGGCAACATATGGCAAGCAAACATAGCTAAAGTAAATTTCCTTATATTGTGGACATGTAAACATAGCTAAAGCAGTAGTTTCCTACAAGTCATATTTGAACTCGCATGAAAACTAAAATGGTACGCCTGCATTGAAACATAGCTAAGCCGGTAGCTTATTGCAGTCGCCATTCATGTTATAGGCAACATTACACATGAAAAGATGAGTAAACATGACGCTTACTGCAAGAGATAGTTGCACCTGCATGAAAATCAAAACTATACGCCTGCAGCAAATCATATTGGAACATGATTCACTGTATGAAGCATGTTATAGATACACGCATAAATTCACAAAAGAACGCATGTAACCAATAAATCTTACCTGCAATGCATGCAATAAAATGTTATGAAATGTAAAAAATTTAGACATCCGATGAGATTGACTTATTTTAATAAAACTCGGGTAACCTAATTGAAATACTGTCCAACCAATAAAATGTTATGAAATGTAAAAAATTTAGACATCCGATGAGATTGACTTATTTTAATAAAACTCGGGTAACCTAATTGAAATACTGTCCAACCGTGCAAAGAAAACAAGGTAAATGGTTTTTCGGAATGACATCCATTAAAGACGAATAGTCCTCTCGATCCATGCATTCAACTTCTTTGGATCCCCTTGACATGATAAAAGACATTCCTACCTCTTGTTGTAGCTAACTTTTCTGCAATCCGTTCAAACTTCTCGATGCCAAGGTCTGGCCTGAAGGCACTTATTTCCCTGCTGATGAATCTCGTATTCATCATGCTAAAATTGATCATTTAAGCTTTGTTCCCCAACATTCGCATGCATCTAATCATTAATAGAACATTATTAGCATTCATACATGTGTAAATAATATCTGCATTTCATCATGCATAATTGCATTAAAAATCCCAAGTGTAAATTAGCCCAAAAAGCCGCTAACTTCTCACATTTGTAAATAATTCATCCTAATCCGATTGATCCAAAACCAACTCCATTGTGTAGATATTACTAACTTCATTAAATAAAAAATACAAAAAAATTACTAACTCAAATAAGTGTCAAATAATCCCAAAGTCTAATTTCACATCTGACAGACTAAATTGAGCATATCTCCCACATACAGTGTCCGATTTTGGTCTACTCACTTTTAAAGTACTCCATTTTCAAATACCTTCAAAACAAGATCAATTTCATAAAATTCGGAGCTCATATGTGAAAGTTGGGTTTTGGGCCTCTTTTGCGCAATTTAACTTTTTGCTATTTTTGACCTGAGTTTTTATGTGCATAATTAACCCTTTTAATTATTTCTTTTTCATTTGTGTTCTTTGATGAAAGTTTTATTAAGCGACGTAAAAATCCAAATCCAGATTAAAACTGAAATCAAAGAAACTGACTGAGTCCAAGTGTCTGTTGTCAGGCTGTACGAAAGTTGTGTGTTTCTGATTTTATTTTCCCATTTTATTATTTATTAAAAATCCAAAAAAATAAATTAGTACGTAATTGATTTTCTTGTATTTTATCGTTTTTTTAATAATTTTTATCTTCTCTAAAACTACCAAAAAATACAAATACACATGGAGAGCCACCAAAAATACCACTTCTCACATATGACCTCTTTTGGTCATGGGTCCTTCATGAAAGTTGTAGATCTCGTCGAGATGAACAATTTTTGTGAAGAAAATTTTCGATCCGAGGTCTCCTTCTATTTCTATTCCTTCTTTAAAGTCGAAATTTTTTTTGGGGGGTGCCACGTGGCAGCTCCTGGGCTTGTCACGTGGCACCCCCACCTATCTCTCTCCAGCCACCCTAGGTCACGTGCCCCGCATGTGACCCCCCTTCTTCAACCATCAGCCGTTACCACACCCCCCCCTTCGACTCCCTCCACGACCGTTACCAACCTCCGTCATTATTCGCCATCACCGCTCCTCTCACGTAACGCCAACCTTCTCCTCCTCCTATAAAGCGCACCAAAGACGGCCATCCCTGAATCGGCCCTTCGTCCTCCGGTGCCGGTGACAGCGACAACAACAAGGCGGCATGATCCGGGGTTGCCAGCCACCTCTGTCGCTGATCTTCCTTGTGGAGACGGATGAAGCTTCGGAGCCCTTCGCCACCTCCTCGAAGCAATCACCGGAGTCGGCGAAAGCTACTCCAAACCCAGGCAATCCTCCGCTCCATCTCTGCAGCTTCGACCTCGACAACAGCCATCAGCTCCGCCTCCGACAAATCACAACCGCCTCGCACCTCGCCGCCAAGGCCTCTGCACCTCGTTGCCGCCCCGAGCCCAGCGGTCTGTCTAACTTCTTGCCTCGACCGGCCCGCCTGACGGCCCTCCGCCGTGCATGCGCACCTCCTCGACCACCCCACCTCACAGGCCACGACCCTTCCTTCGCGCACGGCAGCGCTCGGACGAGTCGCTTCTCCGCCTGGGTGTGCCTCAAAGCACAGTTTCCGTTGGATCAGGGCTGATAGCCGTGATCCAACGGCCCTCAAGGTGCCACGCATCATCCTCGAGCCTCGGCCCCAGCCTCGAGGCTCGGGTCCCCCGAAGCCACACCAGAGTACCGCGTAGGCTCGGGCATCCGAGCCTGAGCCTCGACTCCGTTCCACAGGCTCGGGTCTCCGAACCACAGGCTCGGAAGGCCGGAGCCACGCCTTGCCTCCAAGCCTCCTGGCGCACGTGCAAGGCCCGTGTGTTTAGGGGAAAATTGCAACCGTGCCCTCCAAAGTTTCTGAAATTGCAGAAATACCCCCACCAATGGGTAAATTGCACAGGGACCTCCTCCAACTTTTAAAAATTGCATATAAGTCCTTCCAGGGACCATTTTCAAGGAAAAACTTTCTTTTATTTACATTTTAGTCCCTACAAGTTCATTTTAGCATATCTTCTTCATACGAACTCCGTTTTAAGCATACAATATGTCATTTTGAAGCTATTTTCACGCTCTACCATTACCATAGCTTATGAACAGATCTGAGGTCATTTATTGAGAATTATTATTTGAGGAACATAATTGACTTTTGCATGCTAATATTGACATACTTGCGATTGAGAAATTATTGATAAATCTTTTGCAGGAGTTCGGATAAGGATTTTACTCTGATTAAACCATTGAAATTACTGTCGACTATTCTCATTAGTAAAATATTCACAAGAGGTTAATTTACATTTATTCCTCTAAGATTTTTGCCGACTATTTGAGGAATTTAATCAAAGACATTTGGAGGCTGGATATTTTGCTTCAAATCATTCTGAGCTTAAAGTTATTATCCTGAAGAATTGAGTTAGATCCATTTTGATTTGTGATTAATCTTGTGAAAGTATTGATCATATTATTGGAGGAATTAATACATTTAAAATCACAGATCATGGGCAGCATAGATTTTGTTTATTTTTATCGCATCTCCATCATTGCATTGTATATTTTATCAACACAGAAATTAATCGAGCATAAATTTAATTATTTAATTTGATTTAAGACCACGCAACTAAGAATCATTGTTCCCTGTGTTTGACCTTGGTAGACTTGCCAAGTAAAAATACTCCACAACATTCAAAGATTGTGGTTTTTGCTGAATCGAATTTGCCTCCTATACTAGGACAATTATTCATTCTTAAAGAGGCGGATTTTCCGTTCATCAAATGGCGTCATTGCTGGGGAACGGTGAATTTTTAGGGTTTTAAATCATTTCTTGTAATTAATTTTTGTAAAATTAGTTTTTGTGTCCTTTTCTGCATTTTATTCTGTATCTCTCTCTTACTTCAGATACTAACCGCAATTTCTCTCTTTGCAGAAACTACTAGGAGCAACATTTTTGAATTCAATTCAAGGATCCACAAGGAAGGAGATTAAGTTTTAATTTTGTGAGAGAGACTTAGTATAGATTTAATTTTTTGCATTATTCTCAGGGTCCCTCTCTTTGAACCCTTGTAATAATTCAGACTGAACATTTCTGTGGTGTGTCGGGTCTGTTTCAACCCCTTCTGTGTGATTGGGATCCGACTTGAGTGGCGTAGGACTTAGGCACATATACGCTTATTTTTCTATCATTGATTGTGCTCGTAATTTTTAGGCCACACTTTTCACCAATTAAACGCACTGTAGATCTTTCAAACATTAGCCACAAATTTCAATCAATTCTTCCCGCTAATAGAACTATCTGTTTAGGACGTTTTCCATCCGTGCATACCATTTAGTGTAAATTCAAATTCCTTGTCTTGCATCCGGCATGAAGAACGCGAGGATTCACTGTAAGTCCTTCTCTTAAGCATGCATCATTGATTTACGTTGCATCGGCTTTTCCGATCCTCCTTCCTCAAAGTTTTACAACTTAGGATTTAACGGAATTGGGACTGCTCGTTAGGCGTGAATTTCTGTGCTCACTTAAACTACAGTGATAACCTTAACTTAAAACTGGGACTGCTAATCAAGGTGACTGTAAATAACTGACATAAAATTAACCTGTGTTTGGTGGAGAGAAACCCACTCATTGTTTGTAAGGACTAGAACGCACACCTTGGATAGAGTCAAAACTGAGGAATTTCACAGAGACTGTTGTTTTTAAAAACAATTAGCTACTTTTCAGTGAGGGTCTCGGGTAGCCGTTTTACGGTCCGACTTCCCTTAGCAGAGTGGGTGGTTTAGAGGACACCGCGGAAGGCTCCGTCCTCAAGTAACACGGGTAGCCATTTAAGCGGTCCCTACTTACACCTATACTGGCTAAGAGTAGGTGCAACTAGTTGTAGGAACTCGGGATAGTCTTTGTGAAATATTTCGGTACCTAACAGCTCCGCTTAATCTTCAAGATCGTTTTGTCATTAAATTAAAATTAAAAAAGATAAGCGGCAGAACCCTAACGTGCCTTCACCAGTGTTGAGTGGGTGAATCAACGTGTTTGTTTTGTGTTTGATTTGTGTGCGTCAAAGACCATGCAATCGCAAGCAAATCGTGGTTCGCTAATCGTTCAATCCCTCTTGAGAATATGCCGGCACAGTGGTCTTCTTTTCCGATCTCCACGCCCTTGTCTCGATATCCTTCTTCTCACACTCCTCAGGAGAACCTGATCTTCAAATCAAGTTCCCCTCAGCCATCATTCTCTCCCGCCCATACATCCCACCCTATGACTACACTTCTTCTTGGATTAGCCCTCTCTCACATTCTGACAATCTTATGGACATGAGAGAGAGACCAGAACCGAGGATGAACAATAGAGTGGCCGATATTAACAACAGAACACGATTTCCGGTTACTATGATCTCACAGCCTCTTGAACCATCCTCTACTCAGGATGACTATCCTCTTGAGTACAATCAATTTTCCTTCGACAATCCACGAGAAAACCAAAATCAAGGAAATACAACTCATGAACAGACCACAATATTTATGAACAATCAATACTCTACTCGAGGTTACATGCCAAAATCACGGCACATGGAGAATGATTATTCAAAGTCATGAGATGTTTGAGGATGAGATTGATCGGATTAATCATAGAGCAGACACTTTAACAGAGAGAATATATGATCTCATCCAGTCTATGCAAAATTCAGAAGAAGTGAGGCCACCACCATGCGAACCACTGTATCATCACAATCAGGCACAACCACCGTTGACCTTTGACCCCCCAACTGACCATATCATAGAAAATACTAAAAAATTGAAAATTTTGAAAATTCAAAAACATTGGACAATTTTGAAATGGAAGCATTTTGCAAGAGTCTGATCTTAGAGCTTCCATTGATCAAAGCCATACAATATATGCCCGATCTTAAGAGATTTGTGAAGAGTCGACTGAACCCCAAAAAGACGGGCAAGAAATGTTCAAGAACTGAATATCATGTCGTATCAATGGCTAGTTCTTTGGTGATGAATCATAAAATCAAAAGCTGCAAAGTCAAGAGGTTGACTCGGATCACATGTGAAATTAAGGATTCTACATTCACTCATGTTCGGTTAGACGATGACTCTACATTAAACATCCTCCCCAAGTCCGTCTTTGAACAACTCAAAATCGGACAACTCAAAAAGACTAGGGTGATCGTTCAATTACCTGATCGATCTACCAAAAGACCGCGGGGGATCGTTTCTGTCGTCGTAAATTTCTGAGGTAAAGAACATAAAGTGGACTTTATTGTCCTTGACATTGAGCACCCCGGAAGGATGTCTGAGTCTCCTATTATTTTAGGAAAACCGTTCTTAACCTCTGCTAAGGCGATTGTCGATTGCGAGACTCAGGAAATCAAGTTCTCGAACTCGGACCATAATGAACAAACCCCCAATAACACGACCTGCTCTGAGGAAAACCAACTTGAAACCAACAGTTATGATCAGGAGATAAATATTTTACAGACATCTCAGCATGACACACAGATACAAACCCAAGGAGAGTCACCTAAATGACTGATTGTTGGACAAACTTCATATTCTCACCACCCTATCACTGCTCCTAGGAAAAATCAATATTTGGAGCTTATGAAGAAATGGACCATATTATTGAAGATCAACCCGATTATTTGAGTGGTACAATCTTTGAGTCGGCAGTAATTCATGAGATACTGGAACAATATAAGGAACCGACTCCGGAAACATCCGATGTCACCAAAATTCACGATCATCCGGAAGTGACATCAACACCCCCAGCCATAAACCACAAAATCACCAGGAACAATCTCCCTCGACCGAAGCAGCGCATGACCCTTCAAGAATTGGTCGACTTTTACGGAGATTCATCTGATGAGGAACTCACGAATGCCACATCGGTTACTCAAGTCAAGGAGATGAAGATTGTCCAACTTCCTCCCAATACTTCCCAAGGAAACAAACCGACCAAGAAAGTCACCTTTGACCTTAGACACAAGGTGATTTCTGAAGAGTCCTCGTCCGGTCCTGAAGTGGTTCGTCAGATAAGTGCAATAGGTACAGCTCTGATCCAAGGGCACTTACCTCTGATCAACAAAAGTTGGAGATCCTCTGCAGACGACTACTATTCTCCTGAGGACGGCTCCGATGATGGTTGGTCTTCTTCATCGGCCCCCTCTTCATCACCCTCCACATCTCCATACTATCTCCCTCCACACTCCCGCAAGAAGGTTCGTCGCAAACCTCCTTGATCTTGTACATCTGCAAATCTACCCGGTTCCCCATCTGTAATTATCCGATTATACTCAAGCTAACCTGAGCCTAAGTATAGGGGGACCGCTACCATTGTTTATACATCACTTCTCTTCTTTTTAACCCATCTATACTGAGTACGAGCTATGTCAACATTTCACTTTGTGCCATGAGGACATAGCACAAGCTAAGTATAGGGGGATGTGTTTGTATATATTACCTACTTTATCCATAGCTCGTACTTTAATCGTTTTTATCTAATATCGGGGATGGGTATAAGTAGTGTATATAACACCTGACTAACAAAAAGATAAAAAACACACACAAAAAAACTTTTTGCATTGCATAAAAATCATTCATGGTCTTGCATTTCATCAAGCATTTCATGCACATTCACCATCACTCAAGGCTTGAGAATTTTTTAGGACACTTGATTTCTGAGATCTTGAGATTTTGAGTTAGCCTGCCTTAGTCATTAGGGTTTTTAGAACTTAATAATCCACACTTCCCTAGTTTGAAAGATTTGAGCACTATATTGCACTCTTCATCTCTACCTTCAAAGAATATGATCAGCACAAATCACTTCCACAGCTGCATGATTGAGGAAATGAGTTGAGATATCACTTGAGGAACTAAGACTAGAGATTTGAGTTTAGATCCAATCTAATGATGCTCGAGGATGGGATAAAGATAATAAAGGCTTCAGAAAACCTGAGTGTCAGCAAAATCTGTGTTGAAACTTAATGAAAGTTGTTGATCAGTGTGCGCCAACTTTTGTTAAAAGCAGTGGAGCTAGCCAAGAAAATGAAATGTCAAAGAAAAGCTCTATTATCCAAGTCAAATTATAAATGAGCTTCCACCAATGACGAGTGCTTCCAAACATTTTCAAAGTGTCCACTTGGACCAAATGCTAATTAGGACCAAGGAGTCGGGCTGACACCAAAAAAAGGGCTCTGCATCGTAAATTCTACAAGTCTGGGTGTCGAAGGTATCTTAGATACTCAAAAGAGACACACCCCAGTGTACTCCCAAAAAAACAAGTGCAGACGACTCCAAATTCTCTTAACGGACACATTGATCAACAAAACAAAAATATACATGTGTTGAGTAATAAGGCACTCGAGAGGCACCTTGTTCCAATGTAAGGGAGAGAAAATCAGACACAATCCTATGCCCTCCATCATCTGGCCATCCATCTACACTTTCAAGTCTGACAAACTAATGAGACGGTTGACTGAAGCAAAAATAGAGTTATTTCCTAGTGTTGAGGATTAGGTCTAGAGGAGAATCTCTTGGACTGGAACTTTGGGTGATGTCTAGACTTGACTCTCATGAATTCAGTACACTAAAAATCATATCCTTATATTATATGTACAAACAGAGAGTCTGAAAATTAGAGAAGTTGGATTCCTTTTGATTAAAGCTTGGTCGAGCCCATAATTTTAGGATAACTCAAATTAAGGGTCTTCTATGAATTGAGCCTTGGAAATTCACATGCACAGTCTGGGATGTATTCAACTAAGTCATTCATTCATGCTCGGGGACGAGCATGGTTTAAGTATAGGGGTATGATGAATCTCGTATTCATCATGCTAAAATTGGTCATTTAAGCTTTGTTCCCCAACATTCACATGCATCTAATCATTAATAGAGCATTATTAGCATTCATACATGTGTAAATAATATCTGCATTTCATCATGCGTAATTGCATTAAAAAATCCCAAGTGTAAATTAGCCCAAAAAGCCGCTAACTTCTCACATTTGTAAATAATTCATCCTAACTCCGATTGACCCAAAACCAACTCCATTGTGTAGATATTACTAACTTCATTAAATAAAAAATACAAAAAAAATTTATTAACTCAAATAAGTGTCAAATAATCCCAAAGTTTAATTTCACATCTGACAGACTAAATTGAGCATATCTCCCACATACAGTGTCCGATTTTGGTCTACTCACTTTTAAAGGTACTCCATTTTCAAATACCTTCAAAACAAGACCAATTTCATAAAATTTGAAGCTCATATGTGAAAGTTGGGTTTTGGGCCTCTTTTGCGCAATTTAACTTTTTGCTATTTTTGACCTGAGTTTTTATGTGCATAATTAACCCTTTTAATTTTATTTCTTTTTCATTTGTGTTCTTTGATGAAAGTTTTATTAAGCGACGCAAAAATCCAAATCCAGGTTAAAATTGAAATCAAAGAAACTGACTGAGTCCAAGTGTCCGTTGTCAGTCTGTACAAAAGTTGTGTTTCTGACTTCTATTTTATTTTCCCATTTTCTTATTTATTAAAAATCCAAAAAAATATTACTGTGTAATTAATTTTCTTGTATTTTATCGTATTTTTCTATAATTTTTATCCTCTCTAAAACTACCAAAAAATACAAAACCCCAAAAACCCGGTTTTCTACACACATGGAGAGCCACCAAAAATATCACTTCTCACAGATGACCTCTTTTGCTCATGGATCCTTCATGAAAGTTTTAGATCTCATCGAGACGGACAACTTTTGTGAAGGAACTTTTTCGATCCGAGATATCCTTCTATGTCTATTCCTTCTTTAAAGTTGAAAATTTTTTTCGGGGCACCACGTGGCAGCTCCTGGGCTTGCCACGTGGCACCCCCACCTATCTCTCTCCAGTCGCCCTGGGTTACGTACCCCGCACGTGACCCCACCTTCTTCAACCTTCAGCCGTTACCACACCCCCCCTTCGACTCCCTCTACGACCATTACCAATCTCCTTCGTTACTTGCCATCACCGCTCCTCTCACGTAACGCCAACCTTCTCCTCCTCCTATAAAGCGCACCAAAGATGGCCATCCCTGAATCGGCCCTTCGTCCTCCGGTGCCGGTGACAACGGCAACAATAAGGCAGCGTGATCTGAGGGTGCCAGCCATCTCTGTCGCTGATCTTCCTTGTGGAGACGGATGAAGCTTCGGAGCCCTGCGCCGCCTCCTCAATGCAATCCTTGGAGTCGGCGAAATCTACTCCAAACCCAGGCAATCCTCCGCTCCACCTCTACAGCTTCGACCTCGACAACAGCCATCAGCTCCGCCTCCGACAGATCACAACCGCCTCACGCCTCGCCGCCAAGGCCTCTGCACCTCGTTGTCGCCCCGAGCCCAGCAGCATGCCGAACTTCTTGCCTCGACCGGCCCGCCTGACGGCCCTCCGTCGTGTGTGCGCACCACCTCGACTACCCCGCCTCACGGGCCACGGCCCTTCCTTCACGCATAGCAACGCTCGGCCGAGCCGCTTCTCCGCCTGGGTGTGCCTCAAAGCACAGTTGCTGTTGGATCAGGGCTGATAGCCTTGATCCAACGACCCTCATGGTGCCACGCGTCATCCCCGAGCCTCGACCCCAGCCTCGAGGCTTGGGTCCCCCGAAGCCACATCAGAGCGTCGCGCAGGCTCGGGCATCCGAGCCTGATCCCCGCTACCCGAACCTAAGCCTCGACTCCGTTCCACAGGCTCGGGTCTCCGAACCACAGGCTCGGACGCCCCGAGCCTCGCCTCGCCTCCAAGCCTCTTGGCGCACGTGCAAGGCACGTGCGTCTACGGGAAAATTGCAACCGTGCCCTCCAACGTTTCTGAAATTGCAGAAATACCCCCGCTAGTGGGTAAATTGCACAGGGACCCCTCTAACTTTTAAAAATTGTAGATAAGTCCTTCTTGGAACCATTTTCAAGGAAAAACTTTATTTTATTTACATTTTAGTCCCTATAAGTTCATTTTAGCATATCTTCTTCATACGAACTCCGTTTTAAGCATACAATATGTCATTTTGAAGCTATTTTCACGCTCTACCATTTACCATAGCTTATGAACAGGTCTGAGGTCATTAATTGAGAATTATTATTTGAGAAACATTATTGACTTTTGCAGGCTAAATTTGACATACTTGCGCTTGAGAAATTGTTGATAAATCTTTTGCAGGAGTTCGGATAAGGATTTTACTCTGATTAAACCATTGAAATTACTGTCGATTATTCTCATTAGTAAAATCTTCACAAGAGTTTACATTTATTCCTCTAAGATTTTTGCCGACTATTTGAGGAATTTAATCAAAGACATTTGGAGGCTGGATATTTTGCTTCAAATCATTCTGAGCTTAAAGTTATTATACAGAAGCATTGAGTTAGATCCATTTTGATTTGTGATTAATCTTGTGAAAGTATTGATCATATTATTGGAGGAATTAATACGTTTAAAACCACATATCCTGGGCAGCATAGATTCTGTTTATTTTTATTGCATCTCCATCATTGCATTGTATATTTTATCAACACAGAAATTAATCGAGCATAAAGTTAATTATTTAATTTGATTTAAGACCACGCAACTAAGAATCACTGTTCCATGTTTTCGACTTTGGTAGACTTGCAAAGTAAAAATACTCCACAACATTCAAAGATTGTGGTTTTGGCGGAATCGAATTTACCTCCTATACTACGACAATTATTCATTCTTAAAGAGGCGGATTTTCCGTTCATCACCTGCACGCTGTGTTAGCCAATTTGTCAGGGTGATCCCTCGCTTCGGCAAAAGATTTTGGCAGATTGCTCAGAAACTTCTCCAACATTTCTTGGCCAGCTGCACTCATGGAGCCTCCACTCCTTGATTTTTTGCTTCATATATGTCGTCCATCGTTGTTTCTTTTCCGAGATAATGGTGCGGGTCATCGCATCACTATTGTAGGTATCTTCGACCGGTTCTGGCATACATTCATCAAGATTTTCATCGAAATGCAACTCTCTCTAGGTCGCTGGTTGGTGTGAACTTCCTGCCCCCATTGGTTGCTTGTTCCTTGCAGGTCGCGAAGAGGTTGCATGCACTCCTGTTGCAATGTCCCTTATCAAGAACCTCTGAATTTCACCAAAGTAGAGGAAAGGCTTGGTGCGGTATATGCGATGTATATCTGGAATCTAGTTTGGAAACTTGAATTAGACCAAAAAGTGTCATAAAGTGAGTAAGTTCAAGCGGAATGATTATCTCGAACCAAACACTATATGATGGGGGAATAGGCTTGTTGTAGATGTTATCCCATCTCCATCCAAACTTGTTGCGGAGGTATAAATATGAGGCATAGTCTTTCTTCATGTTTTTCCAATGATATTGCAGTTGTATCTTTGTATATCTTCAACAGCTAACTTCGTTGAACTCCTCACAATAGAATGCCAATCAGGGACTGTGAAGGTGCTTCATGCCCATGAACTCTCATGCTCTAGCCTAACACCAACAAAAATCTTATCTAATGTGGAGTTCCAATGTTCATTTTGTGTCGCTTCTGTTATGGGGACTTCAGTTGCTCCTCCCATATCTCCATCATTATTTCCCATCCAGTCTGACATATCTCTTGATCATGGGCAAATAATTTTCGGAATTTTTGGGACTCGATGTTAGTGGAGAACACACAACAACTTAAGAATGACATAAACAATCCAATACAGTATCTGAAAAACACTTCTTGTGCAACCCAAATACAGCAGACTCCATAATAGATTAAAATGTTCCATTTCTATCCATTTCACTAAACAGATTGAAATGACTTCAAAATACAAAATGGTAGTTTTTTTAATCTTATTTAATGTCTTAGTGATAGTGGTGTGATTATGGAGCTCATTTCATCTTCTTACCCCCCTCCCCCCACCATTAAAATTACTCAGTAAACCTTGTACGCAGTACCGACGATGGGAAAACATTTCTGGCATTTTTTGGGTCTCGATATCAGTGGATAACACAAAATTAAATAAGAATGACATAATCAGCCAAACACATTATGTGAAAAACAAATCATAACACAAACGTAATACAGTATAGTCCATTCTAGTTCAAAATGTTCCTTGTCGTCCCATGTCACTAAAGTCTGTGAGATGCCTTCAATTGGCCATGATTGTAGGTTATTTAAATCCTAATAAATGGATTAATAGAAGTGGTATGATTATGGACCTTCTGCAATGTTCTAACTCCCCTCCCTTCCCACATCAAAATTATAACCAAACAACATTTCCAAAAATTCCAGTTCTGCCAAAATTATAGCCAAACGACCGCTTGTCCCCCGTATTGCCACATTCATGTAGGCCACGCATCTCCAGTTATAACACATACAACTTCACGTGAACACATTCCTCCAATGTTGCACCACATAACTAAAACCACAGTAGCATACTATCTGTAAACACCAATGAGTCATTGACGTGATTTGCAGCAGACTCTCTTGCAACGCACGGATGGACGCCATGTGTCCCTCAAGGGATCCAACGGCTGCCTCCAGTCCTCCTTCCTTCTCCTCTCGTCCGACCCTTTCTCCTTCCCCGACCCGCCTCTCGCCCGCGTCCCTGTCGCCGCCTCCTCCGGCATCTGTCCCTATATTTTGCATAGTAATATCCCTATATCCTCCTCTCCACCGTAAGGAACATCTCCATGGACACCAGCTCCTGCGGTGAGGAGGAGATGCAGGCATGGCAACGGGGTATACCCATGGCGGTGCCGGCGGACCGTCTCCAAAGATGGGGAAGCGGGGGTAGCGTTATACTCGATACCCCCGAGACCAGTGCGGACTCGGCTTCCGAGGCCGAGTCCTAGAAACTCCCCTCCTCGCAATTCAAAGGTGTAGTCCCGCAGCCCAACGGCCGGTGGGGTGCGCAGATCTACGAGAAGCACCATCGCATATGGTTTGGCACCTTCAACGAAGAGGCAGAGGCTGCTCGTGCATACGACGTCATGGCGTGGCACTTTCGCGGGCGCGACGCCACGACGAATTTCAAGCCCCTCTCGGCGGAGGACGCCGAAGAGATCATGTTCTTGGGGTCCCACTCCAAGGCGGAGATCGTCGACATGCTCCGCAAGCACACCTACGACGACGAGCTCCTCCAGAGCCGGCGGCGGCAGGTGCAGCAGCCCCTGCATCACGCCTTGGCAGCGGCGTCCTCTCCCTCAGGGGCATCGAGGATGCTCGCGAGGGAACAGCTCTTCGACAAGCTGGTCACCTCGAGCGACGTCAGCAAGCTGAACCGCCTCGTGATACCGAAGCAGCATGCGGAGAGGCACTTCCCTTTGAAGTTGGGCGGCGGCGGGCAGTGCAAGGGGACACTGCTGCAATTCGAGGAGGCGAATGGGAAGGCGTGGAGGTTCCACTACTCCTACTGGAATAGCAACCAGAGCTACGTGCTCACCAAAGGCTGGAGCCGCTTCGTCAAGGAGAAGACCCTCAAGGCCGGGGATGTCGTCACCTTCCAGCGGTCCACTGGAGCCGCCCGACCCTTTCTCCTTCCCCGACCCGCCTTGGAGGCGGAGGCAGGAGGGACAGATGCCGGAGCCGAGCTCGGAGGCGGCGACAGGGACGCGGGCGAGGTCGGGGAAGGAGAAAAGGTCGGGCGGGAGGGGAAGGAAGGAGGAGTGGAGGCAGCCGTTGGATCCCTTGAGGAACATGTGGCGTCCATCCGTGCGTTGCAGCAGAGTCTGCTGCAAATCACTTGCAGCAGACGATCCGTGCCCCTCTTCTTCTACCCTAGTGCACCTCCTTCCCCCTCTCAGTGGAAAAGGAGACACTATTGGAGCAGTCGATTCACAAGAGAAGGCGTACCTCTGCATGGTTGTGAGTTAATGCCACTGGAGATGCGAAGCGTGGAGGGTCTTGACTACCTCTGGCGTTGCCATCGTCCTGTCAATCACAAGTTGGGGAGGCAGTGAACTGCTCTCGCAAGATGTCATTTATCGATGGTCTGTAATCCTAGAAGATGTAGTGGTCAAAAAGCCTGTATTGATGGGTGGGAAGACGACGCCAGGAAGAATCTACGCCCCCTTTTCTGGCAGAGTTCGAGCCCCTTTCCTTTACAAAAGGGGACTGTGGGAGTCCATTTTGAGAGGTCACGTCAAGTTGTAAAGGCCTTGTTAGAATCGCCCAACCCACCTCTTTGCATTGTCCAACCCAGTCCATCCCACATTCCAAACCCCGGATGGCTCGACCCATCCATCCCCAACTCACCTTCCAAACATGCTTGTAGAGTTGTAATAATTGTTGCTATACTTTTATAGTTCCTGCAGTTTAAGTTGTTAGTCATGTAATAATATATTGTGGACTCTATTGCAAATTTATGATGTTTTGGGAACCATGATGATGTTTTGGGAACCATGAATATGTAAATATCATTTGAGCATTTTATTATTTACTTTTCCTGCTTTACATTCTGATTGTTAATCATGATGTATGAATGGGGCTACTGCTAAGTATTTGGATCCTATGGAGTTAGGTCTGACGCTCTCCCTGGGAGCGGGGCGTCACATGTGGTATCAGAACAAAGATACTCCATTAGCCAACATTTATACTTATGATTATCAATGGTATTTAGAATGTATGGAATATGTCAGTGTTTTCTGACCATGATGTTTTGTCCAACAGGAATGGTTCCCGTATAAGAGTCATAGTATATGATACATTAGATATCTAGAGACTGATGAGTGCAATGGAATCATGCAGAATCATGTCTCTTTTAGATGTTGAGAACTCTAGACAGTTGACGATGATGATGGATATGCTTCAAGGTCTGGACAAGAAATTACAGACCGTAGGGAAATGACTTGATGGATTTGAAGAATCTATACGTACTTTTCAAAGCAAGGGTAGTGCTAGAGTTCCACTTCCCCATCCATCTATTGAGGATATTTTCGGAAACATCAGATAATCTTCACTAGCTTTTGCAAGGATCAAGTACCATAGTTTGCAAAGATACTATTCCCGAGGATGTTGATGCATGGATGGGAAAGATTGAGAAAGTTCTCGAGATTATTCAAGCACCGGAAGATTGTTGGGTATCATTTGTTGAATACTCTTTGATCGGTTATTCCAAATGATGGTGGAATGCATGATGCCGACATTCACCACATCCATTGACTTGGGATAATTTTGTGGAGTTATTTAGAGAACAATTTCTTCATGATTTATGGGTTAGCAGAAAAAGGAAAGAACTAGATGAGTTGAAATAAGGATCGATGTCAACAAGAGAATGTCAGATCAAATTTGATGAGTTAGCATGTCATTCACCCATGCTTGAAATGTGTGAGGACAAATGAATCCTAAAGTTTTGGTATGGCTTCACCTCGATATTAAACATAGACTCTTTTCTTGTCGATCATCCACTATCCGCGAGATTGTAGAAGTCATATCCCTCATGGAAGACTTACATCACAACAAGAAATTGAAAAGGACATATTTAAATGAAAATAACAATGATGAGCAAGAAATTTTTATGCCTTATCCAACCATTGGTCACCATTCTTTGACAAGTTCCGCTACAAATGCAACAAGTGGAAGTACTCGACCTCGAAGATGTTATACTTGTGATCAGAGGGGCCACGTCAAGCTGAATGTTCTCGGTGAGCTAATAGTGGCATTATCACCGTACCTGGTAATTATACACATGTCGATGAAAAGGAACAAAAATATACTCAAGGTATGTGATTGATGTAATGAATTTTTTAAGACTAGTAAAAGTTCTTAGCTTTCTGAATGAAAAATTTTGTTAGACAATGTATTTTTATCTATATGAACATGAATGGTATCCTTTTTGGATGATAGTATAGAGCATGTCTACAAGAAAACATCGACAGATAGATTATATGATTCTGATGGTTATAATTGTGACAATGCAAATGTTTTAGTATTGTATTGATGATAATCGAAATGAGTCAAAAGATTGATAAGTGTAAACCTTAGTAATGTGATAAATAGACTCACATTAAGTATTCTATACTAATTTGTAAGGCAAGCTTAAGGAGTGAAAGAGATGTCTTGATTCTTTTTAAGATTGTTATCGCTGGCAATGAGAACATCATTTCTTTTGCTTGTAATCATTGAAGATGATATAACTCTAAATTGATATTCTTATCACTGAGGGATGACTATAATTCTCTTAAAGTTGTTATCACACATCACGATAAAAAAGATCCTATCAAGATGGTTATCACTCTCGTGATAAGTAGAAATTGGATATGGATCCATCTTCCTGCATAACAAGGGGAATACTTTAAGAGTGTTATCACTGAAGGGGATAACCGTAGTCCTTAAAGATTGTTATCGTTGACCACAATAAAGATCCTATTAAGATTGTTATCACTCTCGTGATAAGTGGAATGCAGATGCATGTGCGTCTTTTGAAGAAATATGAAGCATTCGTTAAGATTTTTATCATCAAAGGTGTCAACTGTAATCTCTTAAAATTATTGTCATTCACTACGATAACAAATATTCTATTAAGATTGTTATCACTCCCGTGATAAGAGGAGTGTGGATGCGGGTGTATCTCTTGAAGAAATAGGAAACGTTCTTTGAGGATTGTTATCGTCTCTGAGCTAAAAAAAAGATGCATGTGCGAATTTTTTAATTTTCAAACGTAATGACCGTAGGGTTTGTAGACTAATTATTTCGGATCATAATAGACATGTATCCTACACAATCTAATAGATATTTAATATGATATCGAAGATGGATATAACATATGGTATGAACCGATAGCAATTACAACCCCTACTATTATATGAAGTCTCGAGGATGAGACTTGTTTTAAGATTGTTATGATGTGAAACCCCTGATTTTAATCCTGCAACTTGGTCAAGTTAATGGTGATCAAATAGTTGTACTCTATTTAGAAACTAATGGAAAATTCAACTTTGATCTGATTGTATAATAAGATAGCTTATTAGATGTGTATCGTCGTCAGGAATCCAATGCATCTTAAATTTTACAAATTGGACATTGGATGAATGAGATATTGATCATTTTAGTGGGGGTAAACTCTTAAGTAGTTATACGGGATTGAACAGGATTCATCTAAGAGATCCGTCCAACTCCGATTTTTGCGATATAAAAGACCCCATGGGCTACTCTCTCCTCTCACTTGCAAACCCTAGCCACAACACACCACCTTTCACCTCTCATCTTCTACCTCCCACCTCGTTAGAGCCCCAACGGAGTGTTGGAGGAGTTGGTTGTTCTCCACTATTTTCATGTGGAAATTTTTCCTTGACATCTTCTACACAAATCTCACATTAGAAAGGTAAGATCATTTCCATCTTCATCTATTTGGAGATTTTATTTATGTGTTAGATTTAAGAAAATGTGTTTGTGATTTAGAGTTTTCCGCGGTTGGGCTAGTATGTGGGAGACGGCTTAGAGAGAAGACATGGTATTACATGCGAGAATGCCCATATATGTACGATCCCCTCCCATTTATTTGCAGTTTTCTCGCCTTGCGTATATCTCATGGATCCTCGTGTCCCTCTTGCTGGATTGGGTTTTTTCCCTTGATGTGGTGATTGTCAATTGTTCATGTTTCTAAAGAAATAAAATAAGGCTAAATAGTATTTTTACTAAATCCAATTGCAAGCTACATAAAGGTATTTGAATAAAAGATGGAATGGATGCATCAGGATTAATTGTGTGGATTATTTTTATGCCATGACCTAAACAAAACGTACGGATACTTGCATAAGAATGTATATGTGTTACAATGTCCGTTTCGCTCCTTGGTGTTGGATTCATAAGATTCATCAAAAACCCACTTGATTGAATATTCGTAGAGTCATCAGATCCTTGTAGAGTATCATACTTGTGATTGAGTTTTCTCATGTCGATATTTTTTATAAACGAGATGGGTATGAGTCTGAGACAGGTTATCTATTGTTCTCATATGTTAAAAGTTTCTATGCTCAATCCTTCTCATGTATATATGAATAGGCATGGATTGATGTAACTCTGGATTTTGGAACTTCTAAGTATAAGTTGTAAACGAGCACTATTTTTCTATCCATGCATATTTAGATGAAGAAACATACAATTTAGGAAGTTATAGCATTATGTTCTAACACTGATATGAACACTCATGATCGTGTGATTTGATATAACAATTATTACTCTTAAAGCTATAATCTTGCAAATAAAGGTGTTATCTTTCATGGTTGGTAGGATGAACTACGTCTTTTGCATATATTCTAAGGTTACTAAACATTAGTAGGTGAGTATGCTCATTATATTACAGTGAATGGATCCCATCTAAATGTATTAATGGATACAAAATAAGCATATTCTAATCATGGAACGCATTAGATTTTGTTGCATTCATATTACTCTTCATATAAATATAAATCAGCAGGTCTTGACGTTAATGTTGATAATGTATTTTGGCATAATGGCATAAGCTGTCAAGATAACATGATAATCAACATGCCTTCATAATATTAATGTGCTTTGATAATGTCTCTTTTAATTACTTTTTGGTGTAATCATGTAAGGGTACCTCTCTTACTCATAATTAGGTTACAAGTATTTTAAAAAAATCGGTGTTCATTATGAAACCCTCACACTTGTGTGACCGTTACCTTAATTTACGAGCACCGACATTTAGTAGATTTTGAAGTAGCTATGGAAATAAGATTATTCGACCCATGGGTAATAATTATAATGAAGTTATAAACTCTTGGTCACATTAACATAGATTATTAAATTCACATATGGAATTCTCTCATATACCAGTGGTTTCTGATATCTAAATCATCTAAGCAAAGAGTTAAACGTTAATGTTAAATGTTGTAGATTGTGCCTCCATATTTTTTTAGTGCATGATGATTTCTCCACATGTAAGTAGAAAGGTATATACATTAGTGATGTGTTAGACCTGTGGTATGACTTCCTCGATAGTAAGTTAAAATTTATATTGTGTAACTTAACCATGTTTCTAAGTCGGAGTTTTGTCCATCCGTGTAGTAGCCATGTGGTGAATCATATTATTCCAGCGCAACATCACTTGCAATTAAGAAAGCATGAGTGGGAATCATAAATAATCCTTCCAATAACCACCTGGTATTGAATCCCGATATTTTCATAAATTGTATGAACCATGATCATCTAACTATCAATGGATTGAAAATATTTTCCATGAGTGAAATTTCATGGTGACTGGTAAATGGAGTTAGGTGTTGCAAGGGATTGGGATATGCACCCTTGGGCCCAAGTAGATACCATCATTGTCATGATCCCAACAGACGAACTGGTAAGCACGTAGCACCTACTAGCCTGGTTGTATTCAAAGTTGCTCGATAGAGTTAGTAGGCAGTGCGTTGGCTTTTTTAATTTCACACTTACACATAATATGTTAAAATCAAAGTAGAACTAGGCTTGCCACATCAATCGTTTTCCTTTGAGTGTTAATCCCCGGATGTGATTTGTAGCTACAGAGATTGGGTTACAACTCTTCTTGTTTTGGACTAAAAAAGGACCTTAGGAGTTTATCTAATGATGATTGTCAAGTTCCCTATAACGAAGGCCTACGAGTTACGTACTTGTGTGTGCTTGAATAATTTGAATGATCGACGTTTGGATATAAATATTTGCTTTTATATACTGGTGTGAGCTCTTATCAATGGATGGAAATCTCATGATCATTATGGTATTGTTATCGGATGGATATTAAATTGATAAATGAAATTAAGTTGAACATCTTTATCAATATTTGTTTGCATTGATCATACCTAGAGAAGTTAGTATACCCGAGAGTGAGGTGCAAGTCTCGTGTAACTGGTGAGTCCTAGATGGAGTGTTAGTTCTAGTTTCGTCGGTCTGTCGGTATGTCTGCGACTCTGTCGGTTGAGTGTAGTGCTATGGGTACAGTCGGTGAGTCTGCATCCCTAGCACGGAACCTATCAAAGACTCGTACTTTGTCATAAGGGTGTATCCGGTGCGACCCCGTTTGGTCGTGGCGTATTCATTTTCGGGTATTCCCCTCATGGCGACTAAGCTAGGGAAATGGATTGAAATTGCAGTAGGGGTTGTTTGCTTGAGTTGGTCCAGTGCACATGTTGTGATGGTTGAGTTTTGTTATTTATGCTTGAACTCAGTAACTAAATGATGAAAATATGTCTTTAACTAATAATATACTTATGCACATTTGAGTATTTGATTAACCCCTAACGATTCATGTAAGTAGATATCTAAAATTGATGGGCTTATCTATGGATGATAATACTGGCACTTGTAGAGTACAAGCAGTAGTTTGTGTGCTTATAACAATTGTTTTATAGATGTTTAGGATAGTGAACAATAATGATAAGAATAATAATGTAATATGAACATCCCTCTCTTTACTCATTTACACTTTCTGCTTGGTGTAGTGTTAGCTTGTTTTAGCTGTACTGAGATTTTTGCACATACGTACTTCTTTGGAAACTCATCCAGGTTTACAGGTTGTTGAGCAATAGTAGTGACTTGAGCTTTTGCAGTTTGTACTAGACTCAAGGTACAATTCCACTTGTAGAGTTGTAATAATTGTTGTTATACTTTTGTAGTTCCTGCAGTTTAAGTTGTTAGTCATGTAATAATATTTTGTGGACTCCATAGAAAATTTATGATGTTTTGGGAACCATGAATCTATAAATGTCATTTGAGCATTTTATTATTTACTTTTCCTGCTTTATTTCCAAACGTTAATCATGATGTATGAATGGGGTTATTGCTGAGTATTTGGATCCTAGGGAGTTAGGTCCAATGCTCTCCCTGCAAGGCAGGGCATCACAAAAATCGACTCGATGATAAAATGTGCACTAAGATTCATACATCGACTGGTGTAGCTCTTCTTCCCATGTTGAGAAGGAAATGGAGGCAGACACAGTTTTCTCATACTCTAGAGAGTCATTGAGGAAGACTTCTAACACCTAGTCAAGGTTTATTGGTAAGAGAGTCTCATCAATTGCTCTATCATTCTCTCTTTTCAATCCATTCTTGAAATTTTTGTTAAGTCCAGACTCATTATCATCTATGTGTTTAAATTTTAATCCAACCACAAAATCGTATCCCATCATTTCCTTTCTTCCCAAACTTGAATCTTTCCCAAGTTGATCTACAAACTCATCAGTTGTCTCATATTCAAATAGTACATCACTCAATTTAAAATTTTCATTGTGATTTATTTGAGTCAATAATATTGAAATTATTACACTTTTTTTTCCAAAATTTAATCCAATCTCAAGATCATCCCCAAAATCAATGTCTAGAACATGCCCTTTAAAATCCCAACATTTAGATATCATAGTTTTGTCTGAGTCAATATATTCAGCTTCCAAATCAATGGGAATTTTGATAATAACATGCTCCAATTGTGAATGAAAAAAATTAGGGATATCACAAGAATTAACCAATTGGAGATTTTGAGGAATCAGAAAGGTCTCTTCAAGAAATTCTTCCTCAATAATACTAAAATATAGTTCACCAAAGTACGACTTTGTCTTTGAGTTTGAGAGGTTATATTACAATCAATAACTTTTCTCTCAATTATAAGTTCCTCAAAAATCCTCCCATGATTATCCTCAAAATTATATAAAAATAGAATCATGGAATCCTCATGGATCATGGTTTCTAAATTCAGATCATGTTGACCTAGATTTGTTGTATCACAGGTCAAGTTACTGGACGGAAGTAAAGTTCAGGTCTCATGGGAAGGTTCCAATGGTGTTCAAGGGAGATGTGATCGACTGAAATCTTTGAAATGTTATCTCTCATTAGTAGAAGGTTCCAAAAAATCATGTGATGTGGAAGAAGATAAAGGATGGATGGATCTAGTGACATGTAAAAACTTGTCCCTGAGAGAGTCGTCAGGGGGGACTTTCGACAAGCTAGCTGATTTTGTGTACATATTATTTTTTCTTGCTCTTCAAAGAGTCTTGTTATTTCATTAACGTCATCCCTCAACGAACAAATCATTTTGGATCCTTTCTTGGTCAATATGGGGGTTAAGTATCATCTCCAAAATCCCTTATTTTGCAAAAGCTATGGAGATGAGGGCTTGCATTCTATTTTCAAGTGGGGTATTGACCAAGTCATTTGAACAGACAAACCTAGTTAAAGATCCAAGAGGGACTGATATATCAAAATCCTTAAGATTTTAATTTCAAACACTAGACAATATTTCATTCACCAACACAACACAAGTTTTTGCAAAGTGATTATTGTAAAGCCTTGAACTTGGCATATCTCGGATCCTATATAATAAGATCTGGCTCGTAAAGAGGAAACCGGCAGAATTTGTTTCGTGTGAATCGGACTTCGTTTCGATTTGTTATGAATTTCGGAAGAAAGAGAAGTAAGGAAGGCTAAGATGTCATTAATCCATAATGACTGTCATTAAGACTAATTAAACATGATTAAAGAAATTAATGACGATTGAAAGCCGCTAATGATCATTAGTAAACACTAATCAATAGTTAACAAAAGATATGCGTAAGCCGCGAAAGTTAAATCGCGATTAGTGAAAGTTAATCACGATTAGTGTTAATTAAGCGTCATTAGTGAATCTAGAATCCTCTAGAATGTTCTAACTTAAGCTCCAAGTTTGGGATAAGTTTTGGCTAAAACCATGGGCCAAAACCATGGGCCGCTAAACCATGGTTAAGGTCTAAACCATGGTTTTCTACCATGGTTAGTGGTTTTCTGGGGCCTGTAAATAGACCCCCCACCCATTCATTCTCTACAACTTACACTACCACCACCCCAAGGGCTAGGGTCGAGAGGTTGGGAGGAGGAGTGGGAGGCGAGGGAGGAGCGCTAGCGAAGCGCTGCCGGGAGAACGAGGAGAAGAAAGATATGATCCTCTCTTAGTTGCTTCGTAAGCTAGGCTTTCAATTCATACTCTTGTTCTTCCAAGTTTTATTTTTGATTCATATTTCTTTCCGATTCGTTTTCCTGTTGTGGTTCGAGGAGAAATCTGTGTAACACCCTACTTAGGTGCGGGCGGCTATGCACGTCAGTGACCCTGTGATTCGTCACACGTTCACTCATCTAAGACGCGTGGTGTCTACCGATTCTCCATCGTTTATGTTTCTATTCTTCGTATTATGCTTTTATAGTTATTTCGATGGAGAAATCTGTGTAATACCCTACTTAGGTGCGGGCGGCTGTGCACGTCAGTGACCCTGTGATTCGTCACACGTTCACTCACCTAAGATGTGTGGTGTCTACCGGTTCTTCATCTCTTGTTGTTGAGTATATTCTTTCAGTTTCATTGTTATTTTCCTCTCGATTGATTTTATAGAGGAAACTCTTTTCGTTTTTATTTTGAAATATGTCCCGATATAAGGGGAAACTCTGCCGAAATTTTCCGAGAAATATGTCCCGATATAAGGGGAAACTCTGCAGAAATTTTCCGAGAAATATATCCCGATATAAGGGGAAACTCTACCGAAATTTTCCGAGAAATATATCCCGATATAAGGGGAAACTCTGCCGAATTTCTAAGAGAAAATATGTTCTTGACGTTCTTCGTGTTCTTCGCGTTCTTCGCGTTCTTCGTTCGTTCTTCGCGTTCTTAACATGTTCTTAGCGTTTTGATACGAAAAATGAAATTCGATCTTTTCAGGAGCCTTAAATTAGCCTTTCTAAAAACGAAACTCGATAAAGCCTTGCATACACGAGAGAGAGCTCGATTAGGTAACGAAATCCTTCTTTTTGCTGTTGGGTTTTCATACGAAATTATTGAAATTCTTGATTTAGTGTTCTTTGCTACGAAGAACCCTAATTTTGGCTATTTTTGAAAAAGTCTGAAGAATTGCTTTGTAATTCCCACTAAAATAAGATTTACACATCAAATTGATGCGTTGGCTCTGAAAATTAGGGTTTGGGAGTTAAAATAGGCATAAATAGGAGTATACATATGGTTATGAATAATATATATGTGAGTCGATACCAAGTATTGCGGTTTATGCAAATCAAAGACTTAACGAAAGAATTACATCATGTGAATTGGTGTGATTTGAGTTGGATCCTGAAAAGGATCATGTGTCATGATAAGGATGACTGGGAGTAGTACTACAGGTCGGGCATGCAACCTGTAGGTTGTCGGAAGGAAACCGTATTGGCATTTCCCTACCTAGGTGGTACACGGTTGCCCTGTTATGATAAGTGCGCACAAATTGAATGTTTTGCAACGCATGGTACCGGGAGCCAATATATTCGGGTTGGAACGACGGAAGATGTGGTCGTGTCATGTGGAGGCACGAGTGGTTCAATAGCGGCTGGGTCACGATAACATGTATTTAAAGCCGCTAGGTTATATGATTAAATGTTAGCCTGAGGTTTTAAGCAACCAAGTCCTCGAGGACGGTGTGCTCATTTGATTTTTCAGGCTGAGGGTTGAGACCCTGTTTAATAAAAGAAAAGGAAATTGTCAGGGTAGTATTGGAGGATTGGTTGAGGCGACGTGCGGCGGCATAAGCTTACCAAGATCAACACAATCTCCAATCCTGAAGCATCCACAGCTTCGGAGTCCAAGAATGGTGGGGTTCCCCTGGACTAATCCCTGATGTGGAATAGAAAGGAATATGACTTAAATTAATAAAAAGGAATGAAATATTGTGATATCAAGTTTTGAAAAAAATTACACAATTTATTTGCTTTTCTCTTCTTCGTTACTTAGCATTCGCTAATTTTTATCCTATGATTTATGGAAAACTCAACAGGTATCGGTGAGCCATAGCAAGGACTTTAAAAATTCATCCGGCTTACATACTAGACATCCAGCCAGCCACAGTAGCTTTACTCTTTAAGGTAGTTAGTAATCTTTTGTATATTTTCCTTTCAAGCTGATGTACATGTAATGGTTATAGTGGGACAATGTATCCTCTAAACTTTATTTTGTGAATGGAAAAGTGTTGAAATACTTTCTTCCAAGTATTTTTATTTGCAGTATATTTTTGAATGTTAGTTGTGATTGTTGATTAAATTATTGCTGAGTAACCAGATCCGGATATGGGAGGATCCGACGGCCCAAGAAACGGGTCGTTACAGATTGGTATCAGAGCTCGGTTACTCCAGTAATTTATTTAGTAATTAATAACTATGAGCGGTATTCAGAAACTAAGGTTGTATTAAGATCCTTTGATCTTAATAAATGACTGCAGTACCATTCACATGTCATTGTCCCTGATGTACATCATGCTAAGACGT
Source organism: Ottelia alismoides (assembly GCA_037367405.1). Taxonomy (NCBI): domain Eukaryota; kingdom Viridiplantae; phylum Streptophyta; class Magnoliopsida; order Alismatales; family Hydrocharitaceae; genus Ottelia; species Ottelia alismoides. Next base: position 254,634 of record JAZKJV010005025.1, read on the forward strand.
ATAGGATCTGACTTTTAACCTTAACTCATCCCAGGATCATGGCAGACCAAGACATGTCTAGACAATTAGCGGCTATGATGGCAATGCTCCAAGACATGGGACAAAGGCAACAAGCATTGGAGGAGAGGCTCAATGCACAGGCTGAGAGACCCGAGGCATCTAAGCCTGCGGATGCTAGGATTGAAGGTTCTGTTCATCTTTCTAAGGAAGAATCTAGTTACCATCCTTCAACTGAGTCAGCTCCTACCCCGATTGAAGGAGCAATGGAGAAGGCCCTTCTTAGACACCAAACATTACTAGATAATTACCGAAGAGGAAAAATTCCTCGATTCAAAGGTGTAGAGACACCTGCCGAGGCTGAATTATGGCTTGATGACGTCAGTAGGATGATGAGAATAATACACGCACCAGCAGATACTTGGGTGCACTTTGCTGATTACTCCTTAGCAGACTATGCAAGACGATGGTGGAGAGCCATTTCCAAGAAATTAGCAGATTCTGTTCCATGGGATATCTTCGAAGAGAGGTTCCGAGCTCACTTTTGTCCCTCTCATTGGGAAGAATTAAAGAGGAGAGAGTTGGCTTCTCTGAATCAGGGTTCTAAGACTGTACGAGATTATCATATCCACTTTACTGAGCTACTACGGTACTCACCAGCTCTAGAAGCTTCACCACAAGAGTGTCTTACCAAATTTGTTAGCGGTCTTCAGGGAGATCTAGGAGAAAAGCTTGCTGGTTTTAGAGCCACAACCGTAGATGAAGCAATGGACATCACCTCTCGTATTGAGATGGAGAGGGATGAAAATCGCCAAAGAAGAAGTTTCCACTTTAATGGTGGACCGTCCAAAGGCAAGGCACATTATAATCGTAGAGATCGTCGCTATCATCCAGTTGGTTCCAATATAAGCTCACCACAGACCTTGGGTCAGGAATTATCAAGAAGAAGGGGTTTCTCTAGACCTCCACTATATCCTCGCGACTCAGCAGCAGGAGCTAGCACCTCTGTGGCTGGATCTTCAGCTCAAACAGGAGCACGTGTGTGTTTTTACTGTCGTCAGGAAGGCCACATCAAGAAAGATTGTCCGAAGTTGAGAGGTTCAGGGTTTAAATCAACCCCAATTAATAGTATAGCATCCACCTCAAGCAATGGAGCAACACATGGAGGAAGACATGGTAGAGTTCGAGGCTCACAAGGAGCGTCTCCTACACAACAACCACCACAAAGTGTTGCGGGTTCTAGCTTACCTATTCCTAATGGCCAGCTCAATGCAATTACTGAGGAACAAGCCTACCACTCAGGCATAGTCGTACGAGGTACCGTTACTATTCATGGCTTTTCAGTACATGCCTTATTTGATTCTGGTGCTTCACATTCATTTATTGCTCGATGGTTAGTACCCACTTTGGGTAAAATACCAGTAGAAGTACAACAGTCCTATCTGATCAAGGGACCAGGAGGACAAGTATTTATAATCCGAGAAATCCTGGATAATTGTATAATACTGATAGCGGGACATCTGTTACCTGTTTCACTACTACTAATCGAAATGGAGGACTTTGATCTTATACTAGGAATGGATTGGTTAGAAAGGCATCATGCATGTCTTGACTGTTTCCAGAAGACAGTAACATTCCACCTTCCTAACTCGATAGAGTTCCAGTTCATTGGAAAGACATCCAATGATAATATCAAATATATCTCTACATTGAAGGCACAACAGTTGTTAGAGCAAGGGTGCCAAGGTTATTTAGCTTATGTATCCACTACATCAGGGTCAGAAAGAATGATAGAAGATGTGCCTATAGTGTGCGAGTTTACTGATGTATTTCCAGAGGAACTACCTGGATTACCACCTGAGCGAGAGATTGAATTTGAAATCTCTCTCATACCTGATACTCAGCCTATCTCTATCCCTCCGTATAGGATGGCACCAGCTGAGTTACGAGAGTTAAAGGTACTATTGCAAGAACTGTTAGATAAAGGATTCATTCGTCCTAGTACTTCACCATGGGGTGCACCTGTCTTATTTGTTAGGAAAAAGGATGGCTCGATGCGGTTGTGCATTGACTATAGACAACTAAATAAGAGGACAATAAAGAACAAGTATCCTCTGCCAAGAATAGATGATCTCTTTGATCAGTTACAAGGTTCAACTGTGTATTCCAAGATTGATTTAAGATCTGGATACCATCAGTTGAAAACTAAAGATACAGATATTCCCAAGACAGCTTTTCGGACTAGATACGGGCATTATGAATTCTTAGTTATGCCTTTTGGACTAACAAATGCCCCAGCAGCCTTCATGGATCTCATGAATAGAGTATTCAAGGAGTTCTTAGATCACTTTGTAGTAGTCTTTATTGATGATGTGCTTATTTACTCAAAGGATAAGTATCTGCATGAACATCATCTCAGGAAGGCACTTGAAACTCTAAGGAAGAACAAACTATATGCTAAATATAGCAAATGTGACTTCTGGCTATCTGAAGTATCTTTCTTAGGCCATGTTATTTCTGGGGAAGATATATCAGTTGATCCTACAAAGGTTAGTGCGGTGATGAGTTGGGAACGCCCGAAGACTGTCACAGAGATACGATCTTTTCTGGGTTTAGCTGGATATTATAGAAGATTCGTGAAGGACTTTTCACGGATAGCATTGCCAATGACTAGACTAACTCAAAGGAGGTCCCATTCTTATGGTCTGATACATGTGAAGCTAGTTTTCAAACACTGAAAGAATGCCTAACATCTGCACCAATCCTTACTCTACCCTCCGGGAGTGAAGGGTTTACAGTGTACACTGACGCGTCAAACGAAGGACTTGGGGCGGTTCTTATGCAACATGGTAAGGTAGTTGCGTATGCATCACGACAGCTCAGGACACATGAGAAGAACTACCCAACACATGACCTTGAATTAACTGCCGTAGTGTTCGCTTTAAAGATTTGGAGACACTACCTGTATGGTATTACTTTTGAAATCTTCACCGATCATAAAAGCTTGAAATATCTATTTGATCAGAAGGAACTCAATATGAGACAAAGACGGTGGCTAGAGTTGCTGAAAGACTATGATTGCACTATCTCCTACCACCCTGGTAAGGGGAACGTCGTAGCAGATGCCCTTAGCAGAAGAACTTATTCACTCGGGTTAGTGAGTGCTATCCACAACTGGGGTTTACTATCAACGTTAAGTGAATGGAAACCATTTGATAGTAGTGCTGATACTATAACTATTCCCCATTGATACAAACCAGAAATATGGGATAAAATAAAGAAAGGACAGGAGGATGATCCAGTCCTCAAAGACTTAAAACAACAACTTGAGAAGAATGAGATAGAGGGATTCCAGATACAAGATGGTTTACTGTATAATCATCACAGAGTTTGTGTACCAAACACACTTGAACTAAGGAAAGACATCTTACGAGAAGCTCATTGTTCTAGATTATCTATTCATCCAGGAATTACAAAGATGTATAAGGATCTTCATTCATACTTTTGGTGGCCAGGAATGAAGAAAGATATTGCTGAGTTTGTGAATTCATGTTTCACTTGCCAGCAGGTAAAGGCTTCACACCAAAAGCCACCGGGATTATTGCAACCCCTCCCTATACCTGAATGGAAATGGGAAAGCATTTCCATGGATTTCGTTACTGGCTTACCTCAGACGACTGGTAGTAAAGATAGTATCTGGGTTATAATAGATCGTCTGACAAAGGTAGCACACTTCATTCCGATAAGCTTATCTTTCACTCCAGATCAGCTGGCTGAGTTATATATTACACATGTGATTCGCCTCCATGGTATCCCGAAGGAAGTAGTTTCTGATCGAGATTCACGATTCACCTCACACTATTGGGAGAACTTCATGAAAGCTTTAGGTACACAACTATGCTTGAGTACAACATATCATCCACAAACAGATGGGCAGTCAGAACGTACGATTCAAACACTAGAGGATATGCTACGAGCATGTGCCTTAGAATGGAAGGGATCGTGGATTAAACATTTGCCTCTTGTAGGATTCACCTACAATAATAGTTACCATACAAGTATTGGCATGGCACCATTTGAAGCACTATATGGACGAAAGTGTACAACTCCTTTGTGTTGGCAAGAGGTCGGAATACAGAACCTTTATGATTCAGATAGACTTCAGGAGACACGGGAAGCTGTAGAACTTGCTAGAAAAAGACTATTAACTGCTCAGAGTCGCCAGAAAAGTTATAGTGATACCAGGAGAAGAGACCTTGAATTTGAGGTAGGCAACTTTGTATTTCTCAAAATATCACCTATGAAGGGTGTTCAGAGGTTTGGCTTGCGTGGGAAGTTAGCACCCAGGTTCGTGGGTCCCTTTGAAATTATTCAACGGATTGGAAAAGTTGCCTATAGACTTGCACTTCCTCCACATCTTTCGGCAATACATGATGTATTTCATGTATCAAATCTGAAAAAGTACATTAGGGATCCAGAGCATAAGATAAGTTATGATGATTTACATGTTGAGCCAGATTTGACATACCAAGAGATACCTGTGCAAATACTTGAAAGGGATATCAAGAAGTTGAGAAACAAAGAGGTGCCTCTAGTTAAAATATTATGGCGGAACCAAGAGTTTGAAGAAGCCACATGGGAACCTGAGGCAGAAATGAGAGAGAAATACGCATACTTGTTTGAATGATAAAATTATGTATTATGTATATGTTCATTTTAAATGACATGACGTTCATTCTCTTTAAGGTTGTTATGGTTTCAATCCTCTTTAAGGATGTTATGCCTGCATTTCTAGTCTCGAGGACGAGACTTCCTTTAAGGATGTTATAATTGTAAAGCCTTGAACTTGGCATATCTCGGATCCTATATAATAAGATCCGGCTCGTAAAGAGGAAACCGGCAGAATTTGTTTCGTGTGAATCAGACTTCGTTTCGATTTGTTATGAATTTCGGAAGAAAGAGAAGTAAGGAAGGCTAAGATGTCATTAATCCATAATGACTGTCATTAAGACTAATTAAACATGATTAAAGAAATTAATGACGATTGAAAGCCGCTAATGATCATTAGTAAACACTAATCAATAGTTAACAAAAGATATGCGTACACCGCGAAAGTTAAATCGCGATTAGTGAAAGTTAATCATGATTAGTGTTAATTAAGCATCATTAGCGAATCTAGAATCCTCTAGAATGTTCTAACTTAAGCTCCAAGTTTGGGATAAGTTTTGGCTAAAACCATGGGCCAAAACCATGGGCCGCTAAACCATGGTTAAGGTCTAAACCATGGTTTTCTACCATGGTTAGTGGTTTTCTGGGGCCTATAAATAGACCCCCCTACCCATTCATTCTCTACAACTTACACTACCACCACCCCAAGGGCTAGGGTCGAGAGGTTGGGAGGAGGAGTGGGAGGCGAGGGAGGAGCGCTAGCGAAGCGCTGCCGGGAGAACGAGGAGAAGAAAGATATGATCCTCTCTTAGTTGCTTCGTAAGCTAGGCTTTCAATTCATACTCTTGTTCTTCCAAGTTTTGTTTTTGATTCATATTTCTTTCCGATTCGTTTTCCTGTTGTGGTTCGAGGAGAAATCTGTGTAACACCCTACTTAAGTGCGGGCGGCTATGCACGTCAGTGACCCTGTGATTCGTCACACGTTCACTCATCTAAGACGCGTGGTGTCTACCGATTCTCCATCGTTTATGTTTCTATTCTTCGTATTATGTTTTTATAGTTATTTCGATGGAGAAATCTGTGTAATACCCTACTTAGGTGCGGGCGGCTGTGCACGTCAGTGACCCTGTGATTCGTCACACGTTCACTCACCTAAGATGTGTGGTGTCTATCGGTTCTTCATCTCTTGTTGTTGAGTATATTCTTTTAGTTTCATTGTTATTTTCCTCTCGATTGATTTTATAGAGGAAACTCTTTTCATTTTTATTTTGAAATATGTCCCGATATAAGGGGAAACTCTGCCAAAATTTTCCGAGAAATATGTCCCGATATAAGGGGAAACTCTGCAGAAATTTTCCGAGAAATATATCCCGATATAAGGGGAAACTCTGCCGAAATTTTCCGAGAAATATATCCCGATATAAGGGGAAACTCTGCCGAATTTCTAAGAGAAAATATGTTCTTGACGTTCTTTGTGTTCTTCGCGTTCTTCGCGTTCTTCGTTCGTTCTTCGCGTTCTTAACATGTTCTTAGCGTTTTGATACGAAAAATGAAATTCGATCTTTTCAGGAGCCTTAAATTAGCCTTTCTAAAAACGAAACTCGATAAAGCCTTGCATACACGAGAGAGAGCTCGATTAGGTAACGAAATCCTTCTTTTTGCTGTTGGGTTTTCATACGAAATTATTGAAATTCTTGATTTAGTGTTCTTTGCTACGAAGAACCCTAATTTTGGCTATTTTTGAAAAAGTCTGAAGAATTTCTTTGTAATTCCCACTAAAATAAGATTTACACATCAAATTGATGCGTTGGCTCTGAAAGTTAGGGTTTGGGAGTTAAAATAGGCATAAATAGGAGTATACATATGGTTATGAATAATATATATGTGAGTCGATACCAAGTATTGCGGTTTATGCAAATCAAAGACTTAACGAAAGAATTACATCATGTGAATTGGTGTGATTTGAGTTGGATCCTGAAAAGGATCATGCGTCACGATAAGGATGACTGGGAGTAGTACTACAGGTCGGGCATGCAACCTGTAGGTTGTCGGAAGGAACCCGTATTGGCATTTCCCTACCTAGGTGGTACACGGTTGCCCTGTTATGATAAGTGCGCACAAATTGAATGTTTTGCAACGCGTGGTACCGGGAGCCAATATATTCGGGTTGGAACGACGGAAGATGTGGTCGTGTCATGTGGAGGCACGAGTGGTTCAATAGCGGCTGGGTCACGATAACATGTATTTAAAGCCGCTAGGTTATATGATTAAATGTTAGCCTGAGGTTTTAAGCAACCGAGTCCTCGAGGACGGTGTGCTCATTTGATTTTCCAGGCTGAGGGTTGAGACCCTGTTTAATAAAAGAAAAGGAAATTGTCAGGGTAGTATTGGAGGATTGGTTGAGGCGACGTGCGACGGCATAAGCTTACCAAGATCAACACAATCTCCAATCCTGAAGCATCCACAGCTTCGGAGTCCAAGAATGGTGGGGTTCCCCTTGACTAATCCCTGATGTGGAATAGAAAGGAATAGGACTTAAATTAATAAAAAGGAATGAAATATTGTGATATCAAGTTTTGAAAAAAATTACACAATTTATTTGCTTTTCTCTTCTTCGTTACTTAGCATTCGCTAATTTTTATCCTATGATTTATGGAAAACTCAACAGGTATCGGTGAGCCATAGCAAGGACATTAAAAATTCATCCGGCTTACATACTAGACATCCAGCCAGCCACAGTAGCTTTACTCTTTAAGGTAGTTAGTAATCTTTTGTATATTTTCCTTTCAAGCTGATGTACATGTAATGGTTATAGTGGGACAATGTATCCTCTAAACTTTATTTTGTGAATGGAAAAGTGTTGAAATACTTTCTTCTGAGTATTTTTATTTGCAGTATATTTCTGAATGTTAGTTGTGATTGCTGAATAAATTATTGCTGAGTAACCAGATCCGGATATGGGAGGATCCGACGACCCAAGAAACGGGGTCGTTACAATTATCTACTCGATTTTAAATTTCAATGGACAATAAATCAAGCAAACATGCATCCTAGGTAGATCTACATGTGAAACAATGACTATCATGAATTCATACAATTAGTTGTCTCTTCTTTCAGCTAATATGGGTGTAAGTACGGGCTGTAAAATGGCTACCTACGTTACTTGAGGACGATACCTAACGCATTGTCAATTAACCATGTCTTAAAGCACGGACCGTAAAATGACATCTCTCATCAATAAAAGGTTCCAAAAAAACATGTGATGTGGAAGAAGATAAAGGTTGGACGGATTTAGTGACATGTAAAAACTCTTCCCTGAGAGGGTCGTTTGGGAGGACTTCTGCAAACTAGTTGATTTCGTGTACATATTATTTTTTCTTGCTCTTCAAAGAGTCTAGTTATTTCCTTAGTGTCATCCCTCAATGAACAAATCATTTTGGATCCTTTCTTGGTCAATAGGGGGTTAAGTATCATCACCAAAGTCCCTTATTTTACAAAAACTGTGGAGATGAGGACAGACAAACTTAGTTAAAGACCTAAGAGGGACTGACATATCAAAATCCTTAATATTTTTCATTTCAAAAACTAGACAATGTTTAATTCACCAACATAACACAAGCTGTCGCAAAGCAATTATCTGACCAGTTTTAAATTTCAATGTCCACCAAATCAAACACATATGCATTATAGGTAGATCTACATGTGAGACAATGACTATCCTTGATTCATACAACTAGCTGCATCTACTTTCAACTAGTATGGGTGTAAGTATGGACCGTAAAATGACTCCCCATGTTACTTGAGGATGGTACCTTACGCATTGTCCTTTAACCACCAAATCTGCTAAGTGAGGTCGTAGTTCCCTCACTAAGAAGTAGCTAATCATTTTTAGATTTCGTTAGTCATAAATATCATAAGGATTTCAACTCTGACCAAGGATTATGTTTATGCACTTGAAATTGTGTTCAAAGTGCAACAATTTAATCACTTCAATCTTTCATCTGAGCCACGCAATGACTTTCTAGACTAATCTGATTTATGAGAGAAATAATTTGATGATTTTTTTAACTGATGAGCAAAGTGGGGGAAGACCATAAAGATTAATGCAACAATAAGAAGTTGATTTTATGAATTTATGAATTTCTAAATTTACATACAATTACAAGCACCTAAAATGATTGTGATCGGAAAAAATTTACAGTTTGTGGCTTGCTAGGTCTAGACTTGGAGCTAGAGAGAACAAGAGAACGAGGGAGCTAGAGAAATAAAGATCCATCTTTTATGATTTTACAGTACTTGAAATAAAAGACAAATGAAATTAATTTACAAAACAAAATAAAAAGATCAAAATACCAAAATAAATTATATAAAGTTGTCGATTCCCGGGCAATAACACCAAAATAAAACTTCAATCTCTCGCGCGCTAAGAAGTGTGTTTTATGAGGGTCGTGCACATGCAAAAACCAAGATATTCATATAATTTTGTATTCAACTACAAATCAAGAGATAGAAAAATAATCATATAATAAGTAGAGGATTGATCCATAAGGACTCATACACTACGCAAATTTGTGAAATATTTATAAAGGCATTTTTCCCTTTATTGTTTCAAATTAAATCCTTTTTTCTTTTTATTTATGAGACTCTAGAGTTATAAAAAACTATATATTATATTCTAAATATCATAAATATTGTACAGGAATAATCTGGAAATTTTTCATATTTTTCTACTATTTTTGATGAGTTTTTGAATTGCCACAAACATAAGTAGAATTCCAAAGAAACTTTAGGATTTGAATGTAAAGAAAAGTAAATTTATCGATGTAACTGTAAATCCAAAAAGCATCTAGATATAAGAAAATTTTATCCAAAACTAATATTTTAATGGGAAAACTATAGAAAAGCAAACAAAGAAACATAGACTAGAAAAAGGTCCCCAAGAACTAAAATACAGAAATTGAATAAACATAATTATAAGATGTACTTTTATAAGAATTAATTAAAAGAAATTGGGTATTATGCATGAAAACTATAAGAGTTTAATGAAATTGCATAATGTTCAAAAACTTATGAAAAAATAAAAGATAAAAAAACGTGAAGATGTCCCTGAAACCCCTTCTTCTAGTAGGTGATAGAGGTGTCATTCTTGGCCACCAATAGCAGAGCACGGTTGGTGAGGAGTCAGGGTCTTGAGAGAGGCGACGAGTGCCAGCTCTCAGCGACACATAAGGAGGCCCAGGAACGAATGGAGGAGGTGGAGAAGGAAGTGTCGAAACCCCCATAATGGGTTTTCTTGGTCAGAGCTTGAAGCTCCGGTGATGGGTCTTTTTAAAATCTTGGTTGTCACACCTCCCCTATTTGTAGTCAATGGAGAAGGGGTGGAGGCACGGGTTGTGTGGGGGCGGTTGGCATAGGAGGTGGGAGCCCTGCATCGTGGGTGGTTGCAAAGAGGAGAAGGGGAGGTAGGGGGTGGCTTGTGCATTTTTTATTTTGATTTAATTTATAAGGAATGTTATGCATTTTTTATGATTTTGAATGTAGTGAGCATAAAACTTATGAAATGAAATATATGTGTGAATCTGAGAAAAAAAACATGGATTAAATACAAAATTTTGCTCAAAAAGATACAAAAGACATGATCAATCATCGATTCATCAGGCCTCTGCAGACATGCATGAAGTAGATGCACCCTAACTAAGTTCCCAATACTTTGCACTACCAACCTCCCCATTTTCCTTCCAAATTATCATTTTCATTTCAATTGTATTGATCTAATATCCAACCTAATGAGAGAAGTCGCTTGATTTGGAATATAATCAACTATTATCCAGTACTTGTTGGTAAGAGTCCACGATGGTAGTGCACAAGGTAGAGCTCGAAATTTGATTATAAGATCTGATTCAGCAATCATCACGGTAGTGGGAAAGTCCTATGACTACCTTCCGTTTTTCTCTAGCTATGGGGCAAAGCGGTAGAACACCTCATTCACTAACCACATCGCAGAACTTTCTACATAAAACCAATACGAGAAATCAAATATTAATCCTATGACAAAAAAAGAAGATAACACTACCAGTCACGTGTCCTCAAATGTCGTTGCGCAACCACCAGAACTACATTGAGGCACAATCGGATTGTGTGTCTCCCAACTAATGCAACTACTCAAGTAGTGGTCATCTAGTCATCTATCTGGAGACCCAAGGGTGTATGCACATCCCTTGCTTTCTCTATCTCCAACTACCCAAGGCAACATGGGAACTTCATCCTTGTGTGAAACCTCAACACAGGAAAGGACATCCATGAAAACACACAAAGCAAGCAGGGACTGCATTTGCAGTGCAGAATAGATATCTCAATCTTCACGAGCAATATTGCATTACTTTCATTATCATCTCAAATATTTCTAAGTAATGTAGATTACATAATTTCTTTGATTCATGAAAGCAACTAGATTTCTAGATAATTCAACCATTTAGTAGTTTAGATCACTAATTATTTGGGAGGTCCAAAATCTTTAGACGAACTCTGTCAAAATAGGTAGGGAATTTGGTAAAGATAACAAATGATGGTGAGAAAAAATAGAACACCGAAAGTCTCAAAGGAAACAGCAAAATCTATTGAAAGAAACACATTTTCATGCATAATATTGATGATGATGATGACGACGACGACGAAGATGAGAAGCAGCATTTCTTGAGATTGAGATGAAAACAATGGGTTGTCGATAACTACATAATTTAAGCAGAGGTGAAAACACGCTTTGAATTTTTACTTGTAGAACAAAATTGAGACATACTAGACCAACAAAAATCTCTAAACCAAATAGTGAAAATACTGAAAGTATCATAATTATAAGAAAAATATGTATGCTGATGGGAAGATATATTTCTTGAGATTGAGATAAATGATAAATCATTTGTAACTAATTAGTTTAAAATGGGTTAAAAAGAAAGGTTCTCATTCTTAGTGATACAATGCTTCTCTAGAGTTGTTTCAGCCCCATGTCGTTTCTACCTCAACCACCAAACTCTTCCATTTTCTGTTACTGGTTGTATAGGAGGGTATTGGGTTGCATATAAATTCATTTATGCCATGTCCATCTCAGATTTCTTATTTTGTTTCAGTCCAGGCATATCGGTGAGGATAGGGGCTTCAATGTGTGGGTCATGCTTTGGTAGAAGTGTGCTAATCTAAAGGAGACATTACATGTTGATCGGCATTGGTTATGAAAAGAATGCAATGAAGCATCATTGGACCTTGAATAAGTGTTCACACCAATTGATAGGGATCCTCTAGCTGGATCTTCATGGAAAGTTAAATTTGGTAAAAGAAGAGCTGGGATTTTTCTAACAATTTCTATAGCTTCAATTAGGGATGGGAATAAACATTTTGATAGTGTTACTTAGCAAAGTATTTGGGTAGGAATTTTCAGGATGGACAAGAATTGTACATGATGGTTACCTTCATCTCTTCCCGGTTATGCTTTAATAGATTTCACAACGTCCTCCTGCTCACAACTTGTGAAGTTTTTCCTTTTACTTCAATTACATATTCCATCAATCTCTTCACATGCATATAGAATAAGATTAAATAACACCTCCTTACACATGACACGTCCTTTGAAAGATAATTTAAATAGGATTAAATCGAGATCAATTTCATTTAATTTGGATATTGAATGCAAAAGTTGTTAAGCAACTAATACATGGTTTATTTGCAAAGAAAACATATAGAATAATTACTTAAACGTCATAATCAGGTCTAAAAAGGACTAAAAGTAAAGACAAAGAGCCTCAGTGGCTTATCTACAAATTACAAGGCATACGGTGATAGAAATAGAATAAATGAAGATCTGACATGGTTGATGTGCAAAATGTTTAGGCTGCACATGATTGGGGGCGCGCGACTACGCTGGACGCGAGGCTCAAGTGGTGATGAGGCTTGAGCCACGTGGAGTGATGCTATGACTTGTCTCCGGTTTGGGACCACCAAGGTTAAGCTTTGATGGACCACATTTCCGCCACTTATTGATCGTATTTTTATTGTAGCATAGGCGGTGAAAATGATTCATGCAAAGAACACACCTTCGGATATGTGGCAATTATTTTTACTTGGTAAGATACCAAGGTCGAACACAGTGACATGAGCCTCCTCTTATATTCGTCGAAATTTATTGATTAAAAAATGAGCGATTAAATTCTCAAGTCTAGATCTTCATATGTAGATGTAATGCATGACACGGAATGATATGCAGACACATTATGCAAACAAAATGATACAAATACAGAATAATATGATGCATGCATTTTTATTTTCTTTCTTTACAATTAAAATAAGATGCAATATGTATGTTATGCAACAGATAACCATGCATGAAATCACATACAAATATACCCTAAAAATATTCAAGTCAATGAGCAATAAAAGATAAGTCGATTTCCGAGATAAATTGAGCATTAAAATGAAATCAAGAATTTATTAATGGAAAATAATTAGGAGCAAAAGACATTGTATATCATCAAAATTTAGCACATTTAATTAAGTGTCAAAATGATAAATTACTATATCATCAAATAGAGGATAAAATAAGCATCAAAATGAAACTGAAATCTACTCATTTAGAGTTCATTTAGAGTTCATATGCTCAAGAAAATGAACTAAATAGTTCAAGGGCATAAATGTAGTAAAAATATGCAAAATAAATGGATAAATAATTACAAATAGACCTTTGATGGATCTATTTGCAATTTTCAAAAGACGGAGGGGCCTTTCTATAATTTTCCTTGATGCGTGGGGCCTTAGTGTAATTTTTAAAAGTCGATGGGGTTGTTTTGAAAAATACCCAAACACGCACGTGAGGCACGTACTTAGGGACTTGAATGTAATTCCGTGAAGAATCTGGGACTAACTACAATGTGCCCACCCCCTCACGCGTAGGGCACACAGGCTTAGGTTCGGAGCTAGGTTCGGAAGGGCAGGTGACATGGATACTAGTTTGGGAGATGTGTCGTATCCCAATCTTTCAACATCGGATTGGGTTCCACCAAAGCTAGAGGCATGTGGAGATGGCTTGGGTCACATTTGGACCGTCCGATTGCACCGTTCGGATGGTATATTCTTTTCCTCATCGGGCTCGTCTCCTCCTCGCACGATGGCATGAAGGAAGTTCTTCGATGGCCTTCCTCAAGCTCCGTCAAAGGTCTGCTTATTGGTGAATGGTCGGGGAAGCTCGAGGAAGCCCTAGCGATGGTCTAGCTAGTGGTGCAAGGCAACTGAGGCGGCTGAAGCGGCACGATGACTTGGTAGTCGGAGTTGATGGAGGAGAACGAAGCTGAGGTTCAAAGTCCGACCATTGATAAAGGGGACCTGCAAAAGGGGTTAGGAGTAGCCTATGCGTGCGATGTCATGTGAATGGTGGATAGAGTAGGGGTCCAGACGAGCGGATAAGTGACAGACCTAAGGTTCACCTCCGACGAATCCAGATATGAAATGGGGCGGAGGTGTTGGAGGGTCTAGGGAAGGGAAGTTGGTGAGCAGAGGGTGGCACGTGAATGGTTGGTGTCTGGTAGGGTTGAGCATTGGGCCGAGCTAGCCCGACCCGGCCCACAACCCGGCCTGTTAAGCCCTGCCCGAACCAGAACCCGTTTAAATTTGGGTCGGGCTCGGGCCCAAAAAAAGAGCTCGTTTCTAAAACGGGTCGGGTTCTTGCTGAGTAGTGTCTGACCCGAAGCCCGACCTGAAAATATGGCCCGAAATTTGACCCAGCGTCCGATCCCAAACCTACATAACATAATATATATATATATATATATATTACTTTAACCCTAATCCCTCATGACCTACCCCAACCCAATCCCCCTCAAACCGTATCTCCACTCTCCAACGATGTTGTCATGCGCTACTATTTCAAATTTTTTTTTAAAAATAAAATGTATATGAAAAAATCAAAAGTTTTTGAAGAGAAAAAAACAAACATTTCAAAGTTTTTATCAAAATACCATAGGGATGTCAAAATTCTTAGATTTATCACATTTTTTAAAAATAAAATTTTTTTAAAAAGACATTTCCATATCAACCATTGAAATAAGCATTTTCAAAAAAATCAAAAGTTTTTAAAGGGAAAAAAATTTACTGGATCGGCCTGGCCCGAACCCGGCCCGTTTAACTTTGGGTCGGGTTCGGATTTGGGATGGCCCATCCAGGTTTTTTCGGACCGCGGCCCAGCCCGAAATCCTGAAAAAATAAATGGGCTCGGGTTCGGGTTGATGCCCAGTCCGGCCCGCCCGCCTCGATAATCAACCCTAGTGTCTGGTGGTGGTGATTTTGCGACGATTCGAAGGTAAAGGAGTGTTTGCAAGGTAAATTAATTACGAGAAAATGAAGAAAAATAAGAATGATGTTATCTGGAGGACTGAAGAGGAAGAAGGTGATGTAGAGGCTTGAGCTGAGCTTCATGTAAATTTTGGGTCATCGCTCTGATCGGGGCAACCACGCTAGAGAGCTCAATGGCCGTCGAAGATGTCGCGACATAACCGGATGGCCACGGGTTGACATCGGGGTCACGGGCCATCGTGGCCAATCCACCCACCTTCGTCTGTCACATGGAGGTAGAGGATGGCTAGGCCTTGACCCTAGGAATGGTGGACGAGGGAAGAAGGCGGCGGACGTGGTGGTTTTGTGGAGGAGGAGAACGGTTACAAGTGAGGTGAAGAGAGGGTTTTTTCAACGGTCATTTGAAGGGATGGAGTGATGTAGGGGCTTAATGAAGGCTGCATGAAGATGGTGGATCTCGGGGCTACCTGGGGGAGGCATTTGGATGAGGAGAGGTAACAGGAGATGGCTTCCAAAATAGGAAGGGGTGAGGGATTTGGCAAGGCGCAACGCATGGGTTGGTGTTTACTGGAGGTAGACGACGTTGGGGTCATTGGATCAATCGATCCAGTAGTCCAGGTGAATGCATTAAGGAGCAGTCTAAATGAGATCCTGAGATCTCATCCAGCGGTGGAGAGCTGAGCGGAAGCATGCAGTCTGGATTTGATCTGATGGTGAGAGTATACCAGTGAGGAGAGAAGCGGGTGGAGGTGGGGAGCAGGCCACGTGGGCGATCCAACAGGCGCCACGTGGCCCATTAATTATTTAGAAAATAGGATAAATAAAGAAAATTAAGAAAGAAATAGTAAGATGATGAATTAAAAAAAGTCAAAACATGAAAGTTGTAGATCTCGAGGAGATCTAGAAGTTTTATGTTCCAAAAAGTCGGAAGAAGTTAAATATATAAAAAGAGATTTTTTTGGTAGCATTTTTAATTGGAATTAAAATACTTATTTTAATGGTTTTGTGGTTTTTGCTATTTTTAATTTCTTTTTAAAACCAAAACAAATATGTACAGTATTTATCTAATTTTTAGGAGTTTCTACTAAAGAATAAAACAAAGGAAAATTAAAGAAAATAACATAGCTAATTAAAGAACAGAAAATAGGGGTATTTGCATGGAGAAAGTTTATTACTAAGGATGCAGAATTAATGAAGATCTGCAATTAAGTTCTTATTCTTCGAGGATAAAAAGAGAGAATAGTGATGATCCGTGAGAGATTTATCACACCCCTATACTTAAACTATGCCCCTCCTCGAGCATCTAAAGAATGAAGGGGTTGTATTAATTCTTGATAGTGCATGCGGATTTTCATGGCTTAATTCATCGAAGACCCTTAGTTTAAATGATCATAACATTCTAGGCACAACCATGCTTTAGTCAAAAGGAATCCAACTTCTCTAATTATCATACTTTCTGTTTGTACATATAATATAAGGATATGACATTTAGTGTAATGCAACCATGAGAGTCGAGTCGAGATGTCACCCAAGGTCCTAGTCCAGGAGACTCTCCTCTAGACATAATCATTAACACTAGGGAATAAGTTTGTTCTTGCTTCAATCCACCGTCTCATTAGTTTGTCAAACTTGAAAGTGTAGATGGAGGCTAGATGATGGAGGGCATAGGATTGTGCATTTTCTTATCTCCCTTACATTGGAAAAAGGTCACTCGAGTGCCTTATTACTCAACCCATGTATATTTTTGTTTGTTAATCAGTGTGTCCGTCAAGAGAGCTCGAAGTCGTCTGCACTTGTTTTCCTGAGAGTACATCGAGGTCTGTCTCTTTTGAGTATATAAGATACCTTTGACCCCCAGACTTATATCACTAAACGATACAGAGCCCTTTTTTGGTGAAAGTCTGACTTCTTGGTCTTAATAGCTTCGGTCCAAGTGAACATTTTGAAACGGTTGGAAGTGCTCGCCTTTGGTGGAAGCTCATTGAATTTGTACTTGTAATTATAGAAATTTTCCTTGTATGAGAGAACTTCTATCAAATTTTATTTCATTGATATTTGGCTAGCTCCACTACTTTTACCAAGAGTTGGCGCACACTGATCAACAATTATTTAATTACATCCACTTGGCACATAGGTAAATATCGAAAGATATCATGTGAACTTATTCGTATACTAGATAGGGTTTGTTGACACACAGGTTTCTTGAAGCCTTCAATGACTTTATCCCATACCCGAACATCATTAAATCGGGTCTAAACTCAAATCTCCAGTACTAGTTCCTCAAGTGATAACTCAATTCATCTCATCAATCATGCAATTGTGAAAGTGATGCGTTGATCATATTCTTTAGAAGGTAGAAATGAAGAGTGCAATATAGTGCTCAAATCTTTCAAACCAGGTAAGTATGGATTATTAAGTTTCAAAACACTAATGACTAAGAATAGTTAACTCATACTCTCAAGATCTCTGAAACCAAGTGTCCTCAACTTCTCAAGCCTTGAGTGATAACGAATGTGTCAGGAATACACCAACTCCAAAGTTAGTGATTTTTTTTTGTTTTTGATCTGTTGCATTTTTCTTTAGAGAAATAATGATTTTTCCAATCTCATATGAATAGTTGCATCTACCTCCAGCCAGTATGGGTGTAAGTACGGACCGTTAGACAGCTACTTGTGTTACTTCAAGATGATACCATATGTGTTGTCTTTTAACCATCCACTCTACTAAGGGAGACCATAGTTCCCTCACTGAAGAGTAGCTACTCATTTTTAAGCTCAGTAATCAGAGTCTCTACCAAAGAAAAGTTTTAATTTTTTAGATTTTTTTGGGATTTTAAAAAAAAGGTTAAGAGATTTTACAAAACAAAACAGTTAGTCCCTCATCTTTGAAAAAGATTTTTGAAAAGATTTTCCAAACTATGTCAATAATATACATACATTTTCAAAACATCACAACGCATTTAGAAAGCATTTACAAAAAAATTTATAGAAATCTATTCCCAAGAATACTTATATCCTAACTCTGAAAATTTTCAAAAATTTCAAATAACGAGCTATGGATAAAGTATATACAATATATATGGTATACCCCCCCTATACTTAACTTTTGCTATGTCCTCATAGCACATTGTGATATGAAGCCATAGCTCAGGTCAAACACAAGGTGATATAATAAAACTGACTCAAAAGGCCCCCCCATACTTAGGTCAAAATGACCTAATTATAAGAAGACAAGACGAGGGAAGAATGAATGGCTCGGGTCCCTCATATACTTAGGCTGAAAATAACCTATGTATTGGGTATGTAATAAGGATGGAGGGACCAACAATGAGTGATCAATGGCTATACAAGGTTCCCACTATATTTAGGCTGAAGAATAGCTTGAGTATTTGGATGTGGATTTCAGGTTGGGGAACCGAAGACCAGCAAGGATTAGAGGGTGGAAGGGATATTCATAAATGAATGGATGGATATGGGGGGTTAGATCATCTAGGGTTATGGGAGGGTTGGGTAGAGAAGACAACTAGGCTCCACCAAGCAAGCAATACCCCATTCACCAACACACACATGAAGACCAACAAAGGCTGGTCATTTATCTTTTCATTTTTATTGGTGATCATTCAGAATTTGAAGTTTATTAGGTGGGTTTCAAGGTTAGGTTTTGGACACTATCCTAGGGATACATCCTCACCTCTCAACATTCAAACATCCCGCGTACAATGACAGGATTTGCTCTCCCATAAACTAAGAGTGCATTTTATTCAAGTTTATTTCACCAATTTGCTTTACAGTCCCAATTTTTATTTGAGGTTGTCACTGCATTAATGTGAACACAAATCAAGCAAGCATCGTCTACTTGGCCATTCCCAATTTCCTTTAATTTCCTACGTGATAAATCAGGGGAAGATTTGAGAAGAGCCAGTGCATTCGTGAAAATCATGATTCATGCTCGAGAGAAAATTCGTAGTGCCTCCGACATTCTTCATGCACATGCAAGTTGATGAAAACCGCATCATAAAATATGATACTATTAGTGATGAAGAAATGCGTTGAGTTTGGCTAAGTAGATTGATGTCTAGTGCATCTCGTTGAATCAAGGAGATAAGGTGGATCTCCTAGATTATTAATGTGTGTCATACTTACGATCAAGCGTAAATAATATGAAGAATAGAGTCAGCTCAGAGAGTCGTGTGCATGGTCCTCGGTCGACACTCAATTAAGGTCCTACCTAGACTGGGGTGAGACTTCACACACCACATACCTTGTTCATTTTTTTACACACGTGGCCCCTCAAATGGGCCGCTAGAAATGTGATGGTTACAATTTTTTACACTACAGATGCATGAGCAGAATGTTGACTAAACTCCTTGAATCCTTTACAATTTCTTCTGCGACTCCTCGCAGTGGGAGCTCACAACTCCATGCCTCCATAGTTCTCAAACATCCTCGGTTCTCAAGCTCCAATTGTAGATCTCAAGCAGATCTACAAGTTTCATGTTGACTGAAAAGTCAGAAGAGGTTAATTGTGCAAAGAGATATTTTTGATAGCATTTTAATAAGAATTGAAAACACTTATTTTAATGGCTTTGTCATTTTTTATTTTTAATTCTTTTTTAAACTAAAAAAATTATCTACAATATTAACTAATTTTTAGGTGCTTGTAATAAAAAATAAAATAAAGAAAAAATAAAGAAAATAAAAGAGTTAATTAATGGACAAAAAATAGGATTAATTGCAAGAAGAAGGTCTATAGATAAAGATGAGAAATTAATGAAGATTTGTAATGAAGTTCTTATTCTACGAGGATAAAAAGAAAGAATAGTACTGATCCGTCAGAGATTCATCAAGGTATGGATAGGATACTTTGGCCCAATCTGAAGGTCAAATTAATGGCGAGGTGCTGATGTGGATCCTGTGGTGAAGGTCGTTCTCTCATGTTGGTTATTTGATCAAAGTGATCAACGATATCTACAAGACTTCAAGGTTGACTGCTCCTCTCCGAGCGGTGTCTTCAAGAGTGGGCTCCAAAGAGGGTCATGCAGCTCCTCCATGCTTTTCAGATGAATCTAAGGGTCGAAGCACCTTCGTGGATGCCGGTGATGGCGATAGCAAGGTTGTGATGGCTCTGTAATGGACGCATGGGCTTGTCGATTAAGCTTCATCGAAGAAGGAGCAGCAAATTGGATAAGTGTTGTGAACTATAATAAATGACACTTCGAGGGACCTACAGTAGTTAGAAGGGAATAACCAAAGCATGGGGAACTTCAGGCGGTGAAATTGAGTGGAATGAAGGGCCGATTCGAATGGATAAATGGAATATGTAAGTGGGTTATCCTTCTTTGCAAGAAGGTGAATGGATCAGGGAGGGAGAGGTCTGGAGAAGGAGGTGTTATAGGAGATATACACGAAGATGGGGAATGTCAGTGAAGGTGTACGATTGATCAAATGCATGTAAAGGCTTGTGTGCATCATAATTAAATGCGAGAAATAACAACATGGGACAACTAATGCAAACCTGGAGATTGAAGAAGATGGTAGGAGGGTGGACAGAGGATGGTATCAAAGCTCAAAGATTTGGAGTCTTCACATAAAGCAATCGACAAGGTTACGATGCTCGAGCAGCACTTGGAGTGTGACTGCAACACGATCCAACAATCGTGGTCTTTACTGAAGCTTAACTTCTATCTTCACTCTAACTTTCTCACTTTTTCCATCATAGGTAGCAAGGAGATGCTAGGAGGAACTCATGTGAAGTGGATGCTGGTAACAATCGGCCATCGATGGGTTTTATGCAGAGAATAGGTGGTTGGAGTGGTGGTTTCAACTGTTGGTGGTTGACGCAAGTGAAGAGTGAAGGATTGGGTCTGTGCTTTAGCACATCACAAAAGCATGAAGATCACATAACATGCAATCAAGAGCGACTAGTCGTACTAGTAGCTTAGGGCAACAAAAATTTAAAAAATATAAAGATAAACCACATGATATGAGAACCATTCTCATATCATTTCATCAAGATCATAAGTGAGTAATAGAATTCCCTCTTGAAGAATGTTTGTGATCACATATGACTCTAACTGAAGAGACCTCCTGTCTCCAATCCGAGCTGATGAAGGATGCGCTTGCGGGTGTGTGAATGAGACGTGTGCTTCCCCCAATCTGAGTTGAATATACAAGTGTGGAGTCACTTGATTTCGGCTCATGAAACCTATGGCCTTCCTTATGATCAAGAGGCACCGAAGAAGGCGGAGATCCACGAGCAATCGATCCGATAGCTCAACAATGTCACGACGACTGCGATGCTCTCTAGGTCAGTATGGGTGACGATTGCAATATTGGGAGAGAGAGAGAGAGGATGTGTGTGAGAATATAGAGAGTTATTGCTCTTGTAATTTTTGTAAAGAAAGAGTTAGGTCTAGCCTTCTTTCATAACATATTGGATGTCAACGGATCTCAATCCACGTGCACACATAATCAATGGGTGTAGATTATTTTGTGCTTTCAATCAATGGTCATGATTTTGTTGCATAATTTTGCAACAACAAATAATCAATTTAAAATTAATTAAATATGCTGCAAATAATCTTCATCATATTTAAGTTAATTAGAATCAAGTTCATGTGGAAATAAAGGAAAGAGGATAAGACTCCTTCCTTTAGTAGAGTGGACAGCCACTCATGAGTATGACTTCGTGGTCGTCCACCCTCTTAAAGAGGAAGGTGGCTCTCTTCTTCCTTAATTGAGAGATCTCATATACCTTCAAATATTCCACGTGTGCAACAACTTTGGTTGCAAAATTATTCTCCAAAATAATTACAAATTTTTTTTTGATATATGAATCATATTCATACATCCAATATAAAATTTAAAGTTCATTTACAATTAATTATTCAATGTGAATCCAATTCACATCAACATTTAATTCGAGTATACTATTTACAATTAAATATCTCCAATATATTATAAATCATATTTGTAATATTTATGATTATTATGGATAGTGATATCCACACTAATCATATCCTTGATAATTAAATCATATTTAATTATCTTAGATAACTATTGTCATTTATCTAAATAATATGAATCATATTCATATTATTTTATGGTAATGTAATCATATTTGATTATCCATTTCCCAATGCTCATATGAATCATCAACAATTGAATTATTCTTAAACTCTTTTAAGAACAATGTGCTTTCTCTGTGGATACTTGGAGATAAGGATTGGACAATTGTACATTACATGTGTAGTGACTTGTACTGAGATCATATCTCAAATCTAAATCTCAGTGACCTCTCAAAGATGTTTGATTAAATCAAAATGTAAATATAATATTCTCATTGCATTTGATTCACATTCAGATCAATGTCCAACATTTGGACTAAGATTTGATTACTAATCTGCTGAGAGGAGTCACTAAAATCCATACATGTTTCATCACTCCCTTGGAATGGAAGTGTCATGTGTTATCCGATCGTTTACTTTCACATCACCCTTGAGTATTCCTAATACCCTTATATTATGCATATTGGAAGACCTAGAATAAATCTGAAGTTTTAGATCATATTTATATTGTCTTATTTAGGGTTTTATCATTAAGTTTTCATTCGGTCATGGCGAGTTGGCATCGATCATATGCTTTCCAAAAGAATATATCATACCTACAAATTCTTGTCATGCTTCTAAAGCAAGATGACTATGCTTGGAATTTGATTGGTCTCAATACCTCATGAGTGAGCATGTCTTCTAGTTCAGTAGCGAACATGTATGATCCCTTTGAGAGATAGTATTACTCATATGCCCTCGTATGCACACCAGCTTGCCAATGTATAGACTTTGATTAGGTCATCAACCTAATGGTTTGCCTAATGTACATACTTTGACATATAGCAATACATTTGTCTCTGGTCAGAGGATGTATGCCTATATCCATGACATCATATGACATAGATCTTAGTTATCTCGATCTTGTCAAGTCAACTCTTTGACCTAACTTATCTGACACCTCTGTTTATTCCTATGCAGCGAACATGCATTAAGAGGTCAGTCAAATATCTGCCTTTAGGGAAGTATTTACATCTTCTCATGCTGGAGATCATCTCTTAACAATCATTTAAAGGTACCTGATGAGTCCTCAATCTAACTCTTTAGATTTCATCCAAGTATCAGCATCTATGATCCAACCATTAAATAAATAGTTGTATGATTATTAAGATGGTCATGGTACATAATCCCAATTGTACTAATGGACCTTATAAGTGCATTCATTTATTTTAGTTTCAGACTGGAAGTGAAATAAACCAATAACCTTTATTGATATATCAAAGATTATAATAACATTTATTGTAGGAATGATTTGCTATGTGCTCGCATGGCTAACAATCTTACACTAGCCCTCAGAATCATTCATGTATAATCTTTTAACTCATGCTCATTATATGTTGGTCAAAAACCATTTGGGGAAAAAGGTTTGTAAGGGGATCAACGTCGTTATCGGTACAGACAACCTTGGTGATGATGATGTCACCACACTTTTGAATCTCCCAAATGATGTGGTATTTCCTTTCCATGTGTTTGATCTTTTGACGCCACCTAGATTATGTCGCCCGAGCTATAGGTCCAGTGTTATTGCAGAGCAGCGGGATAGGAGTATCAGAGGAAACTATACCAAGTTCCAAGATGAACTTGCCTAATAATAGAGAATTGTCAAATTATAGAATTGATTAAAGCATTTTGAGTTATCTCAAAAAGAATATGTGAACCTTCAGGATATTAAAGTCCTAATATTTAATAATCAACTTTTTGAATAGTAGTAATCTTATGCACAAACCCCCATATTCATTATTTTTTAAAAATATTAAATCAGATTTAATTTCATAATCCAGTAACTTATTGAATAGCATCGATCTCATGCAAAAAACCTTAAATCGCCATCTTCAAAATATGAATTCACGAGTTCTAATCTGATCTATGCTTAGTATGAAAATGTATAAATCAGAATAATCTTTAAGCAGAACATCCATGCATAATTCCCTAATTTTCGTCCTTAAACTTACAAGAATAATGGCTCTAAATCTAATCCAAATTCAGATCTAATATGTATAAAGTAGTGATTTCTTGAGAGCGGTAAATTCATGCAAAAATCCCCCAATTTCATATTTAACATATCAAGGACAAGACATCTATAAGTGATCCCAATTCAGACATGAAATTTGATCTAAATGTACAAAAAAAACAAAAGCTTTTAAGAGCTGATATGCCATGCAAAATCCCCCAATTTCTAATCCTTTGAAATCTAAGATAAAAAACCACCAATTGATCTCAAATCAGATCTGAAATATATTAAAACAATAGCTTTTATAGGTCTTATTTTAGACTCAAATCATACCATTTTATCCCCTATTTCTCTCAATTTTAAGGCATGAACAGTGTTTAAGTAGTGGTCTGATTTTGGGTCATAATACATACAAATCACCCCAAATTTCTTAAATTTTTCATCGTAAATTTAGGGCATATGCAGTGGTTTGAAGTAAAGTCCAATTTTATGTAATTCTACTCCAAATTTCTTCACATTTGATTATGAAATCAAGTATAGAGTAGTCTGAATTTTGAATCTAAAAACATTCATGATACCTTGATACACAAGGATTGGAGATCAAATGCATGCGTGTAGCTTCAATTGAGGAAGGAGAGCGGCACAAGGGATTCAATTGCAACAAGGGTTGTTGTTGGGAGAAGCTTCCAAACCTCAAATATAATAGCAACATCCCTTGAAATGGGATATTTTGACTGTTGCTTTAAGTATTAACAACAACAACTTTAAGTCAATTGGAGGCAACAGTTATGGATGCCCATGGAGTGGTTCCAATGACAAAAGAGAGAGGCTATAAGCTCCGACAATAGCAAGAGCAACAACAATTCTTGATGTAATTTCCATTAGGATTTATGAAGGAGAAAGGGGTTGGAGGGCTACTCCTTCGGTAGTAACATTTGGAGAGAATTGGGGATTTTTTGGGTGATATATATAAGGGGAGAGGATGCTCTAAATCTTGACAAGTGGATAGACTTTTTGGGCCAAATGGAGAAACATAAAAGGCCGAAAGGGAGACAGTAGGACAACAGTTGTTGTCTGCTGTCATTTCTGGAAAATTTTTATTTATTTATTTTATTAATTTTAACCTCTCTCTCTCTCTTATTTGACCTTGTTGCATCAGAACTTCTCCTAAACCTTCACCTGAAGCATCTGTATATACTACATAATCTTGAGTACCTGAAGGAAGTGTAAGAATGAACACAGTCGTCAATCTTACCTTCATTGTCCCGAAGTCATGTTTGCATGAATCATACCAAATGAAAGGAACTCCCTTATGTGTCAATCGTCTCAAAGGAAGAACAACTCGAGAAAACTACTAACAAAGCGTCTGTAATAGCCCGCTAATCCAAGGAAGCTACGAATCTGAGTGATTGTCTTGGGTTCCTCCCGAGACATAGCTACCTCAATCTTTGCAGGATCAACTGGGATACCTGCTCCAGAAATGACGTGCCCAAGAAATGAGAACTAGGATAACCGGCACCCACACTTTCTCAGTTTGGCATACAATTTATGCTCTCGAAGTGTGTCCAGGACTATCTTCAGATTATCCGTATGATCTCATTCATTTCGAGAATAGATTAGCAATCGTCAATGAATACACTACAAACTTGTCCAAGTATGGATGAAAGATCTTGTTCATCATGTCCATGAATGTTGCAGGAGCATTTGTGAGCCCAGAAGACATCATAACAAACTTGTGGCGCCTATATCGATTCTTGAATGTTGTCTTTGGAATATCTGACTCTCAAATCCTCAGCTGATGGTATCCAGATTGAAGATCGATCTTTGAAAACACCGAAGATCCTTGTAGCTAGTCAAACAAGTCATCGATGAGTGGTAGAGGATAACAGTTCTTCATTGTTTTCTTTTTCAGTTGTCTATAATCTATGCATAATTTCATCGATCCATCTTTTTTTCTTGAAAAAAAGAACAGAAGCACTCCAAAGTGTAGTGCTCATCCTCACAAAACCCATGTCAAGTAACTCATGCAATTGCACCTTCAGCTCTCTCTCAACACGAATGGTGCAATGCAGTATGGAGTCATCGAGATTAGTTGTGCATCTGGTAGTATTATGATCATGAACTCAATCTCTCTCTCAATCCTGAACATGACTTAATTGTGTATAACTTACCCTTATTTCTCTTAAATCATCATGAATCAGTAACTATTCAATGGCCTGAAGTTATAATTAATTTGTATGCTAAACCTCCAAACATTTTATTCATAGATCAAAGGTATAGAATTGGTCTTGGATTAATCTTTATATGCTCAATCAATGTTATTGGCCTTAATAACTTGAATGCTAAAATCTAGTCAATCTATCAAAATCAGCCTTACAACTAAAAATATGGTTGATTTTATGATTAGTCGAACGATGGTCATGGTTTTATACACAAATTTTTAAAATGTTTCTTTGTTTGCTTTAGATTGACATATCTAAGTGATTTGTCAACATATATACATTACGGATAATGGTATGTACTAGTAGATTATACTAAAGGATCATTTGATAAAGATTATTAATCACATAATAGAGAATTGTCAAATTATAGAATTGATTCAAGTATTTTGAGTTATCTCGATAAGCATATGTGAACCTTCAAGATATTAAAATCATACTATTTAATTAGCAGCTTTTTGAATAGTAGTAATCTTATGCGCAAAACCCCATATTCATCCATTTTTTAAATCTTAAATCAGATTTAATTTCATAATCCAGTAACTTATCGAATAGCATCAATCTCATGCAAAAACCCCTAAATCTTCATCTTCAAAATATGAATTCAGGAGTTCTAATCTGATCTACACTTAATATGAAAATGTATAAATCAGAATATTTTTGGAGCAAAACATCCACGCAGAAATCCTCAATTTTCATCCTTAAACTTCCCAGAACAATGGCTCTAAATCTAATCCAAATTCAGATCTATATGAATAAATCAGTGATTTCTTGAGAGTGGTAAATTCATGCAAAAATCTCCCATTTTTCATCTTTAACATCCCAAGGATATGATATCTATAAGTGATCCAAATTCAGACATGAAATTTGATCTAAATGTACCAAAAAATAATAGCTTTTAAGATTTGATATGCCATGCAAAAACCCCCCAATTTCTAATCCTTTGAAATCTGAGATAAAAAACCACCAATTGATTTCAAATCAGATCTGAAATATATTAAAACAATAGCTTTTATAGGTCTGATTTTAGACTCAAATCATACCATTTTATCCCCTAATTTTTGCAATTTTAAGGCATGAACAGTGGATAAGTAGTGGTTTGATTTTGGATGCTAATACATATAAATCACCCCAAAAATCTTAAATTGCTCATTATAAATTTAGGGCATATGCAGTGGTTTGAAGCTAGGACCAATTTTCAGTAATTCTGCACCAAATTTCTTCGCATTTGATGATGAAATAAAGTATAAAGTGGTCTGAATTTTGAATCTAAAAATATTCTTGGAAGACAACAAAAGAGTGGGAAGATTGTACCTTGACTAAAAGAATGGGAGATCAAATTCATGCGTGTAGCTTTAAGAGGGGAAGAAGAGCAACAAGAGGGCTTCAAATGCAGCAAGGGGTTGTTGTTGCGAGAAGTTTTCAGGATTCAAATGTAGCAGCAACATCCCTTGAAATGGGATATTTTGACTGTTGCTTTAAGTATTAACAACAACAATAACAACTTTAAGGCAATTGGAGGCAGCAATTATGCTTCCCTTGGAGTGGTTGCAACAATAAAAGAGAGAGGCTGGAAGTTCCAACAGTAGCAAGTGCAGCAACAATTCTTGTTGTTATTTCCAACAAGATTTATGGAGGAGGAAGGGACTGGAGGGTGCTCCTTTGGTAGTAACATTTGGAGAGAATTGGGGATTTTTCATGTGGTAGATATAAGGGGAGAGGATGCTCTAAATCTTGACAAGTGGATAGACTTTTTGGGCCAAATGGAGAAACACAAAAGTCCAAGAGGGGGACAACAAGACATCAATTGTTGTTTGCTGTCATTTCTGGAAAAATTTTATTTATTTATATTATTATTTTTAATCTTTCTCTCTCTCTCTCTCTCTCTCTTATTTGAAATGTCAAAGTTGTCCGCATTCATCCTTTGAGTCTCGAATTCTGATGTACAATATCTCATTTTGACTATCTATGCATGATGATCAAAAGATACAAATTTTATACTTTTCTGATCCAAGATGGATATAGAAATGAATGAAATATAGACTTGATTTTTTATCAAATTTTGCAATTTTAAACTATTAAACGACCTCTAATTGATGAATGGTCAATTTTATTGGTCTTTTTTTATCAAAATAGATTTTTTAGTGGTCTCTGTTTTGCAATTCAGATTTCATGTCATGGATTTTTGCTTCTAATGGCACTCGTTATTAATTGAATATTAAATGATCTTACAAACTCTTAATCGGGTCAAATTCGGTTTAGTCGGATCCAGATGTCGTAAATATAAAACCCTCAATAGGGGTCTCGTCCTCGGGATTTGAGTCAAGGTCACTATTTCTTTTATCTGAGTTTTATATGGCTATAAAAACCTCAAAGGGTTTTGAACCCATAAAAAAACATCAAAGGGAAAACAAGATATTTTCTTCAAACATGTATAATTAAATGGGACTGTTTTGATAATTATCAGAAAGAGCTGCAGGTATTATACCCACATATTTGTCGTGGTCTCCCATGTCACCTCTTTGACACCATGTCAGTACCATAGCACTTTGACTAAGGGTATTTCTTTGTTGCGAAGCTTCTTCGTAGCACTATCTAATATCCACAATGGTCGCTCCTCATGTGTCAAGTCTAGCTCCATGTCAAGGTTCTCGTAACGGATGATATGTCGAGGGATATGCATGTATTTCCTAAGGTTGAATATTTTAAAGACATCATAAATAGTTGATAAGTGTGGAAAAAGGTCTACTCAATAGGTTGCCTTTCCAACATGAGCAATAAACTCAAATGATCCAACATATCATGGCACCAACTTGCCACGGACGCCAAATCTCTTTACTCCCTTCATGGGAGATACTTACAAAAACACCCAATCTCCTACCTAGGTTTATAGGAATTTCATTAGTATATACTATTAAATAAATCATATTTTGAATATGAATTTAGAGAAGACTATTGGATTACTTGAAACTCCAAATCTCTTCTCTAACGATCTGCATAACATTTTTGGCAGCTCTGGGAAGGATATTGAGAATCCTTAAGCGCATCACGAAAGCGTGTCGATCGCATCATATGCGATCGGGGCGACTAGTCGCACTAGTCTCTAGATGCGGTGGAAATTAAAATTTTTAAATCTAAAGATGAAACCACATGATCACGAGAACAATTCTCGAATCGTTTCATCAAACCACAAAGTATAAGGAATACCTCTTGGAGCGTGGTTGTGATCGTGAGATCCCAAACAAGAGATCCTCCTGTCTTAAGTCCGATCCACGAAGAACGCACTTGCGGGCGCGATGATGAGTCGTGTTCCTCTCGCAATCCTCGATAAAGATCCAAGCAATGAATCCCCTGATTTTGTCAAACAAAATTTGTCGTCTTCTTTAGAGCAAGCAACTCCCAAGAAGAAGGAGATCCTCGAGTCGTCGAAGGCGAAGGCGAGAGACTCTCCTTCTCAATGCACAAAGTGGGCAGCCACCTTGAATAAAGAGAGAGAGAGAGAGAGGGTAGGCGAGAATGAGAGAGAGAGAGTAGTAGGCTTATACAACTCTTAATAATGTACCAAGAAAGGCTAGGCTAGCCTTCCTTTTATATTAGTTTAGGATCCAATGGATCTCAATCCATGGGACACATAGATCCAACGGCCATGGGAGGTCTATGTATTAATCAATGGCCAAGATTGTTGTTGGTTTAAAATCAACAACATTAATTTATATTTAAATTAAATATATGTTGCAACATTATCAACATAATTTAATTTAACATAAATCAATTAATTAAGAGATTAATCAAGATAATAAGAAGAAGATAATGTTGCCTCCCTAAAAAATGGGGCGTCACCCATGACTTTTTCATGGGTGACGCCACCTCATCAAAGGTGGCTATTATCTCCCTTTTATTATGTTATATTATCTCTTAATAATATGTAATAACCATTATCACATAATAATCCACCAAATTAATTCCAAATTAATTTGTGAATTTTTCAATCATGCCATTGAAAATATGTGAATCATATTCACAACCCAAACTAATTTGTAAATTACATTTCCAATTAATTAATTAATTAATTAATTAATGTTAATCCAATACACATTAATAATTAACAAATGCTATTTACAAGAATTCTCTCTCTTCAATATATGTATATTATAAATCATATTTATAACACACAAATATTATGGATAGCATTATCCACATTCTCTAATTTCCTTGATAATTAAATCCCATTTAATTATCTCGGATAATCATTCTCTTAATATGAATCAAATTCATATTATTCTTGATAATTAAATCTCATTTAATTATCTCAGATAATTATTCTACAATTTAAATTCATTCATATTAGGCTTGATAATTAAATCTCATTTAATCATCAAGTCTTTCTTGCTTGGATATGTAGTTCATCAAATGAATTATTCTTGAACCCCTTCAAGAATAATGTGCTTTCTCCACAGATACTTGGAGATAAGGACAGGGCGATTGTATTGTTCCACGTATAGTGACTTGGATGTTGAGATCTCATCTCAAATCCAGATCATACGAACCTCCCACAGATGCTTGATTAAATCAAGACCTCAAATCTAATCTTCTCACTGCATCTGAATCTCTTTCAGACCAATGTCCAACATTTGGACCAAGATCAGATCGCTTCTCTACTAAGAGGAGTCACTAAAATCCAGACATGTTTCATCACTCCCTCAGAATGGAAGCGTCGTGGTTATACAATCGTTTATGATCACATCACCCTCAGGTATTCCCAATACCTGTCCATCCTGCATACTGGAAGACCTATGATCAACCCGAAGATCAAGATCAATTTTATATTGTCTTCTTTAGGGTTTTATCACTAAGTTTCTCATTTGATAATTGAGATTTAAAATCGATCATATACTTTACAAAATCATATATCATACCTAGGTCTTGATCATATACTTTCCAAAAGTATATATCAAACCTACAAATTCAGTCAAGCTTCCAAAACGAGACGACCGTGCATGGAATTTGATTCTTCCCAATATCTCATGAGTAAGATCATGTCTTCCGATTCAGTAGTGAACCTGTATGATCCCTTTGAGAGATCGTATTACTCATATTCCCTTATATGCACCCCTGCTCGTCGGTGTATAGACCTTGGTTAGGCCATCAACCTATCAGTCTGCCAAATATACATACTCATACATATAGTAATACATCTGTCTCCGGTCAGAGGATGCGTGCCTATGCTGTGACAACATTCAACATAGGACTTAGGTTATCTCGATCTCGTTAAGTCAACTCTTTGACCTAACTAATCTGACACCTCTGAATCACTATTCCCATGCAAAGGACATGCATCAAGAGGTCGGTCAGATATCAACCTATGTGAGAAAGGATTGACATCTCCTACTCGGGCTGGAGATCATCTCTTAACAATCATTTAACGGTGCGTGATGAGTCCTCAATCTAACTCTTTAGATATTCATCCAAGCACCAACCTCTATGATTCAATTATTGAATCAACAGTTGTATGATCATCAAGATGGTCATGGTACATAACCCTAATTGTACAGAGGGACCTATTATGCAAATTATTTATTCTTCATTTCAGATCAGGGAATGATATTTGCAATAACATTTATAGCATAATGGCTCGTCGTGGGCTCATATGTCCAACAATCTCCCACTAGCCCAAAGAGCCATTAATGGGCTAATCATTTAAACCCACACTCATGTGACAATCATAGGCTATTTAGAAATAGCTAGGTAAGCTGATCAGTCACTCTGTTCCCAAAAGACTATGCCAAGTCCTTTTACGTCACTTGCATATCCCTTGGTAACAGTGCTCGCATCCAATGCGAATGTTGCATCTTATGCAACCAATACTCAATCTTGATAAAGCAATTATAGTGTCCTTGATACTAATGCTCAATAATTATTACAACCAGTATTTCCATAATCCTTATTAGAATACCCTTATTCCCGGAGATCACTATCTCTCAAGGTATCTACAGTTAAGACCTTTTAGATCTCTATCTATAAAGTCTTAAGCTTTTGAAGGTATGACTTTGAGATCACTATCTCAAAAAATCTTGTCATGTATGAAGATTTTGTTATTACTACAATCAAGTGTTCTTTCTCCATAATAGGATTAGTAACAGTTTACTACTCCCACTGCATGGCAGATATGTGGCTTTTGTACACATCTAGCATACACTTAGCTTCTCGTAACTGCTTGCACAAGTGCAAGCAGTTCTAGCATTCACTTCCTCAACTCTTTGAGGTGCTATCCCTTTAGATAGGTCAGTATCAAATCTTAAGGTAAGGAAGCCTTTCTTGGAATTTCCAGAAAATGGAACATGTCCAAGGTGTACTACAAATGTGACAGTCCCAATACCCTCTTCTCTCTGCTTCTGAACACCTTCAGAACTAAGATCTAAGAGGCATCTTTGAAATCATATCTCAAGGTATGGAATAGCCAGATCATAAAACACTTATTATCACCCTTATATCATTCCAAATGATTAGGATATTATCTACATTTAGCACGATGAACACAATGGCACTCCCACTAATCTTCATATGGTTCATCAAGATTCTATCTGAAATACTTTTATAATTTCATCAAATCTGATGTTCCAACAATAAGAAGCTTATTTGAGTCCACAGATGGATTTCTTTAGCTTGCACATCTTGCTCTCCTTAATCATGAAGCCCTGGGGCTACTTCATGTGAATATCCTAAGAGAGGTATTCTTAGAGGAATGCAATCTTGACTTACATCTTGAAGATGCAATAATCAAGTTGTGTAGCTAAGGTTAGCAATATTCTGATGATTTTAAGCATGGTCACCGAAGAGCAAGTCTCATTGCAAGCAATGTCTTCTCTTCCGGTGTGTAGCTCATGGCTATGAACCGTGCTTTGAAGGTCTCTATCTTCTCATCAGGTTCCCTCTTCTCTTCAAGATCCATTTACATCTGAATGGGTCTAGTCCTTATAGGTGGATCCTCAAGGGTCCATATACAACATTTGTATATGAAGTCTACTTTAGATTTTATTGTTAATATCCATCTTTCCATGTCATGATCTTCAGGAGCTTCATCACATGAAGTTCGATCATTGTCAGACTTGACTGACACATGGAATACATCCTCAAACTTATTTGAAGAGGTAATAGTGCTTCATCTTTAATTGTCCTTTTAGTTCCCGATTTCAGGAGCCTCATTATCTTCTCAAGATTAAATGAGTTCCTTCACTTCATTTTCATCTTGATTCTCAATAGAGTTATCTTCTAAGAATCACATTCTCAGAGATGAGATCTTTTAAAAATCTCAGGGTCATAAAGTAGATTTCTAATTCCATCCTTTATTTTCCTAATGAAGTAGCACTCCCAAGTGCTAGATTCCAGCTTACATGCATGGAACCTTATTAAGGATATATAGTGTAGTCTCTACTACATATATACCTGGAAACTAAGAGGTAACTATGTTAAAATTCATCATTGATAAAATCATGTCACACATGATTCAATTGTATCTCCCTACAACTCTATTGAGTTCAGGTTTATCAGGAGGAGTGAGATAGAAATGATATTCATATCTTCATAAGGTATTCTTTGAATTTTATCTAACAGGTACAAGCTACCTAGGTTAGATCAAATTCATTTCATCTTTCTTAAAACTTTGGTTCTAAATCAAAATTGTGAAATCTTTGAACATTTCAAAGGTTTCTCAGGTGAAGAGAAGAAATCTCATATCATACATAATCATCAATAGATATCACATATCCATAATGTTTACTATGATATAGATGATCTACATACATCAATATGTATGAGATCTTGAATACCTCGACATCTAACACCATTCCCAGAGAAGGGTGTATTGGACATTTTATTTTGAATACAATATTCACAAGTATGCAAGATTTGAAATTTTAGACAATCTAAAGTTTCATATCTTACCAGTCTACTGATCTCATCAGTAGACATATGTCCAAACTTGATGCCAAATCATTGTCAAATGATCTTCATCCTCCTATTAATCTATCAAGGTTTAATTTTCAGTATTAGAAATCTTAATGAACCATTCATTAATTTTCTAATTTAGTAGAGTCCACTAGATGCCAGATTACTATCTGAAATATATCCATTATAACTCTTTATGATAGGCTTATTCCAGAATTCATGTTTATTTCCAACATTTAGAAATAAACTATGAGTGTATTCTTGTATTTAGGTCATAGAGACATTCTCCAAGATTAAGGGCTCTCCCACTGAGAATATGAAGTCCATCTATAAAATAGAGATTGTTGCAACAATTACATCATTATCCATGTAGATGACTATTAAACCTTAAGATCAAATTTCTAATCTTCTAATATATATATATATATATATATGCAACCAATTGCAAATATCAGTAGAAGATTGGGATACAATTATCGGACTTTATCTTATGAAATAAGTAAGTCAAAGTCAATGATTATATGTAGATTATTCTGATGCTCTATCTGAGTCCTTCGCTAAGGATTTTAGACAAACTTGATACTCATACTATCAACACATCAACTTATTTCAGTATTGGCATTCATCCAACTCTTTGGATGTCATATGGAAGTCACAGAAGTACAATCAAATCTTTGACTTTCCTTCTCACATGGGTCTGACCCACGCTTCCATTGTGCTCTCTTTATCTATAAACAAGCATTGTTTAAGACAAAGAATCTCTTATGTTGAATTCAAAAGATTTCAATACAAGAGCACTTCAACATTTATACATGCTTCATTAAATTCATACAAAATGATTAATATGAAGCTTCATGAATGACTAGAGTATAGACAGTAGAATGATGACACTCATCATATCTACATACATCTTAACTCTTAGAGACTTAGGTTCAAGTAGGTATTCAAACATTTTGAATACATCATCTCTTTCGAGCCACCATTCTGCATAATGCAGAGAACCATGTCAATCATGATTAAATGTCTAGAGCACATATGTATGCCAGAACATCTTCTTAGATTTTTATAAGGATTATTTGACAATT
This sequence comes from Ottelia alismoides, assembly GCA_037367405.1. Classification (NCBI taxonomy): domain Eukaryota; kingdom Viridiplantae; phylum Streptophyta; class Magnoliopsida; order Alismatales; family Hydrocharitaceae; genus Ottelia; species Ottelia alismoides. Next base: position 289,935 of record JAZKJV010005025.1, read on the forward strand.
ACGATCGTCATCAACATGTCACTTCCAAAGTACACTCGATGAAAGATCAAGACTATAGAGACACACAAACCCTAAGGTGATGTCTTATTGTCTTATTTAATTATCGTTCCTCATTATGTCGAGGAAACTTGCACATTGCAACCACATACATTATGTGTCCAATTGCAAGTACAATATCTGGATCATGAGTCCAATCCATGATATTTTACTGGTTATCATTGAGTATAACATTGAGTGGGTTTAATGAAGGATTATCTGAAATAAGAAATTTGCATAAGGGTATATATAATATATATACATGTTTTACTTTGATTTAGGAATTTTTATATCAAAGTTGTCTTGCATTGTCAACAATGAAAGTTCATTCCCTTAATCACTTTCAATGTAAGAGATATTCTTACCATTATATCTCTAGCAAGATCTGAGATCTCCTTTCCTATCTTTGTCACATCCCAATAATAAGAGAACTTGCGACTCCAATAAAAAGAAGCAGGAACTCATTCCGCCTTGCAAGTCCAACTTGCATTCCCAATTCGGTCTTTAATGCCCGGGCCCACCACCTCTAAGATGTTGACCCGTTGCTAATTGAACCAACTATCAACAGGATTAGAACTCGCTATGCGCAATCTAATATCGCCCCAATAATATGAGGACTCGATATTGGGGTCACTACGTATACGACCTTACTCTTTTGAGAAGCAAAGAGCCCGATCCAGATGCGCTAGTGATGAATCCACGATTCATCATCTCAATATCTTGATCTTAGCAAAATCCACGAGTAAATTCCCTAATAAATGTATATAAAATCAATAAATTAACAAATGACTCTTGTAAATAAAATACATGAATTATTGTATATTAGATTGTACAAAATAAATTAACAATAAAAAGCCGCAAAATCAAAGGAGTTTTATACATGTAAATAGCCCAAAACTTTATGTATTTTTAATAATTTCATATTAACTCCTTTTTGGCTAATTCTTTCTCCAACATGTTCATATCAATGTATATAAAAATAAAAAAATACAAAACAAATTTTACCTCAAATAAATACTCCTAGATCCCAATGGGAAAAAGCCGTAAAGACCAACTTCCAAGCTAGATTCCTGCTCCGTATGAACTCCAAATTCACCAAACTCACTTTTAAAGTTCAAATTAGAAATTTATCTATCCAACGGAAGTGGTTTCATTAAAATCGGAGCTCATTTGTAAAAGTTGGGTTTTGGGACCTAGATGTACATTGTATATTATGTATATATTCATTCCTTCTTCATTTTTATTTTATCTTTCTTAATTAGTAAAAATACAAAAAAATCATACTTGTGTTATATTTTGATTATACTATTTTATTGTATTTTTTCCGTTGTAAATATCTCTTATTAAAAAGAAAAAAATACATATTAGAAAAGCAAACAAAAAATGTACATGTTGTATGTATTCACTTGTAAATTCACCATTTTTTCCCTCTTTATTTTTTGTTTTATTTAAAGTAGCATACTTTATATCATTATTTATTTATTTTTCTCATTCTCTACAATAACTTCCATTTTCTTCCATTAAACTCCAAGTCTTCTTTCAACCTCCATTCCACTCCATATTCTTCCACCAACCTCCCATTCAACTCCACCAATAATAAAACTTCCCATTCAACACCACCACTTCTCTAACTCCCATTATTCATCTCTTTATAATCATCTCCACATCCACATTTTTCCCCATCCACCATTCTTATAGAATAAGGAGAGAGCTTGGAGTGTTTTGTTGGTGACAGCTGCGAAGCATCGTCCTCAAGCGACGACCTCCTTCAGGTGAGATCCGCAGAGCTCCACTCCGCGTCACGAGTTCCCCGTCGAGCTCGTGTAGCTTCTCCGGTTTTTATTTCGCCAATCGGATCGAGGCGACAACAGGAGTTCAGCGTAGCTGCTCCGCCAATCCGGCGAAGAATCAGGTAAGTGTTACTCATCATTTCTCTTGTGGTTTTATTTCATCTAATATCTTACTCTCTTGTTGTCTTGATCATTTTTTTATTACCACCACTTCACCACCTATCATTTACATCCCTCATACCACCTTCTCACTTATTTTTATTTCATCACTCCCATTTCTCCACTTTCATTTCCTGTTTGAAAAAAAAATAAAAAAATAAAATCTAAAACAAAAAAATTAGAACAGCAAAAAGAAAAGTAAAAAAAATTAAAAAAAATAAAAAAATTTTGCAGGGAAGCAGCAGCCCACGGCCACCGCCCCTCTGCATCTCCACCACACGTCGCTACCGCGGGCGGCGCCCCATCCAGCGCGCCGCCGCGCGTGCCCGCCGGCGGGCACCGTCATCTCCCTCGACTTGTATTTATTCCATTTTTTCAATTATTTCTCTTCATATTCTTGTATATATCTTGTTGTTTATCTCTCTAATATAAATCTCATTTTCCTTGCGAGGGCCCGGTGGACTTGGAGTACATCGGAGGTCGACGGACGTGACGCGTGCCGACTGCTGAAGATCAAGGAGAATTAGTTTATTTTTTAGAGAATTTTTGTAATTATTGTAATAACTTAGGTAATTCGCTCTTTTCAGCGACTCTTGTAGAAGAGCTCGCGCTTGTATCCGGACTGGACTTTGGACCCTCTTGTGGTCGTGTGGTTGCTTGACGTAGAATAGGACTTGCACTCGCGGCTCTTAGAGCATTTTTATCAGATTATCTTGATTGCTTGTGCTCGTAATATTTAGGACCACACATCACATTTAACGAGACGCACTTGGACCGCTGGGCTATTAGTCAAATTTAACTTGTTCATCACTCGTTAATAGAACTGCCTGTCTAGGAACAGTTTTCTCGTTTGCATTCATTTAGTATAAAATTTCAATTCTGCCTTGCATCCCGCATGTAGAGCGCGAGGATCATTGTAAGTCTTCTGAACTGGGCATGCATCATTGATTTCATTACTTGCATCGACTTTTCTCGACTCCCTCCCCTTGGTTTTTGAAACTTAGGTTAAATGGAAATCGGGACTGATCGTTAGGCGTGCTTTGTTTGGTGGACTAATCAAGTGATAACAAACTTAAAATCGGGACTGCTAATCAGAGTTGACCAAAAAAAACTGATTAAAACTAACACTTGTTTTGGGAGAGCAAAACCCTCATTATATGCTTGGCTAATTGTGATTGTTGAGAGGTGAGGACGCATCCCTAGGATAGTGCCCAAAACCTACTTTTGAGCCTTGCGTAATTGGATTGATATCTTGATTTATCACCTAATTAAAACTGAAAAGATAAACGGTCGGACTTTTGCGACCATCATTGTGTTGAGTAGGTGAACTCAGGGTTTGCTCTTGTGTTTATTTGTTTGTGTGTTATTCGGTGCACTTGCACGTTTCCTTCCTCGATCCGCTTCATTCTCTCATATCCCTTTCAAGATGTCAGAATATTGGTCATCATATCCACATCATTCTTCTTCGACCATATTTCGATCATCTCCACCCTCTCATTCCTCTTTATACCCACACCCCAACCGCGAAGTCAGAACTCCGACTGACTTCCGCACTTCTTCGTCCTTCTCACCTACCCCACATTCTTACACCCATGACCCACAACCACTCTATATTGACTCACCATATTCTTGTCTGCTTGCTGGAATCAAGGAACCAATCGAAGAGCAAGCGACTGCTGAGATGAATGATTGGCATAATCAGTTGACCCCACATACCTCATTTTCACCTCGAGTTGGGACAGAACAACAATTTCCATATACACATCCTGACTTAACCTTAGGGTACAACATGGTCGACCAGACAAACCGAATGGAGAGGCCTGCACCGTACGATCTTCCTGACTTGATTGACCTCAGTGATAGAGCCGACATTGACAAACCTTCATATTACCCATTCGGAGAGCCGACATATACAGGGGATTGGACTCAAGAGACCGATCTACAGACCCCATGTTTACTGACTCCACCTTATGAGGCTCTGACCAACATCTGCCATACAGATGGGTCTTACTCAACCCAGCATTACACGCCTGAGTCAAGATGTGTTGAGTATAAGATCCCAAGTTCTCAGCGGTATCCTCCAACTGAGCAGACTTCTCTCATGATGTACCATGAGAACTTATTGGAGGATGATATTGGTAGACTGATTAAGAGTCCAGGTAGGAATGTGGATCATGGATTTCGCGGATTGAATATTGAAAACCTGGAAGACACCGGATTGACCACACATCATGTACAGCTGGAGTCCCTTCTACCTCCCTCTTCTACTAACCACTTTCTCTCCAAACCAGAGTCTGTACATTCTCCTAGTCCTCCTTCACCTACCAAAAAGACCAAAAAAATTGAAAACTCAGAAAATACCATAAAATTTGAAAAAGGAAAAGATCTAAAGGTACTCTCAGAATACCAGCCGGATCAGCCTCTGGCAGTACTCCCGCCAGACCCTTACGATTCAGAGCCGTTGATGGATGTCAATGGGATTTGGTATGACCGCCCCCAGCCGGTATCCGATGAGACCATCCCGGATTCCGTTGGGCGGCCGGAGGTGCCCAGCCCCAGCAGCAGCCGTCAGGACAGGGTGGCCAGTACAGCCATCAGAGAGATCACCACCACCAACAGCCACCAGTGTACCCACCACAGCAGTAGCAGCAACAGTCACAGCAGTATGGTCCTCGTCCCTATCAGCAGGGACAGTCTTGGAGGCGTGAGCAGCCTCATCAGCAGCAACAGCATCCCCAGCAGTACCCCTCTCACCCACAGCAGCACCAGCAGCAGCAGCCTCACTACTAGAGAAGCTACCCGTCAGGTTCTCATGGGTCATCCTATGAGAACCCTGCCTTGGATGACATAGCCCGCCTTCTTACAGATTAGCAAGCTACCTTTCGACGGGAGATGGATGAGTTCCACCAGGAGATGCGGGACATCGTGAGAGGGAAGGCCGCCATCCCTGCCTAGATAGAGCCAACCCGAACAACCTGAAGAGAAAAGGGATGTGGGACTAGAGAATAGAGTGATATGGACAACTGGATCTATACAGGTCGGAAGAACAGTGATAATCAGGCGTGATATGTAATGGATGTGAGTCAAGAGACCACATCTCACGCAAAGTGAATAGGGGCAACATCAACGACCCGCGGCTCATGATCGAGAAATGGCTTGAGCCGCTGGCCGTTCACTCGAAAGGTACTCTCAGAAGACAACTCAGATATGTCACTACTCCCATTGTCGTATACCTTTCTCACAAGATAAGGTCCATTCCATTTGCTCTGTAGCTTCCCTGGAAATAGACGAAGCCTAGCATCAAACAGCCATACTCTCTGTCCAGGCTCAAAATGCTTGTGGCTGATATGAGAATCATGCCACTCTTTCACTCTCTCCTTATACTGTAGGCTGTTTGAGAAGGCGGTATCACGAAGCTCTTTCAGGACTGCTAACTCCGCCCTCCTCTGGTCTCCTACACTATCTAGATCCAAAAGAATATCTGTAACTGCCCAAAGTGACCTGTGCCTCAACTCAACTGGTAAATGGCACGGCTTGTCATATACGAGGCGAAAGGGAGATGCGCCCAATGGTGTCTTGAAAGACGTCCTATATGCCCACAAGACCGAGTCCAAAAGCTGTGACCAATCCTTTCGGTCAGGGCGGACGACTTTCTGCAATATAGTCTTAATCTCCCTGTTCGACACTTCGGCTAGACCATTCGTCTGTGGATGGTATGGAGTGGCAACTCGACGGTCTATGCCGAACTCGCTAGCAAGGGCCTTTAATTGGACGTTGATGAAATGAGACCCCCCATCTGAAATCAATACTCGAGGTACCCCGAACCGTGTAATGATGTGCTTCCTCAAAAATCTGCAAATTGTCCTGGCATCTGCGGTTCGGGCGGGAATGGCCTCAACCCAACGAATCACATAATCAACGGCCAACAGAATGTACTCAAATCCCTGACTCTTAGGGAATGGACCCATGAAATCGATGCCCCATGCGTCAAAAACCTCACGGAAGTGTATGGGCTGCATCAGCATCATATCACGCTGTCCACAAGTGCCCATTCTCTGAAAGTCATTACATCTCTTCACGAACTCATCAGAGTCCTTGAAGAGAGTAGGCCACCATAGGTCGGATTGGAGCACTTTCTGTGCCGTTCTCCTCCCTGAGTGATGTCCTCCTGCCTCCAGCTTGTGGCAGTAAGTAAGGATGTTGTGATGCTCCTCCTGAGGAATGAACCTACGCCAGATACTATCCCCTCCCTCATGGCAAAGGATGGGATCCTCCCAATGGTAAAACTTGGCCTTCGCGAGGAAGGTCTCAAGTTTCTGCCTGGGCCAATCTTGTGGAACTTTCTTGGCGACAAGATAGTTCACAATATCGGTGTACCATGGGAGCGAGGCGATAGCAAGGATCGCCTCATCTGGAAAGGTCTCACAAATAGGGTCAATCTGCTCAGAATCCTCAAGATACTCCAATCGGGAGAGATGATCCGCCACCACATTCTTGACTCAAGACTTATCCTTAATCTCTATGTCAAACTCCTGGAGTAGAAGGATCCATCTGGTCAGTCTGACCTTGGCATCCTTCTTTGCCATGAGGTACCTAGTTGTACCGAGTCGACATCTGCCCCGCTTTTGCTTTTTCGTAGCAGAAAAGAATCCCTTACCCCCGGGAAAGCTGTGAACTATATATCATAGAAGATCATTCCGACCGCCGTGAAGTCGACACCCGGCATGATGTGCCCGCTATTCCTGGGGTCTCTTCTTCAAAGTTCGCGTTCCCATGTCACTTCACACTCTGGCAAGTTCTTCCTCTATTAAGATTATCTAATAAGAAAGAAGTCAGTGCCAAAAACAACGAGAAAAGATTGATCCCCCTTCCAAACCCCCAACCACCTCGCCCATCTGACCTCTTTATCAACACACCCGCCCATCCGGATGTTTGGAGGTGCTCGTGTAGGCACATTCCTGAGATTCTTCTAGGGTCCGCATGATCAGGCTTTAACTGGCTTACATGGACTACGACGTGTAGCTGCTGCTTCCACCTTTGGGGCAGCTGTCACTGGTAAGCCACGTTGCCTACCGATTGGGAAAGGCCCCCTAATATATAATAGGCCCATGCTATTCTAGTCCTGCTTCCCTCTGTGATTGAAGCCAACTCTCTTTCCTCACCCGAGACGCTGGAAAGTAGGCTGAGGAGTCAGGTACCCCCGGTTCTTGACTAATGAGAGATGCCTCAGAAAGATCATCCCTGGAGAATCATAGGTCCGCGATCAGCGGAGCGGGAAAGATGAGACGCGATGGGGAAGGACGCCTTATAGTCTAGAATGCGTGGGTAGGCTTTCGGTGACAGACGGAAGGAGCTTTTCACTAGAATTGGGCTGACTAGTTGATGGCGGTATGATCAGTATACAAGGTCACTCTAGATCCAATAATGTACGATCTGAACTTATCTAGGGCGAAGACTACGTCTAGCATCTCCTTCTCTGTGACTGTGTAGTTCCGCTGCACGGAATCCAATGTGCGGCTAGCGTAGTGGATGGCAAATGGAACTCCATCCCTCCTCTGTCCTAGCACAACCCCCACGGCAAAATCGGAGGCGTTCGTCATGATCTCGAATGGGAGAGACCAATCGGGTGGCTGCAGGACAGGAGCCTCTATCACACTTCTCTTGAGAGTCTCAAACAACGGAAGACACTTGTCATCAACAAGGAACTCGGTGTCTTTCATCAACAGATCAGTCAACGGTCGGGCAACCCTACTGAAATCATGAATGAATCGCCAGTAGAAACCAACGTGCCCCAGAAAAGACCGTAACTGCCGCAAGTTGCACGGTGGTGCGAGTTTGCTAATGACATCCACCTTGGCCGGATCAACCTTCATGCCCCTGTTGGAGATGATGTGGCCAAGCACCGTCCCTTAAGTCACCATGAAGTGACTCTTCTCCCAAGATAATACCAGGCGAACCTCTATACATCGCTGAAGTACTCGATCTAGGCAGTCAAGACAGGAGTCGAATCCGTCGCCATAAATCGAGAAATCATCCATGAAGACCTCCAAGCATTCCCCTACCATGTCTGAAAAGATCGACAACATGCATTTCTGAAAAGTCGCAGGGGCATTGCATAGCCCAAATGGCATGCGTCGGAAGGCGTATGTGCCGAAGGGACAGGTAAAGGTCGTCTTGTCCTGGTCCTCGGGAGCGATGGCCACCTGGTTGTAGCTCGAGTACCCATCCAGAAAACAATAGTGGCTCTTCCCTGCTAGTCTCTCAATGATCTGATCAATAAAGGGCAGGGGAAATGATCCTTCTTGGTGGCCTGGTTGAGTCGTCTGTAATCTACGCAGACCCTCCAAGAAGTGGGTACTCGTGTAGCGATCTCCTCTCCGGACTCCGTAGTCACTGTAGCGATGCCCGTATTCTTGGGCACCACATGTAACAGACTGACCCACTTGGAGTCGGAGATGGGGTAGATAAAATCGGCACTCCACCACTTCAAAATTTCCTTCATGACAACCTCTCTCAGATTCGGGTTCAGCTGCCGCCGGAACTCACGCGACGGCTTTGCCTCATCTTCGAGATAGATGTGGTGAGAGCACAGAGCCGGACTAATCCCCTGGAGATCTGCTACGCTCCATCCTATCGCCTTGCGGTTCTTTTCAAGAACCCCTATCAAACGGGATTCCTGCTCTCTAGTCAAATCGGTTGAGATAATGACTGGGTACATCTCATGCTCACCCACAAGGAACCTATACTTCAACGACGCAGGTAGTGGATTCAGCTCTGTACATACTGGTGCTGGCAAATCTGGCTTCTGAAGAATCCACATGTATGATGCCAAATCTGCTCGGGAGAATGAGAACTCTCTCTCACAAACTGGATCTGGAGAAGGCGGCTCAACTGGACTGTCTCTGCTCTGCTCGGCATCTACCTCCTACCTATCTGTAGGCTCAGTGGAAGTCAGATCTGGTATGTAATCATCAAACTCTACCCAGTTAACACCTGACTCCGAGGGATCTGTATCATCCAAGGTGGCCTCAGTACCACCATCATCACAAAAATCAGTCTCGCGGTCGAGAACCGGCTCTGCTGCCTCAAAAGTTTCCTGAACCAGGAATGCGCTCTCCAAGCTCTCCTATGCTATCGTCTCTGCATCAGCGATCTCTAAAGGTGAGAGGATAGCCTGTGTGTCTGGATCTGCCCATACTGCCTCATCATCTGTAATAACAAAGTCGCAGTCCTGGTGGATGTCTGGCCCGGCATCTGTCATCTGCTCTGTATCTAAAGTAGTCTCTGAGCATGATCTGTCTCTGCCTCAGCTGTCCTCGACCGTCTCTATTTGTACACTTTCTCCCTCGACGCGAAAGTATACCTTCCCGCTATCATGGTCGGTCACTGCCTTAGCTGTGGCCAAGAACGGGCGACCTAAGATGATGGGGGTATCGGTCACTGACTCAGGGATCTCCATGTCCAACATTACGAAGTCCACGGGGAATTGCAGGCCCTGAATCGTGACGACAACGTCTCTAAGCAACCCCTTCGGCCTCTTGACAGATCGATCAGCAAACTGAAGGATTGTCCTGCTCTGTCTAAGAGTGCCCAACTCGAAGCGGTCGAGAAGGACTGCCGGAAGTAGGTTGATCGACGATCCGCTGTCTAATAGAGTACGGTCGAACCTCTGCTCACTGATATGGCATCTGACATAAGGGGCTCCTGAATCTGGCCTCTTGGCCGGCAGACGGTTCTGGATCGCGAAACAAGTAGCTCTGGTTAGCACATGAATCTCTGAGTGGTGGTTCCTCCACTTCCTCCTAACTGTGGTCCTGTCTCTAAGTGAACGCTGGAGTAGAGGGATGTGCTGCAAAGCCTCCTGAAGAGTCAGCTGAATGTGAAATCGGTCTATCATCTGCTGGCTGAACTCTTCCTGCTGCCTCATTTTTGGATTTTCATTTTTCTTCCCCTTCCCCATCTGAAGGGCTCTAGGGAAGGGGATCACAGGGTCCTTCTCAGATGAAAGACTAGGAAAGGGTCTGGATGGCTCGATGACCGGATCCACACATACATCATGCACCACAATGGGACCAGAAGAAAACAAACCCTTTCCTTTATTCACAGAAATGTTCCGAGATACATCAGTAACGGGAAAAACAACAGGAATATCAGAAGAACTGGTGGCATCAGCACTACCCTCGGCTGGAAGACTCGCGGCCTCAGTACCGCGCTCTGGCTCGGCAACATGGGTGGTCTCAGTACCACCTCCTCCAACTGGTGAAATGGCGGCCTCAGTACCGCCGGTGGAATCAGCATCCGTGGTGGCATCAGTACCACCGTCATCATCTCTAGCGGCCTCAGTACCGCTCTCCTCCTCGTCTGACGCTCTGGAAGTATCCTCGTGGTGTAGCTCAGACGAGGCGCCGCCTGCTGGCATCCTACCGCTCCTAAATGTGACAAAATCAGTATCAAAAAGATATGCAGACATATCACCAAAAGTATCACTTGGAGTGGCATACTCAGTACAAACTACCTGCTCAGATTGACCCTAAAAGACATTTGACCTAAAAATCTGTCTTGGGGAGAGCAACCCCCTCATTGTTTGGTTTTATTGTGCGAGAGAGTGACCCGTACACTAGGTAGAGCCTTCCGGTACTCCTCTCGACTGATTACCGACTCTTCTGCGGGGGATAGTCGGTTGGGAGAGTATCAGATATCCCAGCAGGTCACGTAATCGCTTTGATATTTTGCTTGTTCACCAAAATAAAATTGAAAAGATAATTTGACCGAGCCCTTACGGTCTTCAGCTCGCGTTGCGTTGGTGAACTGAGGGGTTTGTTCGCGATCATAGTTTCTCCAGATCATCCGCATTACTCGCCAGATCACGATGATGGGCAGGAGGTCTCTTAGGCAGCCTTTGGCTGCACCGCTTTTTAGCACTCCAGTCCATTCATCTAGGTCAGTTTGTGAGAGCTCAGACCCGCTCTCCGAACCCGAGTACGATTCCGCCCTGTTCCCTCTCGACCACCCTTCTTATTCTGATACCGAGATACCAGTGCCAGAGGAGAGACATACAGATGATTTATCGGCACCTGAGTTCGGTTGTTTTGATTTTTCAGAGACGAGGGCCGGCAGTTCTGATGATCGCACTGGAGGTCCATGAGGAGATCAACATTTCGTTCTGGACCAGGGTTCGATCAATTCCACCCTGATCGCCTCCCTCGAGTCAGTACAGCAGCAGCTGAGGGATCAGGGGGCATTCATGATAGAGATGAGGAGAGAGCTAGAGCAGATGAGAGCCGACCGCGAGAACCGCGGAGGAGGAGGACCCGACGATGCGGCAGCTGCCGCCCCAGTCGCAGCCGCAACAGCAGCCGCAGCAGCAGCTGCAGTCATCCTATGGTCCTCGTCCCTATCAACAGGGACAGTCGTGGAGGCGTGAGCAACCTCACCACCACCAGCAGCAGCAGCAGCATCACTCTTACCCCTCTCAGCCACAATAGCAGATCCAGCAGCCTCACTACCAGAGAGGCTACCCGTCGAGTTCCTATGAGAACCATGTCTTGGATGACATAGCCCGCCTTCTCACAGATCAGCAGGCTACTTTTCGACGGGAGATGGACGAGTTCCGCCAGGAGATGCGGGACATTGTGAGAGGGAAGGCCGCCATCCCTGCCCAGATAGAGCCGAACCCCAACAGCCTGAAGCAGAAATCTGAGCAGGTAGCTTGTACTGAGTATACCACTCCTAGTGATGCATTTGGTGATATGACTGGATATCTGTTTGATACTGATTTTGTCACACTTAGGAGTGGTAGGATGCCAGCAGGCGGCGCCTCGTCTGAGCTACATCATAAGGATCCACCTAGAGCGCCCGACGAGGAGGATGACGATGGTGGTACTGATGCCATCAAGGATGCTGATTCCACCGGCGGTGCTGAGGCCGCCATTTCACCAGTCCGAGGAGGTGGTACTGAGGCCACCCATGTTGCCGAGCCAGAGCGCGGTACTGAGGCCGCGAGTCTTCCAGCCGATCCAACCGATGGTGGTACTGAGGCCACCCATACTTCTGAGAGACATGTAGTTTTCCCTTCTTCTGCACCTGTATCTCGGAACATTTCTGTGAATAAAGGAAAGGGTTTATTTTCTTCTGGTCCCACTGTGGTGCATGATGTATGTGTGGATCCGGTCGTCGAACCGCCTAGACCCTTTCCTAATCCTTCATCTGAGAAGGACCCTGTGATCCCCTTCCCTAGAGCCCTTCAGATGGGGAAGGGGAAGAAAAAAGAAAATCCAAAAAAGAGAGATCAGGAAGAGTTCAGCCAGCAGATGATAGATCGATTTCACATACAGCTGACTCTTCAGGAGGCTTTGCAGCACATTCCCCTTCTTCAGCGTTCCCTGAGAGACAGAACCACAGTCAGGAGGAATAGGAGGAACCACCACTCTGAGATCCATGTGCTGACGAAAGCCACGTGTTTCGCGATCCAGAACCGTCTGCCGACCAAGAGGCAAGATTCAAGAGCCCCTTATGTCAGGTGCCATATCAGCGAGCAGAGGTTCGACCGTACTCTATTAGATAGCGGATCGTCGATCAACCTCCTTTCGGCAGCCCTTCTCGACCGCTTCGAGTTGGGCACTCTTAGACAAAGCAGGACAGTCCTTCAGTTTGCTGATAGATCTGTCAAGAGGCCGAAGGGGTTGTTGCGAGACGTTGTCGTCACTATTCAGGGCCTGCAATTCACCGTGGACTTCGTAGTGTTGGAGATGGAGATCCCTGATGCCGTGACCGATACCCCCATCATCCTAGGTCGTCCGTTCTTGGCCATAGACAAGGCGGTGCCTGATCATGATAGCGGGAAGGTATACTTTCGTGTCGAGGGCGAAAGTGTACAAATAGAGACGGTCGAGGACAACAGAACCAGAGAGAGATCATGCTCAGAGACCACTTCAGATACAGAGCAGCTGACAGATGCAGGGCTAGACATCCACCAGGACTGTGACTTTGTGATCACAGACGATGAGGCAGTTTGGGCAGACCCAGCAGCACAGGCCATCCTCTCATTTTCAGACACCGCTGATGCAGAGATGAGACAGTAGAGGAGAGCTTGGAGAGCACATTCCTAGTTCAGGATACGTTAGAGGCAGCAGAGCCGGTTCTCGACCGCGACACAGATTTTTGTGATGATGGTGGTACTGAGGCCACCGCAGATGATGCAGATCCTCGGAGTCAGAGTCTGATTGGGCAGATTGTGAGGATTATATGCCAGACCCGATTCCCATTGAGCCTACATTTGAGGAGGAGGTAGATGCCGAGCAGATCAAAGACAGTACAGTTGAGCAGCCTTTTCAGATCCAGTTTGCGAGAGTACGCTCTCATTCTCCCGGGCAGATTTGGCAGCATACACGCGACTTCTCTCGAAGACACTATCTGTTTCTATATTTGCACATATGCCCATGTCTGTAGTGTAGCACGTGCGTCGACACGTGCTTTGTTGGGTAATTTGCATGTTTAGCTCTGTAGTTCTGGAATGTTATGGAATGAATGAAATGTTTTAGAAATTTGCAGATATGCCCCTGTGAGTGATTTTTACGCGCATGTGTGTTATATTAGTGGGTAAATTACACTAAAGTTCCTGGGCTTTTAATACTAGTTATTATTAAGCCCAGAAACTTTATTTCTTTGCAAATAGGTCCCTGAGTGCCCCAGACACACACCTCGCACGTGACTACTTGGGATTTTTGCACCGGACCCCCCAGAACTTTCATTATTTGCGTACAGGTCCCTATGCACAATACCTAGGTTTAGATTTTTAATAAAATATCAAAATAACTCCAAATTCAATGAAAATTGGACACAGGCTCCTGCCATGTTGTAAAATTTTCTATAATTTTTGGGGATATTTTTTATTTCATTTATTATTTTTAAAAATTCAAAAACACGCATTTTCTTTACTGTCTGATTTAAAAATTCACAAAAATATTAAAATATCTCTAAAAATTATAAAACAATTAGCTCCTGTTTAATTTGTCTTGCTTGATTTTATGACCAATTTTGGTCATTTTTAATTACATAAAACTCATAAAAATTACAAAACACTAAAAATCTCATAAAAATTCTAATAATTTTTTTAAAAATCCCAAAAATAATAATTACAGTGGCAAAATTTTCTTTGTAGTTTTTACTATACAGGAAAATTACCTCCATGCTTTTTAGGGACTTTTACATATTTTATATAAGTCCCCCAAGCTTGGCTGGACATTGTTGCTGTTTTCTTGCATTGTTTGATTTTTAGAAAATTAAATAAAAATCAGAAAATACCAAAAATTCACTAAAAACAGTAAAAAACATAAAATACATAAAAAAATTTTTATTAGAATTTTTCAGTGATTCTTGATGCATTAAATAATTGCTTGAATTGACCTACTTCATTGTTTTCCTTATTTTCCTTATTAACCAAAAATCCAAAAAAATATATAAAAATTGAAAATCCACGAAAAACACCTGTATTTCATTTTATCTATTCTTTTGACTACTTCGTAGGCCGCAAGGCCATCTCGTGCTCCCTGAGTCCGACCCTGGTCGCTATACCAGGTTAATCTAATAGCCAGGACCACTATTGTGTTTATTCGATTTTATCTGATTTTGGTGGCCTGTTTTACATTTTCTTGATCGACCTGATTTATCTCTCGATCCGGGTTGCAACGACCCTTTGAGTGATTATTTCATCTCGGATTGATTGAGGCAAATTTTCGGTCATCAAAATGGCGCCGTTGCCGGGGAGCACGGCTTAGTAGTCATTTCCCACTTTTCCCGCGGTTTTCTTTTCCGCGGCTTTTTGTGCATATTTTGTATATATCATTTATTTGCATAATGGTTTAAATAATCTGGTCTGACCACTTGTGTTTGTTTTCTTGCAAGGGCCCGAGGATCGAGGCGGCTTTCTTCGGAAGCCGAGCAACCGCGGGAACCGGAGGCGGCTCTCTTCTTCACAGAGCCGCAGGAGGACGCGAGGAGCGAGCACGAGAGAGGGAGCCGTGGAATAGCCGCGGAGTAGCATAGTTTAGATTAGGTTTTATTCCAGCAAGAATTGAACTTTTATTGTAATAATACAGGGACAGACAGAGACTTGAACTTTCGGGGTCTGTTTCGCCGAGCACCGGTGTGCTCGGGGGACCCCTTAGTTAGTTCGGTTTTTCACGGTTTCTTCGCGGTTTTATTTCTTTCCTGCCTTTTACGGTTTCTCGCGGATTTTCGAGCCTCTAGCGGTAGGATTTTCTGCTTGACTGTGACGTAATAATTAGGATCCAAATACCCTAATATATCTGCTTGCACCTATAGATCGGTAATTGGACCAAAAATTAAAAAAATAATAAAATAGCCGTTCCACCACCTCCGAGCCTACGTGCCGCGAGCCTGCCCCGTCAAGCGCTACTCCAGAACTCGATCTGTCGAGAAGAGGAGGGGTGGGTCTAGACCGGACTCTTTGGATTGGAGGCTGGTGGTCGGCTAGCCGTTCTTTCGAGTAGCACTGCTGTTTAGGGACTCGGTTTTCCGCCTGCACCATTTAGGTAGTTTATTTCCTATCTTTTAAATTCTGCACGGATCATCTTGCATGTAGAGTGTTGGAGCCAGGTACGCATTTCTATCTTTGCATGCATTATTGATTTATCGCGCATCAGCTTTTTCGTCTTCTCCCCGCTGTTTTGGACTTAATAACCAGGAGAACCGAAAAATTCATTAGGCCTTTTGTTTTTATTGAAAAAGACCTAAAAAGAAAAACAATAAAATTGTGACTGTTTAAGCTATTGACCCTAAAAGACACTTGACCTAAAAATCCGTCTTGGGGAGAGCAACCCCTTATTGTTTGGTTTTATTGTGCGAGAGAGTGACCCGTACACTAGGTAGAGCCTTCCGGTACTCCTCTCGACTGATTACCGACTCTTCTGTGCGGGACAGTCGGTTGGGAGAGTATCAGATATCCCAGTAGGTCACGTAATCGCTTTGATATTTTGCTTGTTCACCAAAATAAAATTGAAAAGATAATTTGACCGAGCCCTTACGGTCTTCAGCTCGCGTTGCGTTGGTGAACTGAGGGGTTTGTTTGCGATCATAGTTTCTCCAGATTATCCGCATTACTCGCCAGATCACGATGATGGGCATGAGGTCTCTTAGGCAGCCTCTGGCTGCACCGCTTATTAGCACTCCAGTCCATTCATCTAGGTCGGTTCGTGAGAGCTCAGACCCGCTCTCCGAACCCGAGTACGATTCCGCCCTGTTCCCTCTCGACCACACTTCTTCTTCTGATACCGAGATACCAGTGCCAGAGGAGAGACATACAGATGATTTATCGGCACCTGAGTTCGGTTGTTTTGATTTTTCAGAGACGATGGCCGGCAGTTCTGATGATCGCACTGGAGGTCCACGAGGAGATCAACATTTCGTTCTGGACCAGGGTTCGATCAACTCCACCCTGATCACCTCCCTCGAGTCAGTACAGCAGCAGCTGAGGGATCATGGGGCATTCATGATAGAGATGAGGAGAGAGCTAGAGCAGATGAGAGCCGACCGCGAGAACCGCGGAGGAGGAGGACCCGACGATGCGGCAGCTGCCGCCGCAGCCGCAGCCGCAACAGCAGCCGCGGCAGCAGCAGTCATCCTATGGTCCTCATCCCTATCAACAGGGACAGTCGTGGAGGCGTGAGCAGCCTCACCACCAGCAGCATCACTCTTACCCCTCTCAGCCACAACAGCAGATCCAGCAGCCTCACTACCAGAGAGGCTACCCGTTGAGTTCCTATGAGAACCCTGTCTTGGATGACATAGCCCGCCTTCTCACAGATCAGCAGGCTACTTTTCGACGGGAGATGGACGAGTTCCGCCAGGAGATGCGGGACATTGTGAGAGGGAAGGCCGCCATCCCTGCCCAGATAGAGCCGAACCCCAACAGCCTGAAGCGGAAATCTGAGCAGGTAGCTTGTACTGAGTATACCACTCCTAGTGATGCATTTGGTGATATGACTGGATATCTGTTTGATACTGATTTTGTCACACTTAGGAGCGGTAGGATGCCAGCAGGCGGCGCCTCGTCTAAGCTACATCATGAGGATCCACCTAGAGTGCCCGATGAGGAGGATGACGACGGTGGTACTGATGCCATCAAGGATGCTGATTCCACCGGCAGTGCTGAGGCCGCCATTTCACCAGTCTGAGGAGGTGGTACTGAGGCCACCCATGTTGCTGAGCCAGAGCGCGGTACTGAGGCCGCGAGTCTTCCAACCGATCCAGCCGATTGTGGTACTGAGGCCACCCATACTTCTGAGAGACATGTAGTTTTCCCTTCTTCTGCACCTGTATCTCGGAACAATTCTGTGAATAAAGGAAAGGGTTTATTTTCTTCTGGTCCCACTGTGGTGCATGATGTATGTGTGGATCCGGTCGTCGAACTGCCTAGACCCTTTCCTAATCCTTCATCTGAGAAGGACCCTGTGATCCCCTTCCCTAGAGCCCTTCAAATGGGGAAGGGGAAGAAAAAAGAAAATCCAAAAAAGAGAGATCAGGAAGAGTTCAGCCAGCAGATGATAGATCGATTTCACATACAGCTGACTCTTCAGGAGGCTTTGCAGCACATTCCCCTTCTTCAGCGTTCCCTGAGAGACAGAACCACAGTCAGGAGGAATAGGAGGAACCACCACTCTGAGATCCATGTGCTGACGAAAGCCACGTGTTTCGCGATCCAGAACCGTCTGCCGACCAAGAGGCAAGATTCAAGAGCCCCTTATGTCAGGTGCCATATCAGCGAGCAGAGGTTCGACCGTACTCTATTAGATAGCGGATCGGTGATCAACCTCCTTCCGGCAGCCCTTCTCGACCGCTTCGAGTTGGGCACTCTTAGACAAAGCAGGACAGTCCTTCAGTTTGCTGATAGATCTGTCAAGAGGCCGAAGGGGTTGTTGCGAGACGTTGTCGTCACTATTCAGGGCCTGCAATTCACCGTGGACTTCGTAGTGTTGGAGATGGAGATCCCTGATGCCGTGACCGATACCCCCATCATCCTAGGTCGTCCGTTCTTGGCCATAGACAAGGCGGTGCCTGATCATGATAGCGGGAAGGTATACTTTCGTGTCGAGGGCGAAAGTGTACAAATAGAGACGGTCGAGGACAACAGAACCAGAGAGAGATCATGCTCAGAGACCACTTCAGATACAGAGCAGCTGACAGATGCAGGGCTAGACATCCACCAGGACTGTGACTTTGTGATCACAGACGATGAGGCAGTTTGGGTAGACCCAGCAGCACAGGCCATCCTCTCATTTTCAGACACAGCTGATGCAGAGATGAGACAGTAGAGGAGAGCTTGGAGAGCACATTCCTGGTTCAGGATACGTTAGAGGCAGCAGAGCCGGTTCTCGACCGCGACACAGATTTTTGTGATGATGGTGGTACTGAGGCCACCGCAGATGATGCAGATCCCTCGGAGTCAGAGTCTGATTGGGCAGATTGTGAGGATTATATGCCAGACCTGATTCACACTGAGCCTACATTTGAGGAGGAGGTAGATGCTGAGCAGATCAGAGACAGTTCAGTTGAGCAGCCTTTTCAGATCCAGTTTGCGAGAGTACGCTCTCATTCTCCCGGGCAGATTTGGCAGCATACACGCGACTTCTCTCGAAGACCCTGTTTGTTTCTATATTTGCACATATGCCCATGTCTGTAGTGTAGCACGTGCGTCGACACGTGCTTTGTTGGGTAATTTGCATGTTTAGCTCTGTAGTTCTGGAATGTTATGGAATGAATGAAATGTTTTAGAAAATTGCAGATATGCCCCTGTGAGTGATTTTTACGCGCATGTGTGTTATATTAGTGGGTAAATTACACTAAAGTTCCTGGGCTTTTAATACTAGTTATTATTAAGCCTAGAAACTTTATTTCTTTGCAAATAGGTCCCTGAGTGCCCCAGACACGCGTCTCGCACGTGACTACTTGGGATTTTTGCACCGGACCCCCCACAACTTTCATTATTTGCGTACAGGTCCCTATGCACAGTACCTTGGTTTAGATTTTTAATAAAATATCAAAATAACTCCAAATCCAATGAAAATTGGACACATGGCTCCTGCCATGTTGTAAAATTTTCTATAATTTTTGGGGATATTTTTGATTTCATTTATTATTTTTAAAAATTCAAAAACACGCATTTTCTTTACTGTCTGATTTAAAAATTCACAAAAAATATTAAAATATCTCTAAAAATTATAAAACAATTAGCTCCTGTTTAATTTGTCTTGCTTGATTTTCTGACCAATTTTGGTCATTTTTAATTACATAAAACTCATAAAAATTATAAAACACTAAAAATCTCATAAAAATTCTAATAATTATTTTAAAAATCCCAAAAATAATAATTACAGTGGAAAAATTTTCTTTGTAGTTTTTAATATACAGGAAAATTACCTCCAGGCTTTTTAGGGACTT
Source organism: Ottelia alismoides (assembly GCA_037367405.1). Lineage (NCBI taxonomy): Eukaryota > Viridiplantae > Streptophyta > Magnoliopsida > Alismatales > Hydrocharitaceae > Ottelia > Ottelia alismoides. The sequence continues at coordinate 309,377 of JAZKJV010005025.1, forward strand.
TTAGATATTTTATCTAAGTCCACCAAGCTTGGCTGGACATTATTGTTGTTTTCTTGCATTGTTTGATTTTTAGAAAATTAAATAAAAATCAGAAAAATACCAAAAATTCACTAAAAACAGTAAAAAATATAAAATACATAAAAAAATTTTTATTTGAATTTTTCAGTGATTCTTGATGCATTAAATAATTGCTTGAATTGACCTACTTCATTGTTTTCCTTATTTTCCTTATTAACCAAAAATCCAAAAAAATATATAAAAATTGAAAATCCACGAAAAACACCTGTATTTCATTTTATCTATTCTTTTGACTACTTCGTAGGCCGCAAGGCCATCTCGTGCTCCCTGAGTCTGACCCTGGTCGCTATACCAGGTTAATCTAATAGCCAGGACCACTATTGTGTTTATTCGATTTTATCTGATTTTGGTGGTCTGTTTTACATTTTCTTGATCGACCTGATTTATCTCTCGATCCGGGTCGCAACGACCCTTTGAGTGATTATTTCATCCCGGATTGATTGAGGCAAATTTTCGGTCATCAGAATGGCGCCGTTGCCGGGGAGCACGGCTTAGTAGTCATTTCCGACTTTTCCCGCGGTTTTCTTTTCCGCGGCTTTTGTGCATATTTTGTATATATCATTTATTTGCATAATGGTTTAAATAATCTAGTCTGACCACTTGTGTTTGTTTTCTAGCGAGGGCTCGAGGGCCGAGGCGGCTTTCTTCGGAAGCTGAGCAACCGCGGGAATCGGAGGCGGCTCTCTTCTTCACAGAGCCGCAGGAGGACGCGAGGAGCGAGAACGAGAGAGGGAGCCGTGGAATAGCCGCGGAGTAGCATAGTTTAGATTAGGTTTTATTTCAGCAAGAATTGAACTTTTATTGTAATAATACAGGGACAGACAGAGACTTGAACTTTCGGGGTCTGTTTCGCCGAGCACCGGTGTGCTCGGGGGACCCCTTAGTTAGTTCGGTTTTTCACGGTTTCTTCGCGGTTTTATTTCTTTTCTGTCTTTTACGGTTTCTCGCGGACTTTCGAGCCCCTAGCGGTAGGATTTTCTGCTTGACTGTGATGTAATAATTAGGATCCAAATACCCTAATATATCTGCTTGTACCTATAGATCGATAATTGGACCAAAAATTAAAAAAATAATAAAATACCGTTCCACCACCTCCGAGCCTACGTGCCGCGAGCCTGCCCCGTCAAGCGCTACTCCAGAACTCGACCTGTCGAGAAGAGGAGGGGTGGGTCTAGACCGGACTCTTTAGATTGGAGGCTGGTGGTCGGCTAGCCGTTCTTTCGAGTAGCACTGCTGTTTAGGGACTCGGTTTTCCGCCTGCACCATTTAAGTAGTTTATTTCCTATCTTTTAAATTCTGCGCGGATCATCTTGCATGTAGAGTGCTGGAGCCAGGTACGCATTTCTATCTTTGCATGCATCATTGATTTATCGCGCATCAGCTTTTTCGTCTCCTCCCCCCTGTTTTGGACTTAATAACCAGGAGAACCGAAAAATTCGTTAGGCCTTTTGTTTTTATTGAAAAAGATCTAAAAAGAAAAACAATAAAATTGGGACTGTTTAAGCTATTGACCCTAAAAGACACTTGACCTAAAAATCTGTCTTGGGGAGAGCAACCCCCTCATTGTTTGGTTTTATTGTGCGAGAGAGTGACCCGTACACTAGGTAGAGCCTTCCGGTACTCCTCTCGACTGATTACCGACTCTTCTGTGCGGGACAGTCGGTTGGGAGAGTATCAGATATCCCAGCAGGTCACATAATCGCTTTGATATTTTGCTTGTTCACCAAAATAAAATTGAAAAGATAATTTGACCGAGCCCTTACGGTCTTCAGCTCGCGTTGCGTTGGTGAACTGAGGGGTTTGTTTGCGATCATAGTTTCTCCAGATCTCATCCGCATTACTCGCCAGATCACGATGATGGGCAAGAGGTCTCTTAGGCAGCCTCTGGCTGCGCCGCTTTTTAGCACTCCAGTCCATTCATCTAGGTCAGTTCGTGAGAGCTCAGACCCGCTCTCCGAACCCGAGTACGATTCCGCCTTGTTCCCTCTCGACCACCCTTCTTCTTCTGATACCGAGATACCAGTGCCAGAGGAGAGACATACAGATGATTTATCGGCACCTGAGTTCGGTTGTTTTGATTTTTCAGAGACGATGGCCGGCAGTTCTGATATTCGCACTGGAGGTCCACGAGAAGATCAACATTTCGTTCTGGACCAGGGTTCGATCAACTCCACCCTGATCGCCTCCCTCGAGTCAGTACAGCAGCAGCTGAGGGATCAGGGGGCATTCATGATAGAGATGAGGAGAGAGCTAGAGCAGATGAGAGCCGACCGCGAGAACCGCGGAGGAGGAGGACCCAACGATGCGGCAGCTGCCGACGCAGCCGCAGCAGCAACAGCAGCCGCAGCAGCAGCAGCAGTCATCCTATGGTCCTCATCCCTATCAACAGGGACAGTCGTGGAGGCGTGAGCAGCCTCACCAGCAGCAACAGCAGCAGCATCACTCTTACCCCTCTCAGCCCCAGCAGCAGATCCAGCAGCCTCACTACCAGAGAGGCTACCCGTCAAGTTCCTATGAGAACCCTGTCTTGGATGACATAGCCCACCTTCTCACAGATCAGCAGGCTACTTTTCGACGGGAGATGGACGAGTTCCGCCAGGAGATGCAGGACATTGTGAGAGGGAAGGCCGCCATCCTTGCCCAGATAGAGCCGAACCCCAACAGCCTGAAGCGGAAATCTGAGCAGGTAGCTTGTACTGAGTATACCACTCCTAGTGATGCATTTGGTGATATGACTGGATATCTGTTTGATACTGATTTTGTCACACTTAGGAGCGGTAGGATGCCAGCAGGCGGCGCCTCGTCTGAGCTACATCATGAGGGTCCACCTAGAGCGCCCGATGAGGAGGATGACGACGGTGGTACTGATGCCATCAAGGATGCTGATTCCACCGGCGGTGCTGAGGCCGCCATTTCACCAGTCCGAGGAGGTGGTACTGAGGCCACCCATGTTGCCGAGCCAGAGCGCGGTACTGAGGCCGCGAGTCTTCCAGCCGATCCAGCTGATGGTGGTACTGAGGCCACCCATACTTCTGAGAGACATGTAGTTTTCCCTTCTTCTGCACCTGTATCTCGGAACATTTCTGTGAATAAAGGAAAGGGTTTATTTTCTTCTGGTCCAACTGTGGTGCATGATGTATGTGTGGATCCGGTCGTCGAACCGCCTAGACCCTTTCCTAATCCTTCATCTGAGAAGGACCCTGTGATCCCCTTCCCTAGAGCCCTTCAGATGGGGAAGGGGAAGAAAAAAGAAAATCCAAAAAAGAGAGATCAGAAAGAGTTCAGCCAACAGATGATAGATCGATTTCACATACAACTGACTCTTCAGGAGGCTTTGCAACACATTCCCCTTCTTCAGTGTTCCCTGAGAGACAGAACCACAGTCAGGAGGAATAGGAGGAACCACCACTCTGAGATCCATGTGCTGACGAAAGCCACGTGTTTCGCGATCCAGAACCGTCTGCCGACCAAGAGGCAAGATTCAAGAGCCCCTTATGTCAGGTGCCATATCAGCGAGCAGAGGTTCGACCGTACTCTATTAGATATCGGATCGTCGATCAACCTCCTTCCGGCAGCCCTTCTCGACCGCTTCGAGTTGGGCACTCTTAGACAAAGCAGGACAGTCCTTCAATTTGCTGATAGATCTGTCAAGAGGCCGAAGGGGTTGTTGCGAGACGTTGTCGTCACTATTCAGGGCCTGCAATTCCCCGTGGACTTCGTAGTGTTGGAGATTGAGATCCCTGATGCAGTGACCGATACCCCCATCATCCTAGGTCGTACGTTCTTGGCCATAGCCAAGGCGGTGACTGATCATGATAGCGGGAAGGTATACTTTTGTGTCGAGGGCGAAAGTGTACAAATAGAGACGGTCGAGGACAACAGAACCAGAGAGAGATCATGCTCAGAGACCACTTCAGATACAGAGCAGCTGACAGATGCAGGGCTAGACATCCACCAGGACTGTGACTTTGTGATCACAGACGATGAGGCAGTTTGGGCAGACCCAGCAGCACAGGACATCCTCTCATTTTCAGACACCGCTGATGCAGAGATGAGACAGTAGAGGAGAGCTTGGAGAGCACATTCCTGGTTCAGGATACGTTAGAGGCAGCAGAGCCGGTTCTCGACCGCGACACAGATTTTTGTGATGATGGTGGTACTGAGGTCACCGCAGATGATGCAGATCCCTCGGAGTCAGAGTCTGATTGGGCAGATTGTGAGGATTATATGCCAGACCCGATTCCCACTGAGCCTACATTTGAGGAGGAGGTAGATGCCGAGCAGATCAGAGATAGTTCAGTTGAGCAGCCTTTTCAGATCCAGTTTGCGAGAGTACGCTCTCATTCTCCCGGGCAGATTTTGGCAGCATACACGCGACTTCTCTCGAAGCCAGATTTGCCAGCACCCAGTTGTCCAGAGCTGAAGCCACTTCCTGCATCGTTGAAGTATAGATTCCTTGCGGGTGAGCATGAGATGTACCCAGTCATTATCTCAGCCGATTTGACTGGAGAGCAGGAATCCTGTTTGATGGGGGTTCTTGAAAAGAACCGTAAGGCGATAGGATGGAGCGTAGCAGATCTCCAGGGGATTAGTCCGGCCCTGTGCTCCCACCATATCTATCTCGAGGAGGAGGCGAAGCCGTCGCGTGAGTTCCAGCGGCGGCTGAACCCAAATCTGAGAGAGGTTGTCATGAAGGAAATTTCGAAATGGTGGAGCGCCGATTTTATCTATCCCATCTCCGACTCCAAGTGGGTCAGCCCTTTGCATGTGGTGCCCAAGAAGACGGGCATCACTACAGTGATTAGCGAGTCTGGAGAGGAGATTGCTACACGAGTACCCACTTCTTGGCGGGTTTGTGTTGACTACATGAGACTCAACCAGGCCACCAAGAAGGATCATTTCCTCCTGCCCTTTATTGATCAGATCATTGAGAGACTGGCAGGGAAGAGCCATTATTGTTTTCTGTATGGGTACTCGGGCTACAACCAGGAGGCCATCGCTCCTGAGGACCAGGAGAAGAACACCTTTACCTGTCCCTTCGGCACATACGCCTTCCGATGCATGCCATTCGGGCTATGCAATGCCCCTGCGACTTTTCAGAGATGCATGCTGTCGATCTTTTCGAACATGGTAGGGGAGTGCTTGAAGGTATTCATGGATGATTTCTCGGTTTACGGCGACGGATTCGATTCCTGTCTTGACTGCCTAGACCGAGTACTTCAGCGATGTATTGAGGTTCGCTTGGTTCTTTCTTGGGAGAAGAGTCACTTTATGGTGACTCAAGGGACGGTGCTTGGCCATATCATCTCCAACAGGGGCATGGAGGTTGATCCGGCCAAGGTTGATGTCATTAGAAAACTCACACCACCGTCCAATTTGCGGCAGTTACGGTCTTTCCTGGGGCACGTCGGTTTCTACCGACGATTCATTCGTGATTTCAGTAAGGTTGCCCGATCGTTGACTGACTTGCTGACGAAAGATACCGAGTTCATTGTCGATGACAAGTGTCTTTCGTCCTTTGAGACTCTCAAGCATTGTATTGTTGAGGCTCCTGTCCTTCAGCCACCAGATTGGTCCCTCCCATTTGAGATCATGACGGACGCCTCCGATTTTGCCGTGGGGGCTGTGCTGGGAAAGAGGAGGGATGGAGTCCCATTTGCTATCCACTATGCTAGCCGCACCTTGGATTCCGTCCAGCGGAATTATACAGTCACAGAGAAGGAGATGCTAGCAATAGTGTTCGCCCTAGATAAGTTCAGATCTTACATCATTGGATCTAGAGTGACTTTGTATACTGATCATACCGCCATCCGATACCTCATGGCAAAGAAGGATGCCAAGGCCAGACTGACTAGATGGATCCTTCTACTCCAGGAGTTCGACATTGAGATCAAGGATAAGCCTGGAGTCAAGAATGTGGTGGCGGATCATCTCTCCCGTTTAGAGCAGCCTGAGGAGTCTGAGCAGATTGATCCCATTTGTGAGACCTTCCCAGATGAGGCGATCCTTGCTATCGCCTCTCTCCCGTGGTATGCCGACATTGTGAACTTTCTTGCTACTAAGAAAGTCCCACAAGGTTGTCCCAGACAGAGGCTTGAGACCTTCCTCGCGAAGGCCAAGTCCTACCACTGGGAGGATCCCATTCTTTACCACGAAGGAGGGGATAGCGTCTGGCGTAGTGCATTCCTCAGGAGGAGCACCATAGCGTCCTCACTTACTGCCACAAGCTTGAGGCAAGAGGACATCATTCTGGGAGGAGAACGGCATAGAAAGTGCTCCAATCCGGCTTGTGGTGGCCTACCCTCTTCAAGGACTCTGATGAGTTCGTGAAGAGGTGTACTGACTGTCAGAGGATGGGCACTTGTGGACAGCGTGATATGATGCCGATGCAGCCCATTCACTTCTGTGAGGTTTTTTGACGCATGGGGCATCGATTTCATGGGTCCATTCCCTAAGAGTCAGGTATTTGAGTACATTCTGTTGGCCGTTGACTATGTTAGTCGTTGGGTTGAGGCTATCCCCGCCCGAGCCGCTGATGCCAGGACAATTTGCAGATTTTTGAGGAAGCACATCATCACGCGGTTCGGGGTACCTCGAGTATTGATTTCAGATGGGGGGTCTCATTTCATCAACGACCAGGTAAAGGCACTTGCTAGCGATTTCGGCATAGACCATCGAGTTGCCACTCCATACCATCCACAGACGAATGGTCTAGCCGAGGTGTCGAACAAGGAGATCAAGACTATTTTGCAGAAAGTCGTCCGCCCTGACCAAAAGGATTGGTCACAACTTTTGGACTCGGTCTTGTGGGCATATAGGACATCTTTCAAGACACCATTGGGCACATCTCCCTTTCACCTCGTATATGGCAAGCCGTGCCATTTGCCTGTTGAGCTGAGACACAAGTCACTATGGGCAGTCACAGATATTCTTTTAGATCCAGACAGTGTAGGAGACCAGAGGAGGGCCGAGTTAGCAGCCTTGGAGGAGCTTCGTGATACCGCCTTCTCAAACAGCCTACAGTATAAGGAGAGAGTGAAAGAGTGGCATGATTCTCATATCAGCCACAAGCATTTTGAGCCTGGACAGAGGGTATGGCTGTTTGATGCTAGGCTTCGTCTATTTCCAGGGAAGCTACAGAGCAAATGGAAGGGACCTTATATTGTGAGAAAGGTACACGACAACGGTAGCATTGATATATCCGAGTTGTCTTCTGAGAGTACCTTTCGAGTGAACGGCCAGCGGCTCAAGCCATTTCTAGATCATGAGCCGCGGGTCGTTGATGTTGCCCCTATTCACTTTGCGTGAGATGTGGTCTCTTGACTCACATCTATTGCATCTCACGCCTGATTATCACTGCTCTTCCGACCGGTATAGATCCAGTTGTCCATATCACTCTATTCTTTAGTCCCACATCCCTTTTCTCATCTTATGATTATGCTATACTTAGGGTGTACTTTATCCTAAGTATAGGGGGGATGTAGGACCTTCGGGTATTCTTTTCATTCTTTCTACCGCTGTTTTGCTGCTTATACTTAGGGATATTTCACCCTAAGTATGGGGGGGGGGGCAGACTCTGTACATCCTTCACTCGGATTTCCCTTCATGTACAGCTTGCTATACTTAGGATTATTTGATCCTAAGTATAGGGGGGAAACCACCGACTTCTCTTCATCCTATTCATTAATTCATCTCTGTATCTAGCCATTCCTTTTCACTTCCCTTTACAAAGCACGAGTTATGTCTTCTTCATCGCTCTTGATCACTCTGAGGACATCGTTCGAGCTAAGTATAGGGGGGGTGTATATATTTCATATATACTTTAGCCATAACTCGTACTTTGTGTGAATGTGTTAATAAATAAAATGGCTAAAAACCCTAAAAATCACAAAAAATTAAAATTTTTTATCCCTTGTATATAAGATTCATTTTGCACATACATAGCTAGTATACCAAGTTATTTTTGTAAAAATGTTTTCAAAAAATCTTTTGTGTAAAGTTTGTGTAAATATTCTCTTATCAAAATTATGTATATAGTACAAATTTTTTTCCAAAATGTTTTGAAAATCAAAAGTTTGCAAAAATCTTGTGTAAATGTGTGTAAATAATTTTGCAAAACTTGCATTTCATGCATTCATCCATTCATGATTTCAAAACATTTTGCAAAAATTTTGCACGATTGTAAATATTTGTAAATAGCATCTTTGTATATATGTATATAGTTTTCTGGATGATAGTTGACATTTAAACTAGCCTGGAATTAAATTGGAAAATAGAGCTTGATTAAGATCTTAATCCACCTAATTCTAAGAGGAACCTTATAGGGCTTAGGGTTAAGGCTTTTCAGGTCCATTAGGACTTAATTCTTTGAGTCCACTAGGCTATGAGCATATGTCATCTTGATGAGCTTAAGTAGAGCACTTAACAACACACGCATGACTCTTAGAGACAATGGCTTTACTTGCACCAACACTTTACACATAGCTCTCCACGGATGAGGTGGTGAGGAGGCAGTTTCCTTTGGCTTGGGGTAGCATATGAGGGTAGTACTTCTAGGCGGAACCTCTCTTCTTCTTCTAGTGAAGGAAGTGCGCCTCAACTTGGTCTAGCGGTGATGAAGGATAAAGACAGAAGCCGTGGGTTGCAATAAAGCTTCAAAAGAGGGATAGTCTACTAGCTCAAGAGGAAAACTCCGTGTATATATGCTGCACCATGTAGATATGTTGTACAGTTGCACATGAAAAAAAAGTGCAAAAAGAAAAGAACTACAAAAAAGTGGTGGGTCGGATTGAAAATTTAATAACCCCACCGGAGTGTACATAGTCAAATAAAGCAAAAGCTTATGGTATCCATGTTACATCTCATGAAGCTTGCAGCGGGAGACTTAGCTACACTGGTTAGGCTCCCAGGGATACATGGCTACACTGGCCATGGTCCATTCTTCATCTTCTTCCCCTCTTCTTGAGCCGGTTGCACTTGAACTTAGAAGGGAATACCCCGCTTCTCGAGGAAAGAGTTGCTAGACCGAGGCATTAGAGTTACCGGGTTGGGGGAGGTTGTTTCTTTGTTACTTCTGAGGTGGGGAGCTACATATCACTTACACTGCATGGAAAGATTCATGGTCATTAGAGTTTGTGTATGTAGACTTGTTCTGATCTGGTTTATTGAGGAGTCTTGTCCATAGATTGGTGGAACTTAGAGGCTGTTGAGTTTTAAGCTTAAGTCCAAATAAGGTTCCGGCACATTAATAATCCAAAGATCTGATCGAGCTCTATATTTCAATTTAATAAAGGCAAGTTTAATAATCAGCCTTAATCCATGTATATTCTCCTCTTTTTCTTTTTCTTTCTTTCTTTTTTTCACTTCTTTTTCAAATAAGTGTTTGCTAAGGGACTAGAAAAGTTAAGTATAGGGGGGTGATGAATACTCATTCATCACTCTTTATTCTTATATTTTAGCTACAAAAACCTTTGCAAATGCATGTAGATATGTGTAAATACAAATAATTACCAAAAGCATGCATGGTGTAAAAAGTCATAATTAGCATGTTTTTGTGCAAAAATAAAAGAATAAAGAGACAAAAGAAAAAGAGGAATATTTAGAATAAATATTGAGCAACCTAACCCAAGGGAGGGCTCAGTATGGACCTGACCGCATAAAAGCCAAAGTAGAGGGAGATAGGGGCTCATGTGTGTAAATAGACCTGTAAATTAATAAAAATATTTTCCTCCCAAAAATAGAATAAAATGGTTTGTATATATTTATAATTATAAAAATCAAAACAAAAATAGAAAAATTAAAAAGAAAATAAAAATGGTCACTTGTGTATATATCCACCATGTACATACAACCACTCCTATATTTATTTCACCATATAAATAAATAAATTAAAATTTTAAAACTTTTGTAAATATTCTATCTATTATGGTATAAATAAATAAAATAAAATCAATAAAAATAAAAACAAAATGAAAAGAATAAAATTAAAAACCAAAAGTAATATTGTAAAAATACCATGTATATAGATGTATATACCTATTTATTTCACTATTGTATATAAATAATAAAAATAAAATAAAAATATCCTTTTATTCCTAATTTTATACTATAAATAAATAAAATATAAAATAGGAATAAAAATGCACAAAAATAAATAATTAAAAATCAAAAATAAAAATCCTATATTGTACATATACCTATATATAGGCCTACTATGTACATACCCTATTTTTATTTTGAAAAAATAATTTAAAATCACCAAAAAATAGAAAAAATTAAAGCAAAAATATTTCATGTTTTAAGTTTTTAATAAATCGGCCATGTGCTATTTTTAATTGAATTTCCAATTATTTTCCACGTGGCGCACTCCCATTGGTCCACGGGGAATGTTGACCCCCGGTCAACTCCCCCCGCGGACCCTCTTCTCTCGCGGATCGGGCTGTCGACCCGATTTCTCCTCTTTTTCCGTGCTCGATCCGTCCGCCATTTGCGCAAACCCCGGGTCCTACCCCTTCTTCTTGCATCCGAGACCCACACCCGGGGGATTGCATCGCGGTCCGCACTCTGAGCAGCCCTACACGATCAACCCTAGCCGGACCCCTGGGAGTATAAATTTCGAGCTCCACCGCATGATTTCCCCATCTTTGGATCATTTGCTTTCCACCCAGTGACCTCCATCGTCTTGGCGAGAGTGACAGCTCGCCCCTCAGGGTGTTGCAGCGAGGAGAGAGCAGGAGACCATCGATCCAGCGAGCTTCCGCCGCTGCGCGCCGCCTGGAGGTAGCGCCAGAGCCTCGGACGTCAACGATCCTCGAGGCAAGGACCCAGAGGATCCCCAGCTCGCTCCCAGTCGACTCGACCACCTAGGTACCCTATTTCCTA